>JASPKZ010007389.1:357500-744028 GCA_030220185.1 Diploptera punctata
GTCTCACACCACGATTTATAATTCCTTCTTCAGAAAATCTGTTATTTAATTTAATCTTTATGGTGTTGTCTTTGTAAATATTTTGTATGTTCTGCCGAAGTAAATTTGGTATATTTCTGTCTTCTAATATATTTAAGAGTTTTGATCTCTTGACTGTGTCGAATGCTTTTTCAAAATCTATGAAAGCAAAATGTGTTTCTAAGTTGAATTCTCTTCTTTTTTCAAGCAATAGTTTAACAGAAAATGCTGAATCAATACAAGATCGTCCTTTCCTAAATCCATTTTGACATTCCATAAGGAATTTTCACTGAAACTTTTCAATTTTCCATTTAAAATGTCTGCATAAATTTTGTAGCATGTGTTTAACAAACTGATTCCCCTATAGTTGTCCATTTTTCTCTTGTCTCCTTTCTTGAACAGGGGTATAACAATGCTTGTCTTCCATTCTTGTGGTATATCTGCATTTTTGAATACATTATTAAAGAAGGACAACAGTCTTTCATGGAACTGTTTGCCTGCATATTTGTACAATTCAGAATTCAAACCATCTGTGCCAGTTGCCTTCCCATTTTTTAATTTCTTTAAACTATTGTTCAATTCTTCCAATGATATTATGGAATCTGTCTCATTATTATTTCGGAAAATTGTATCTTCATAGCTATTGTCAGTCCAAAGACTTTTATAATAATTGAAAAAATCTTCTTTGTTACTCCGCAATTAATTTTGGTAGATTCTTTAATATCTTTATTCAAATGTTTTAATATTTTGAAGGCATTAGGTTGGAGCTTATGCAAATCTGATTCTAAATGTGTAACAAAATTTAACCATGTTTTCCTATGTCTCTTTCTTATTTCCCTCTTAACAATAGCTCTACAGCGTTTGAATTCTATTTCATTTTCTACTTTCTTTGTGTTCAAATATTTTTTATAAGCTGCATTTTTTTCTTCAATCAATTGTTTTATTTGATCATCCCAGATTTTTAGAGTTCTATTTCTTCCTTGTTGTATATTTACTTTTCCTAAAGTTTCATTAGCTGCATTTTGAATTATCATTTTAATGTTTTTCCATTCTTCTTCGACATCATTACTTTCTGGAGTTGTAGCCATATATTGCTGAATTCTTCTCGAATATAACCATTTAATGCTGTCATCATAAAATAATTTTACCTTGTACTTTTGTTCTATGCTCTGTTGTTGTTTCTTCTTTTTTAACCATCTTGGTGGAAATCTTATTCTTGCTTCTACTAGGTAGTGATCTGAACCAATATCATATCCTCTGTAGGCTCTGACATCAGAAGAAAAAAAACGGTATAATAGGTTGCGAACTTATCGACTTTTTAGTCAATCGTTGTAAGAGCTCAGTTGGTAGAGCGGTGGACTGTAGTAGTATATAATTTCAGTAATCCATAGGTCGCTCGTTCAAATCCGGTCTGGAGGATTTTTAGAAGAGTATTAAGCAATTAAATTTTCATGGGATTCCGGTTTATGACAATCAAACTAAAATTTAAAAAAAAATAGTTTTAAAAAACCAAAACACGCTTTATTAGAAAACCAAACTTTTTTGTAAGCCCATGTTTTCTCTTTACAGAGATTTAGGCGCTCTCCCCCTACAGGGAAGTATTTGAACCATACTAATTTAGTTACACTTGTTTTCGTATAGATGTCATTTTGAGTGGTCCGTGGTCAGCGTTCCGCCTCATGCTGACATCCAGGAAACCAAGGTAGTACTAGGACGGGTAAAAACGGTAAATGAAAACCAAACTAAAAAATAAAGAATACATTATAGTTTAAAAAACTATAACAACACTCTTTATTAGAAAACCGAACTAAAAAATGAAAAATAATTTTAATTTCCAACACGCTTGGGATAAAATTAATGTGGTCAACAAAAAAATCATCTCTAACACATCTAGAATAAAAATAGAGTTATCTAAAAAATAATAATTTCACTATCAAAAACCGTGGGGTGCTTTTTATGGTTTTCACATTTTTTTTTCGTACAGACTTTACTTTTACCAATATCTGTTTATTATCAAATATATTAATTGATATAGAGCACTCCACGCCTTTGATGGTGAAATTATTATTTTTTTTAGGTAACTCTAGTTTTATTCTAGATGTGTTGGAGATGATTTTTTTGTTGACCACTTTAATTTTATCCCAAGCGTGTTGGAAATTTAAATTATTTTTCACTTTTTAGTTCGGTTTTCTAATAAAGCGTGTTGTTTTAGTTTTTTTTAAAGATTATTTATTTAAAACGCATATTAATTATTAAGATTGATTGGAGAAAACTCTGAATGATGAGGAAAATTCTCAAAATGAAAAATATAGGTTATATATTATTACAAAGATGGATTTCTGGAGGACGGCTTCTAGAAATTCAAAAAGAAACAAAATCAGAAATACTGAAATCAAAGAAATAATGGATGTTCGAAAAGACATTCAAGCTACTGAAGAAAAGAAACTAAAATGTTTTGGCTACGTAAAGAGGATACACAGGATACCTAGGATGACATTAAATTACAAAGCGGACAACAGAAGAAAAAGGGGAAACCAAAAGGACAGTGAGTTCAAGGAGTGCATAGAAGTATGTTGTCGAGAAGATTAACAGAGAGTGATGTAGAGAATAGGGATCTATGGAGGAGTAAAATTTACAATGAGTTGCAAGAAAACTATTGAATTGTAGAGAAATTACTAAATAAAAAATGAGTATTACTATTGTCATAAGTAACGCCACGAGTGATATAAAATTTATCTAGAGAATTCGAAAATCAAGAGTGGCATTTGTTAGGACTATTTAACGAATAAAATTAAGCTGTTTACTCACAAATCATTACTTAAATATAGTTATTTTAAATTATATATATTTAATGTAAATGGCGATGTTTGAAAACAAATTAGAAATGTTTGGTTAGTTTCATTTGTTCATCTACTGTAACTAGATCATATTATTTACTGACAAATAGGATCGCAATAATGTAAGAATGCACCCTAGTGGAGAAAAATGAAACACATCATTACAGGTTATTAATTAATTTCTGATAACCTATGATGTAAATATATAAATTATACTTTTCTGCAAAGTTTATTCCTGGGAAATAATACATTTAAAAAGTGCAAACAGTGGTTTCTTTTTTTTTATGGTATAGTCAATTGCTACGAATGTTTTTTTGGTATTATATCTCGCAAGCAGATTCTGGTTACATTCGTGCACTATATATACAATCTGGGAGCCACTTGATGAAATGAAAGCGATAAAATGAAAGTGATAAAATTGAGGTGAAAACCGACTGTCATTGGTTGTAAATCAAAATTACATTAAATATATAAATATTTTAAAATAACTATATTTAAATAATGATTTGTGAGTAAACAGCTTAATTTTATTCGTTAAATAGTCGTAACAATTGCCACTCTTGATTTCCAAATTTTCTAGACTATTTAATTCATGCCACAAATGCTAGTCAATGACCAATCACGTTTCATTGAATGTTGTTTTACAACCAATGACAGTCGTGTTTCACCTCGCCCTTTATCAATTTCTCTTTATCAGCTCCTGCTTTTGTGATAAAGAAAGCTCCTCCTTTTTAATGTTCTGAACAGCTCACAGCATTATTTTTCTCCAACAAATACATTGAATATAGCAAATAATGAAAAGATTCCTTGATTTTACTCAGTTGTTTACTAAAAAAAATAAATGAATAACCCGTAATGTTGATTATGATATACAGTTTGATGTGTTTCATTATTTCTCCACTTGGGTGCACTCTTATAATATTGCGATCTTATTTGGCAATAAATAATACAATCAAGCAGCAGTGAATGAACATAACCTCACATTTCTTGTTTTCGAACATCACCGTTTATATTAAATATATAAATATTTTAAAATAACTATAGTTAAACGATGATTTGTGAGTAAACAGCTAAATTTTATTCGTTAAATAATCCTAACAAATACCATTCTTGATTTCCAAATTCTCTAGATAAATTCACGACTCACTTCGTGAGTCGTGAATATATCGATAATTTGGAAATCACTCGTGGCATTACTTATGACAAACAGAAGTAGATAAATATCGAGATGAAACTCACTATGATTGGTTGTAAAACAAAATTAATTGAAATGTGATTGGTCATTGACTACCATTTGGGGCTATAGTTAAATATTAATCATTATTATTAAGCATTGAAAGTTTTGATTTTAAAGAATGAAATGGCGAGATGATTTCTGAGGAAAATCTCGCGCAGTCACCATGAAGGCGCCACGTGGTTACGGGACCATGACACATAATTACAATGGCAGGAAACTCCGTGTTCTAAAAATACGTGGGCGTAATTCACCGGTAGATAATTATCTACCAGAATCTAGATGCACATCAAACATTGCGCACTCTATTTCGTTCAAAAAAGCATGACGCATGTCTATTTGCAGTGATGCCAACTGTTATTTAGTAGCCTGTTTCAGCTCCAAATTGCTGCTGTTTTCATCTTTTCTTTAATCTTCCAAAACTTCTTCTTCCTCGTGGTGAATGTATGCTGCTTTTGGTATTCTATTCTCAGTCATCCGTAATTTCCCTGATCATAAATGTTTTTACTATTCCCAGACTTCTCTCACTATATACCTCTTTATTTTTTTTTAAAGCCCATGTTTTCCCTTTACAGGGATTTAGACGCTCTCCCCCTACGGGAAGAATTTGAACCATATCAATTTAGTTACACTTGTTTTCGTATAGATGTCATTTTGAGTGGTCCGTTGTAAGCGTTTCGCCTCATACTGACATCTAGGAAACCAAGGTAGTACTGGGACGGGAAAATTCGGTAAATTTTGCTTAGAGGCCTTTTCATTCAGGCTTAAGGATTTTTTACGAGCCTGAAAATCTTCAGACTCGGGACCCAGGGCTTAAAGTCCCTCCCGGAGGACTTGCTCCTAGGATTTTTCCGTCCTAAAAAATCCATCGACCCCGGCCGGGTTTGAACCCGCGACCCTCGGGACCAGAGGCGAGGAGTATAACCACTAGTCCACCGCGGCCGATACAAAATGTTTTTACAAATGGTAAAGTATGTAGTGCAACAGTGGTACAAGAATGTTGTATGAAAAATCATAGTCACTCTCTAGAATTCAGCCCATATATATTTTTTCACATAATGCAACAATAAATTGCGTGTTTTCCATTTGGTTCGAGTCCAGATGGGAGAAGTCATTTTCTCATGGAAATTCACTCATTATGGGAGGGAGCCCATTCAGCATAATGAGTAGCGGCTCCAGGTTGAGAAAAAAACTCTAACGGCTGGAGGACCTGACATGCTGACCATGTCATCCCAATACTCACTTCCATGACTAATGCGAGACCAGCAGCCGGGCGATAGACTGGCATTCTATATAGGCCTGTCCCACCATGGAGCTGTCATATACTATTCTCACCATAATGTGCATGCATACATTCCAACACACGTACAAAACATCTTACTCGAAAACTGGAATCAAAATTTACAAATGCCCCAAATGGGAGTCAATGACCAATCACGTTTCAATGATTTCTGTTTTACAACCAATCAGAGTCGTGTTTCACCAAATATTTATCAGTGTTATAATTACCATATTAAAGAAAGCTCCTCCTTACAATATTGCGTTCCTTTGGCAATAAATAGTATGATCTGGTTGCAGTGATAAACAAAAGAAGCAGTAGAAGCGTACCTATCGTTTCTCATTTGTAAACATCGCCGTTTACATTAAATATATAAATATTTTAAAATAACTATAGTTAAATAATGATTTGTGAGTAAACAGCTTAATTTTATTCGTTAAATAGTCCTAACAAATGCCACTCTTGATTTCCAAATTCTCTAGATAAATTCACTCCTCACTTCGTGAGTCGTGAATTTATCGATAATTTGGAAATCACTCGTGGCATTACTTATGAAAATTATTTATGGGAAACCAAAAATAATAAGAACAGTTAAGTATCTTAGGCAGCGATGGGCAGGATATCTGTCACGAATAGGGAATGAAAGAGAGGCATGAAAACTGATTGTAGCAAAAACCAGACGGAAAGTGCCCAGTAGGAAATCCAAAAATGAGGTCGGAGAATAACATTAATCGTGATTTGAAGGGAGTGGATTATACAGGGGATGACTGGAAAATATTAGCGCAGTATAGAGTTATGTTCAGCGGGAAAGCTTCCAATAGGCAGGCCAAGAATGATGTGGGATAATAACACTAACCATGATTTCGAGGAAGTGAATTACACAAGGGATGAATGGAAAACAGCTCTTCTTCTCCTTCTCCTTCTTCTTTTCCAGGATTAGGTCAATGTGACCTGTTCCGGTCTCAAGTCCATCGTTTCCATGGTCGTCCCGAAGATCTTTTTCCATGTGGTTTGTAGGTGTTGATCTTTTTGGGTAATCTTGTATTGTCCATTCTGTCTACATGTTCTTTCCATTGGTATTTGTGCTCTTCAAGTTTATCAACTATTGAAAATATCTCCAGTTCATTTCTTATTGATTCATTGTGTAATCTATCCATGCGTGTACATCCTTTTACAGACCTTAAAATTTTCATTCAGTGGCTTGAATGTGTGATGTCTTTTTTTGTAAGTACCCAAGATTCAGATGCATGTAAAAGAACAGGAACAGCCATAATTTTATAAAACCTGAGCTTCGAGTCTTTCAAAGGGTTCTTCTTATGGTGCCACACATCATTTGATATAGGTTTAATTTAGTATGTATATCCCAATCGTATATACAATAATAGAAAGTATACTTACATATGGATCAGAAAGCTGGACAACAAATGAAAGGATGCAGAAAAGAATCTTGGCAACAGAAATGGATGGATTACGGAGAAGTATGAGAATATCCAGACAACATATTCGAAATACATATATCAGACAAGAAATGGATGCACAAGAAACTGTTATCGATAGGATAACAAAGAGAGCTCTACAATGGTATGGACATGTACAACGGATGCCGGAAGACCAGTGGCATAAACAGGTGTTGGATTGGATGGTACCAGGCAGAAGGAGAAGGGGAAGAAGTAGAAGAGCATGGTATGAGGGTATATATGATGGCATGATGAAGAGGGGTATGGAAGATGGACAATGGGAAGATAGGAATCTCCGGAAAGCAGGAATCAAAGGCAAACTGCTGTAAAGTGGAAAGCCTGTTTTAAGTATTAAGTAAGTATATCCCAATCGTAGCTGTATGTTATATCTGAACCAAGCTAGTTAAAGTGTGCTATTCCCCGTTTAAGGAGTAAGCGCAGTTGTTGACGGAGGGCACTGCAGTCGTGTTTATGCAGGAATAGAACACGTGACACTGCTATCTATGAATGCAGAGGGGAATGGGACGTGGGACGCTCACAGTGTACACTGCCTTATATGACGTCACGTGTAGCAACAAACAGAGCTTCGTAATTCTTCCGCCTGCAGAGATATTTTGAATGACTAATATATGTTCTATTAATTCATTATCGATTACTATTTTTGCTCTGACTGGCACTTTGCCCTGAAAAGCCATAATTTTAGTTTTTGAAGTTGGGAAAACAGCTCAGGATAGGAATATACGGAGAGCTTATGTACGCGCGGCCATGAACCTATGAGATCGATAATGGTAATGAGTTGGTAAGTTAGTTAGTGAAGTAATTAGTGCCAGAGATGTAGTTATTTATTATGAATTACTTTTTACCAACACCCTTAATGGAGTTGTAGGGAATCCTTTTAAGCTGAACAGAGTAGTCCTGCATGTGTAATGAAGATATTGATGGATATCATATATTAACACGTTATCGATTATTTAGTCAGCCACACATGTCACTCATGCACAATATATTTTGTGACGAGTGTATTCAAATCTCTCGTCTCCTACACCTGCTCCTGCGCAGACGTAAACGTTCCACTATGATGAATGGACTTTATACAGAGTGTAAAAGAACCTCACAAATAAACTTTTAGGAACAATACGCTATACATAAAGGATAGTGTTTTTTGTCAAAGAACATACAAGTGATGAAGAGATGATGCAGCTTCCCCGGATTCGATCCCCTGTCGGGACAAGTTTCCCAGTTGGTAGACCAAGAATGAAAAAATGAGGTGAGAGAATAATACACTGCTCAAAACAATTAGAGGAACACCATGAAATATGCAAATATTTTTTCATTGGATAAAGGTACAAACATGAAATTAATAAAGTACATTATTTGTGGTTATTTATTTATTTATTGCTCATGTCAGTAAAAACAATTGAATAACGCTGACAATTAACTTTTCAAATAATTCCGCTATGTAAGCAATTGAATCTTGTGCTTATTTTTCAAAGTTAAACACTCGTTATATAGAGTTAGTATCGTGTATGGCCTCCACGACATTCAATGGCAGTTTGGCACCTTCGTGGCATGCTCCCAATAAGATTCTGGATTTCCTCTTGCGGGATATTCTCCCATTCCTCCTTCAGAGCATCTCCAAGTTGCTGCAGAGTTTGTGGAGCTTGATGTCGGTTCCTGACCTTCCTGTCTGGAAGATTCCACAAGTGTTCAATAGGGTTGAGGTCTGGGCTGACCGCTGGCCACTCCATTACCTCAATTTCATTCCTCCTCAGGAAATCCCTGGTGACAGCCGCAGAATGTGCCCTGGCATTATCCTGCATAAACAGAAATCCAGGGCCTACTGCAATGACAGCAGGTACTACATGCTCTTCCAGAACGTGTTCGATATACAGGACAGCATTCAGTCGCTGGGTAACAAGTACAACGTCCGTACGATTGTTGTACATAACTCCGGCCCACACCATTATGGAACCTCCTCCGAATCTATCAATTTCCTGTACAGCCTCTGCAGAAAATCTTTCTCCTAGCCGTCCCCACACCCTCAATCGACCATCACAACATGTAAGACGATACCTGGATTCGTCCGAGAAGAGCACAGACTCCCACTGGTACAGGTTCCAATCACCATGGTTTTCAGCATACGTACGTCTTGCTGCCTTATGCCCATTTGTTAAGTGTGGTTTTTTAACGGCCTTATTGGACGAATATTCTCTTTCCTTAATCTGTTCCGTATGGTTTGGTCTCAAACCCGGATTCCGGAAGCCATATGAAGGTCGTTCTGCAGGTCTTTTGCAGTTTTTGTACGCTGTCGAAGAGCAGAAAGAACAACGTATCTGTCATCCTGGGGGCTTGTTTTAAATTTACGGCCCTGGCCACGTCTTCTACAATACTGACCTGTCTCTCTGTGCCTGTTGCGTAACCTGGACACCACGGAAGGAGAAATCCCAAGCTCTCTAGCCACTTGTCCCAGAGATTGGCCTTGTCGTAAAAGATGTAGAGCATGATACACTTCAAACTCATTTAAATGCCTCATTTTGTCAGAGACTTCGATAAACAAAGCAATAATCAACATTCGTCACTATAGCAACATCAGGAAGCTTACCAATCAGAAGTGGCCAGTGCCTTCCAAAATAAAAAATGTCTCTATATTTGTTATTTGAGGTAATTTCTCTGTATTTAGGCCATGGATCTTTAAAATTTGTATCCAATGATAAAATTAATAATTCAATTTACATATTGTCCAACTTTCAGCATGACAGCTTTAAAAAACAATTACTTATTCAATTTATTACAAGTGTTCCTCTAATTGTTTTGAGCAGTGTATATTTTCAGTTTAACATTTTTTTGAAAGGAACTGGGACATCAAAAGTCTCTGCAATGCAGGAAAGAACAATAGTTCAAGCATTTATGTTATAGTAAAAAATACTTTCTTTAGGAGATAAAGTGACTATATTTCTGAAACAAATTATATTAATTCACTTTTCTTTATTTGAATCAAAGCGTCGAAAGGAATGCAGCTATCTGTGGAGGACAAATGTAAGGACACTTAGTAGAAGGGCATGCAGAGTCAAGTACGTTCAGAAACGTAGTTTTAGTGAAAGTAGAAATAAAAGTAAAAGGTCTGTATAAACCGTCTTTAGTTCTCACTCAAACATGACTTCACTTAAGTGAATTTAATAAAAATTAAAATAGAAAATACGCTAATCACGACAAATATCAGCGAAGCGGTACAAGGGTCAGAATGCGTGAAGGCAACAAGTAAGAGTTGTAGAAAAACAACAAAGCAGTACGGTAAGTGGATTTTTTATTTCACATTGGAATTAAAGTAGTACTTATAGGGACCAGAGGCACGCAGGAGCATGGCCTGCTCTGAAGAGGGAAAATTACATTTATATTTAAAGAGCGAAGAAAAGTGCACTTACGCGCATTGCAAAGTAGATTTTATACGTAACAGGTACTTCCAACATAACAAAAAATGCATTACTTGAAAATGCAGATTTTAGAGGTTTTCTGGGTAAATATGCGACACAACATATTCTACAATTTCTAAACCATTATATGATTTATAACTGTATTATAATTTAGTATGGGAAGTAGATTATACAGGGAATGATTGGAAAGCATTAGCTCAGGATAGTGATGTATGGAGAGGTTATGTCCGCGCGGCCATGAACCTACGGGTTCGATAGTGCCAGTGAGTAAGTATTTATACATTGTTATCAGTAGATAATAGTGTATTACGGTGCGAGGTTGGGAAGTGGTAATTACAGAAGTTAGGAAATGTTTAAAAACCGAGCGATAGCGAGGTTTTTATTTTCCGAGATTCTGTAATACATCCATCCATAGTAATTCTGCCCAAGGGCAGGTCTTTCATTGGAATCATAGTATTTTCATACTATGCGTTTGCAGCTTTACTAGGGAATTATAGGTGTGGTAGCTTCCCATTTCTTTCCACACCGGTGAAGAATGATGATGATGATGATGATAATGATGATGATGGCCGGATGATTTTCGGGGACCGTTGGGCCCTAAGCTTATTGCTCGGCTTTTAATTTCCGAGATTCTGTAATCTATCCATCCATCCGTAATAATTCTGCCCGAGGGCAGGTCTTCCACAGCAATCATAGCATGTTCATGCTATGCGCTTGCAGCTTTACTAGGGAATTATAGGAGTGGTAGTTTCATGTTGCTTTCCACACCGGTGAAGTATGATGGTGATAATGATAAGGATGATGATGATGATGATGACCGGATGATTTTCGGGGACCGTTGGGCCCTACGCTTCCTGACATTTGTCTTACAGGTGAGGAAAAACCCCGAATAAAAACCTCACCCAGGGGCCTGTTCCGACCGGGCATCGAACCCGGGTCCTCTGCGTGACAAGGCAGCACGCTACCTCGAGACAACAGCGGTTATGTTTCTGTTACATTAATGAATACATATTAAGAAATAAGCCCAAAAAAATATTTTTTTAAGTACAAACCTGACATATTTTATTAAAAATCCAACTGTACAAATATAAATGTTACATACTGTATATGAGCTGATTACTTTAATTAATTTATTAATATAATTAAGCTTCGTAGCGTGTAGGCAGTATGAAAATTAACAATGTTATTAAAAAAACCCGACCAGGATCGAACCTGGGCCTGCGTCGTCGCAAGAGCATCTTAACGACTACTCTACTGAAGCGAACGATACGAATACTGCATGGAGAAAGACTTACGCCGCCGGATTTGACCTCAAAGGAGACAGACAGCACATGTAACTTCTTCTTCCAATTGCGCTACAGCCCATAGCGGGCCTGGGCTTTCTTGATGCGAGACCTTTAATCTTCTCTATCCAATGCTCTCTGTTGCCAGTCCGTGCAGTTCAGGAATTATTGCACTAAGTATGGTGTCTTCAGAAGAGAACTCGAGTTTGCAACCATGGAGGGAGGAGTCCACTGACCACCGCCCATGGAGTACTGGACAAGGAAGCAACGATACAAAGCAACCACACGCTACATCGGTAGAGTTTTACGGTTAAGAACTGAAGAAGATGACAGAATTAACATTACCATCTTCACAATCACACACACACACACACATAAACACAAAAAAACACAACACAATTACTCTCATATCACGTATCATAAAAACAATTATCATTACTTTAAGTATTATGTATATTTATTTTATGTATCACTAAACACAAACTCACCATTCACAAACAAACACACAACACTTTTTACTTTATGTAATATCTACACTTTACATAGCCGAATTCCGCATGTATTATGTTTATTTATTCAATAAAGATTAGATATAGGAGAAGAAATGGAAAATATAAATTTCAACAATGGAGAAGAACTAAAACCTAGTATTGAATGCACTTATTTAGGAACAAAATTAGACCATTCAGGCGATAACACAGTGGAAATCAAAAATAGAATCGCACAAACAAAACAAGCAATAAATGCTTTAAACTCTGTTTGGTGGAGCAAAAGTATTACAAAAAATAGAAAATAACAAATATATCAAACCATAATTCAGAGCATTTTAACATATGGTGCTGAAATCTGGCAAATTCCTACCCGAGAAATGAAAAGAATTTTAAGTACAGAAATGGATGTTTTAAGAAGATCAGCTGGAAAATCTAGAATGGATAGAATACGAAATAAAGAAATAAGGGAAATTATGGGTGTACAAGAGGAGCCGGACATCATAGAAAAGAAAAGATTACAGTTGTATGGCCATGTCAAACGAATGCCAGAGCAAAGATTGCCAAAAATTGTTATGGAATGGATCCCAAAGGAAAGGAGGAAGAGAGGAAGACCGAAGAAAACTTGGATAGAAGGGGTACAAGCAGCTATGAATATCAGAGGAATGGAGGAAGATCAATGGATGGATAGAGAGGAATGGCGTTTGGTTTCCGGAAGACGGCGGCAGCTGCCATGATACCGGATGATGATGATGATGATGATAAAGATTAGATAGTAGTTAGGGACATAGAGCAGACCCGGGGATAAGGGCATTATGCCCGAGGTAATCCGGGTGGTGATGGTGGGGCTCTAAATAAAAATAAAATATAAGTTGAGGATTTGATGACAATCTTCCTTCACTGAGTCCATCCATCCATCCATCCATCCATCCATTCCCAAACATCTCCTCCATCATCACTTTCTATGTATGCAATTCTTTGAACGTGTCCAGCCCATTGCATTTCTTTTTAATTTCACAAGAGTTGATAAATCAGGTTCCTTAAATCCATAATGTATCCTTTTGGATACATCAGTTGGTTTAATTAATTTAACATTTTAAATAAATCAGAAGAAAACGAACAAAAATAAACCACTTATATGTGTATCTAATTATACAACATTTTAAATAAATCAGAAGAAAACGAACAAAAATAAACCACTTATATGTGTATCTAATTATACAATATACACAATAATAACAGTTTCACAAGATTTCGTTTTCACTGCGGTCCGCCACATTAAAAAAAACTAACAGAAGATATATGTGTTTTGCCAATTTATACAGAATAATTGCTTGAAAATAATTTTTCAAGCACCGCGTTTCACGAGGATGACAGACCTACACAACGTAGCGCAACTTCCCTATATTGATGCCATGATAACTGAAAATGTAAGCAAGATGCACAAATTTACATCTTTGCATACAAATTTTATGGTACGCAGTATGGGACGCTTGCCTCAGTGACGTGCTGTACATAGAAACATATTCACCCGATTTACCCCTCATTAAATCCAGCCAGAGATTTGGCGATGTGCTCTCACCTGGAGTAGCGTGGCTCATTCCACAATGCTGGATTTCCGACTCTCGGCTTGAAAGCAATGCGGTTTCTGATGCCCTGCTTCAGGTCATCACATCCCTATCTCTGTCCACAAACGCTAGCGCCGCCAAATAGGCTCGGGTTAAGTGAACTACAACCCCGTAATGATAGCCACTATTAACTTAGCTGCCAAAGAGCCCTAATGGGTTCTAACATATGCAGCATACTGGGCGAAGCTAGACTTCGCCTTATCCAATCCAATCCAGTGTTTTACCAATTTAAGGGTTAATAAATAATAGTTTTAAAAAACTAAAAGAACACGCTTTATTAGAAAACTAAAAAATTAAAAATAATTTTAATTTCCAATACGCTTGGGATAAAATAAAGTGGTCAACAAAAAATCATCTCCAACACATATAGAATAAAACTAGAGTTATCAACAAAAACAAAATAATTTTACCATTAAAAGCGTGGGGTGCTCTATATCAATTAATACATTTGATAATAAACAGATATTGGTAAAAGTAAGCTCTCTAAGAAGAAAATGTAAAAATCATAAAAAGCACCCCACGCTTTTGATGGTAAAATTATTTTCTTTTTGTTGATAACTCTAATTTTATTCTATATGTGTTGGAGATGATTTTTTTGTTGACCACTTTATTTTATCCCAAGCGTATTGGATATTAAAATTATTTTTCATTTTTTAGTTTTCTGATAAAGCGTGTTCTTTTAGTTTTTTAAAACTATTATTTTTTTTATTTTTTAGTTTTAATATTTTACAGAATAAGATAAAAATGTAAATATCTTTAAATTCGATACTATTGTAGAATGAGCTAAAAGTAATACTCTTCTATAAGAAAAAACCCTCCCAGCCGGATTTGAACCAGCGACGTATGGATTACTGAAATTATGTAGCCTACCACTAATAGTTCACTGCTCTACCAGCTGAGCTCTTACAACGATTGACTAAAAACTCGAGAAGTCCGCAAGCTATTATACCAGTTTACATTTTTTTGATTTTCGGATGATTCTGGCCAGAATTTTACAAAGAAAATATGAAATTATTGTATTGTCACGGGTCCTCTACACCTATACAAAGTTTCAAGTCGATCCAATGTTTCTAAGTGGGTGAAAATCGCGTTGAAATATTCCGTTACATTGAGACAAAAACACTTTTTTTTGATTTTCTGATGATTATGGCCAGGATTTTAGAAAATAAATATGAAATTATTGTATTGTCACGGGTCCTCTACAAATATACAAAGTTTCAAGTCGATCCAATGATTTTAAGTGGGTGGAAATCGCGTTGAAAAATTCCGTTACATTGATACAAAAACACTTTTTTTGATTTTCTGATGATTATGGCCAGGATTTTAGAAAATAAATATGAAATTATTGTATTGTCACGGGTCCTCTACAAATATACAAAGTTTCAAGTCGTTCCAATGATTTTAAGTGGGTGGAAATCGCGTTGAAAGATTCCGTTACATTGATACAAAAACACTTTTTTTGATTTTCTGGTGATTATGGCCAGGATTTTAGAATATAAATATGAAATTATTGTATTGTCACGGGTCCTCTACAAATATACAAAGTTTCAAGTCGATCCAATGATTTTAAGTGGGTGAAAATCGCGTTGAAAGATTCCGTTACATTGATACAAAACACTTTTTTTTATTTTCTGATGATTATGGCCAGGATTTTAGAAAATAAATATGAAATTATTGTATTGTCACGGGTCCTCTACAAATATACAAAGTTTCAAGTCGATCCAATGATTTTAAGTGGGCGGAAATCGCGTTGAAAGATTCCGTTACATTGATACAAAAACACTTTTTTTTATTTTCTGATGATTGTGGCCAGGATTTTAGAAAATAAATATGAAATTATTGTATTGTCACGGGTCCTCTACAAATATACAAAGTTTCAAGTCGATCCAATGATTTTAAGTGGGTGGAAATCGCGTTGAAAAATTCCGTTACATTGATACAAAAACACTTTTTTTGATTTTGTGATGATTATGGCCAGGATTTTAGAAAATAAATATGAAATTATTGTATTGTCACGGGTCCTCTACAAATATACAAAGTTTCAAGTCGATCCAATGATTTTAAGTGGGTGGAAATCGCGTTGAAAGATTCCGTTACATTGATACAAAAACACTTTTTTTGATTTTCTGGTGATTATGGCCAGGATTTTAGAAAATAAATATGAAATTATTGTATTGTCACGGGTCCTCTACAAATATACAAAGTTTCAAGTCGATCCAATGATTTTAAGTGGGTGAAAATCGCGTTGAAAGATTCCGTTACATTGATACAAAAACACTTTTTTTTATTTTCTGATGATTATGGCCAGGATTTTAGAAAATAAATATGAAATTATTGTATTGTCACGGGTCCTCTACAAATATACAAAGTTTCAAGTCGATCCAATGATTTTAAGTGGGCGGAAATCGCGTTGAAGAAGATTCCGTTACATTGATACAAAAACACTTTTTTTTTTTTTTCTGATGATTATGGCCAGGATTTTAGAAAATAAATATGAAATTATTGTATTGTCACGGGTCCTCTACAAATATACAAAGTTTCAAGTCGATCCAATGATTTTAAGTGGGCGGAAATCGCGTTGAAAGATTCCGTTACATTGATACAAAAACACTTTTTTTGATTTTCTGATGATTGTGGCCAGGATTTTAGAAAATAAATATGAAATTATTGTATTGTCACGGGTCCTCTACAAATATACAAAGTTTCAAGTCGATCCAATGATTTTAAGTGGGTGAAAATCGCGTTGAAAAATTCCGTTACATTGATACAAAAACACTTTTTTTGATTTTCTGATGATTATGGCCAGGATTTTAGAAAATAAATATGAAATTATTGTATTGTCACGGGTCCTCTACAAATATACAAAGTTTCAAGTCGATCCAATGATTTTAAGTGGGTGGAAATCGCGTTGAAAAATTCCGTTACATTGATACAAAAACACTTTTTTTGATTTTCTGATGATTGTGGCCAGGATTTTAGAAAATAAATATGAAATTATTGTATTGTCACGGGTCCTCTACAAATATACAAAGTTTCAAGTCGATCCAATGATTTTAAGTGGGTGAAAATCGCGTTGAAAGATTCCGTTACATACATACATACATACATACATACATACATACATACATACATACATACATACATACATAGATAGAGGTCAAGCTAATATAAAGCGTGTAAAAAGGTCATAGATTTCCTTATTAAACATCATTCTCCATCTTCCATTCTCCCATAAGAACTTATTGGTGTGAATCGCACTTCATAACTTCATCTTCCCATCATCAAGAGTTGCGCCATCATTTTCTTTTTCAAAGGCTGTACATTGGTAGGGTATTGGGTAAAATGTAAGTCACGGAGCCAGTAACAAAATAACAGACCATAAGATCACATTAAGGTCTGTGTTCACGTGATAAATATATTCATGAGGACTCTGGCCCTCTGGTAATGACACGGGAAACCAAATTGAACGGATGAGTGATCGGGCAAACACCCGGCATCACAATTTCCAATCCTATAAATGTTAAATCTCAATCGATAACGTAGTCTGTGACAGGTTGTATCCAACAATAGCCGTGTGCTACAATGTTATCACTACTTCCCACCGCGCCCCGAGTTCAAATCCAGATTCCGGACAAACTCATTAGCACTTTATAAATAAATGTCACCAAATCCATGGCAATCACTGCAAAGGGACTTTCGAGAGTAAAAATAATAATAAATAATAAACCAATAGAACAAGTAACACACTTTAATTATTTAGGTAATAATATATCACAGTTTCATAATCAAAAAGATGTGGAAACAAATTTAGAAAAATATAACAGATTAAATGGTATAATTAGGAGAAATTTTGGAAAACAAATGAGGAAAGAAATCCAATTGAGATTTCATAATGCCATAGCCAAACCTGCTCTACTATACGGAAGTGAATGCTGGACACTTCGAGCAAAAGATAAATCCCGCATTAATAGTTCACAAATGAGATTCCTCTGATCAGTAACTGGAGTAACATTAAGGGATAGAATGAAAAGTGATGAGATAAGGATGCAGTGGAATAGTAGGGAAATGGTTGAACTTATACAAAATTATGAGATTAAATGGTTCCAACACGTCCAGAGAATGTCAAATTCCCGTTTACCAAAGATGATTTACCACCTCAACCCTAAAGGCAAAAGAGACCTCGGCAGACCCTTCAACCGATGGAAAGATCAGTTTTTGTAGTCGCAGAACGGGCATCATCACCCAATACTGCATTCGGAAGAAGAAGAAATAAATGTCCTGTCCATCGCAGTCTATGAGACTTAACTGTTCTTGTCTTTTTTTTTTTGTAAGCCCATGTTTTCCCTTTACAGAGATTTAGGCGCTCTCCCCTTACAGGGAAGGATTTGAACCATACTAATTTACTCGTAGTCCACCGCTGTGGTCTCGAGGTAGCGTGCTGCCTTGCCACGCAGCGGGCCCGGGTTCGATTCCCGGTCGGGGCAGTTTTTCTGGGTGAGGTTTTTAGTCACTGAGCTACAAGCCGGAGGGTCGAGGGTTCAAGTCCCGTTGGGGTCAGGATTTTTAAACTGACCCAAACCCTCTGGCGGCACTATGGCCCTGGGGTCGACTCAGCCTCTAACGAAAATGAGTACCAGACGCTTGTTCTGGGGGTAAAGACGGCCGTCACGCAGGGCTAACATAAAGTGCCGATTGTCTAGAAAAAAGTGGGAGCCTTAACCTCCTACTACCCCAAGGGCCTCCGGGCCTGTTGTGGGATCACTTTACTTCTTTTTTAATTTACTCGTAGTTACACTTGTTTTCGTATAGATGTCATTTTGAGTGGTCCGTGGTCAGCGTTCCGCCTCATACAGACATCTAGGAAACCAATGTAGTAATAGGACGGGAAAATTCGACAAATTTTCCTTACAGGCCTTTGCATTCAGGCTTAAGGACTTTTACGAGCATGAAAATCTTCAGACTCGGGACCCACGGCTTAAAGTCCCTCCCGGAGGACTTGCTCCTTGGATTTTTCCATCCTAAAAAAATCCATCGACCCCGTCCGGGTTTGTACCCGCGACCCTCGGGACCAGAGACAAGGAGCATAACCACTTGTCCACCGCGGCCGACTGCTTTCTTTAATATGATAGGATTGAATTGATAAAATCGGGGTGAAAAAGACTGTGATTGGTTGTAAATCAAAATTCATTGAAATGTGATCGGTCATTGACTCCCATTTGGGGCATGAGTAAAATAGTCATAAGTAATGCCACGAGTGATTTCCAAATTATGGATAAATTCACGACTCACGAAGTGAGGAGTGAATTTATCTAGAGAATTTGGAAATCAAGAGTGGCATTTGTTAGAACTATTTAACGAATAAAATTAAGCTGTTTACCCACAAATCATTATTTAACTATAGTTATTTTAAAATATTTATATATTTAATGTAAACGGCGATGTTTGAAAACAAATGAGAACCGATTGGTACGCTTCATCTGCTTATTTTGTTTATCACTGCAACCAGATCATACTATTTATTGCCAAAGGAACGCAATATTGTAAGAATGCTCTCTAGTGGAGAAAAAATAAAACACATCAAACTATATATTAATTCATTTCTGATGTCGTATGATGTAAATATGACAATTATATTTTTCTGGATTGTTACATGGGAAAAAGATACATTTAAGAAAGTGCAAACAGTAGTTTTTTTTTTTTTTGGTGGTATAATCAATTGCTACAAATGTTTTTATATTAACTCCCGCATGCGGCAATGTGTTGACATTCATGCACTATATATACAATCTGGTAGCCGTATTTCTCGGGGCTCTGTCACTGCAAAATAATGGTCAGACCTGTTCAGAATATTAAAAAGGAGGAGCTTTGTTTAATATGGTAATTATAACACTGATAAATATTTCGTGAAACACGACTCTGATTGGTTGTAAAACAGAAATCATTGAAACGTGATTGGTTATTGACTGTCACTTGGGGCATGAATAAAATAGTCAGCATAATCTAACAGCTTATTAACACCACTGAGATTAAGATCTTCAGTTGGTGTAGATGACGTAATCAGTGACGTAAGGGTTGTTATGAACGTCCTGCGCTACTGTAGGTGTGACAATTAACGAGGAAACTTGAGCACTGAAGTAGTTCCCCAGGTAAAAGGGGTGGCAACCTTCTGATGTGTAATTTGAACGGCTGTTGAAAAGGGGATGGATGGATGCTCTGCCGGCATCCCTTTGATAGGTTTGTTGGGCCCCAGAGCCAGTCTGCGTGAGGTTGAAGGTTAATGAAGGGTGCACTACAGCTGTTCAACGTTGCCAGTTTTACGGGTTTTAACTTCTATTACAAAGTAAAGTACATTATTTAAACGTGAACTAACAGCACTTCCTAACACTGTTCTAATTGTAGACGTGACCACACTCGGTTTCCTAAACAACGGCGAGTCAGGAATTTCTGTAACTACGTCGTAGTGTAGTGGTTAAGGCACTGAGCTACAAGCCGGAGGGTCGAGGGTTCAAGTCCCGTTGGGGTCAGGATTTTTAAACTGACCCAAACCCTCTGGCGGCACTATTGCCCTGGGGTCGACTCAACCTCTAACGGAAATGAGTACCAGACGCTTGTTCTGGGGTAAAGGCGGCCGTCACGCAGGGCTGACAACCCGGCTGACATCAAGTGCCGATTGTCTAGAAAAAGTGGGAGCCTTAACCTCCTACTACCCCAAGGGCCTCCTGAGGCCTGTTGTGGGATCACTTTACTTTACTTTACTTTATATTTAATCTCTGTGAAAGAATAAAATTTTATCAAAATGCTTGTCTTCAGCACGTATTACGAAAGAATGAACAGCGCATACCAAGAAGGATGTATAATTATAAACCAAAAGGAAGAAGAATATTGGGAAGACCATTGAAGAGATGGAAGGACCAATTCGACCTATAATGAGATCGGAACAGGCCATTGGGCTTAATCCTTGTTGTTGTTGATGATGGTGATAACTATACTGTCCATCCATAGTAATTCTGCCCGAAGGCAGGTCCTTCACTGTAATCATAGTATTTTCATGCTATGTCTGCAGATTTATTAGGGAATTGTAGGTGTGGTAGCTTCCCGTTGCTTTCCACACCGGTGAAGGATGATGATGATGATTATAATGATAAGGATGATGATGATGGCCATATGATTTCAGGGACCGTTTTGGCCTTAAAGTTTTCCTGACATTTGTCTTACAGGTGAGGAAAATCCCTGATAAAAACCTCACCCAGAAAAATTGCCCCGACTGGGGAACCAACGCGGGCCCGCTGCGTGACAAGGCAGCACTCTACCTGGAGACCACTGCGGTGGACAACTATACTGTAATATTACAAATTACCTACCTAGGGCAGGAAGTAAAAGCACTACCCTTTATGAAGGATACTACGTACAATGTATATACAAAAATATATCCAAAAGATAGTGTTGATATACGTGTTATTATGCATTTCAGAGACTTTTGATGTCCCAACTCCTTTTAAAAAAACGTTAAACTGAAAATATATAAAACTATTATTCTACCAGTTATATTATATGGATGCGAAACATGGACTGTTACTTTAAGGGAGGAAAGTAAATTGCGAGTATTTGAGAATAAAGTTCTTAGCAAATTTTTTGGGCAAAGAGAGGTGAACAGACAGGTGAATGGAGAAGACTAATAACAATGAACTGCACGGTCTTTATAGGAAGCCAGATAGGCCTTATAATACGAAAAATTGAGTCTCGAAGACTACATGGACTCTTACTTTAAGGGAGGAAAAGAAATTGCGAGTATTTGAGAATAAAGTTCTTAGCAAATTTTTTGGGCAAAGAGAGGTGAACAGACAGGTGAATGGAGAAGACTAATAACAATGAACTGCACGGTCTTTATAGGAAGCCAGATAGGCCTTATAATACGAAAAATTGAGTCTCGAAGACTACATGGACTCTTACTTTAAGGGAGGAAAGAAATTGCGAGTATTTGAGAATAAAGTTCTTAGCAAATTTTTTGGGCAAAGAGAGGTGAACAGACAGGTGAATGGAGAAGACTAATAACAATGAACTGCACGGTCTTTATAGGAAGCCAGATAGGCCTTATAATACGAAAAATTGAGTCTCGAAGACTACATGGACTCTTACTTTAAGGGAGGAAAAGAAATTGCGAGTATTTGAGAATAAAGTTCTTAGCAAATTTTTTGGGCAAAGAGAGGTGAACAGACAGGTGAATGGAGAAGACTAATAACAATGAACTGCACGGTCTTTATAGGAAGCCAGATAGGCCTTATAATACGAAAAATTGAGTCTCGAAGACTACATGGACTCTTACTTTAAGGGAGGAAAAGAAATTGCGAGTATTTGAGAATAAAGTTCTTAGCAAATTTTTTGGGCAAGAGAGGTGAACAGACAGGTGAATGGAGAAGACTAATAACAATGAACTGCACGGTCTTTATAGGAAGCCAGATAGGCCTTATAATACGAAAAATTGAGTCTCGAAGACTACATGGACTCTTACTTTAAGGGAGGAAAAGAAATTGCGAGTATTTGAGAATAAAGTTCTTAGCAAATTTTTTGGGCAAAGAGAGGTGAACAGACAGGTGAATGGAGAAGACTAATAACAATGAACTGCACGGTCTTTATAGGAAGCCAGATAGGCCTTATAATACGAAAAATTGAGTCTCGAAGACTACATGGACTCTTACTTTAAGGGAGGAAAGAAATTGCGAGTATTTGAGAATAAAGTTCTTAGCGAAATTTTTGGGCAAAGAGAGGTGAACAGACAGGTGAATGGAGAAGACTAATAACAATGACTGCACGGTCTTTATAGCAAGCCAGATAGGCCTTATAATACGAAAATTGAGTCTCGAAGACTACATGGACTCTTACTTTAAGGGAGGAAAAGAAATTGCGAGTATTTGAGAATAAAGTTCTTAGCAAATTTTTTGGGCAAAGAGAGGTGAACAGACAGGTGAATGGAGAAGACTAATAACAATGAACTGCACGGTCTTTATAGGAAGCCAGATAGGCCTTATAATACGAAAAATTGAGTCTCGAAGACTACATGGACTCTTACTTTAAGGGAGGAAAAGAAATTGCGAGTATTTGAGAATAAAGTTCTTAGCAAATTTTTTGGGCAAAGAGAGGTGAACAGACAGGTGAATGGAGGAGACTAATAACAATGAACTGCACGGTCTTTATAGGAAGCCAGATAGGCCTTATAATACGAAAAATTGAGTCTCGAAGACTACATGGACTCTTACTTTAAGGGAGGAAAAGAAATTGCGAGTATTTGAGAATAAAGTTCTTAGCAAATTTTTTGGGCAAAGAGAGGTGAACAGACAGGTGAATGGAGAAGACTAATAACAATGAACTGCACGGTCTTTATAGGAAGCCAGATAGGCCTTATAATACGAAAAATTGAGTCTCGAAGACTACATGGACTCTTACTTTAAGGAGGAAAAGAAATTGCGAGTATTTGAGAATAAAGTTCTTAGCAAATTTTTTGGGCAAAGAGAGGTGAACAGACAGGTGAATGGAGAAGACATAATAACAATGAACTGCACGGTCTTTATAGGAAGCCAGATAGGCCTTATAATACGAAAAATTGAGTCTCGAAGACTACATGGACTCTTACTTTAAGGGAGGAAAAGAAATTGCGAGTATTTGAGAATAAAGTTCTTAGCGAAATTTTTGGGCAAAGAGAGGTGAACAGACAGGTGAATGGAGAAGACTAATAACAATGAACTGCACGGTCTTTATAGCAAGCCAGATAGGCCTTATAATACGAAAAATTGAGTCTCGAAGACTACATGGACTCTTACTTTAAGGGAGGAAAAGAAATTGCGAGTATTTGAGAATAAAGTTCTTAGCAAATTTTTTGGGCAAAGAGAGGTGAACAGACAGGTGAATGGAGAAGACTAATAACAATGAACTGCACGGTCTTTATAGGAAGCCAGATAGGCCTTATAATACGAAAAATTGAGTCTCGAAGACTACATGGACTCTTACTTTAAGGGAGGAAAAGAAATTGCGAGTATTTGAGAATAAAGTTCTTAGCAAATTTTTTGGGCAAAGAGAGGTGAACAGACAGGTGAATGGAGAAGACTAATAACAATGAACTGCACGGTCTTTATAGGAAGCCAGATAGGCCTTATAATACGAAAAATTGAGTCTCGAAGACTACATGGACTCTTACTTTAAGGGAGGAAAAGAAATTGCGAGTATTTGAGAATAAAGTTCTTAGCGAAATTTTTGGGCAAAGAGAGGTGAACAGACAGGTGAATGGAGAAGACTAATAACAATGAACTACACGGTCTTTATAGCAAGCCAGATAGGCCTTATAATACGAAAAATTGAGTCTCGAAGACTACGATGGATAGAAAATGTGACACGAAGTGGGAATGAAAGAGTTGCATGGAGACTTCTTGTAGGAAAACTAGAGGGAAAACACCCAGTAGGTAAACCAAATTCCAACAGCTACAGTCAATTTTAAATTTTCGTTTCAGGTGAACTGCTACTTATAATGGTTTTAGAACATAATAGCACAAAACTTCTCTGCTAGAAAAAAATACCACACACACACACACACACACATATATATATATATATATATATATATATATGATATGAAAAGAAAAATGAATGCTTGAGTCGGGATTTGAACTCGAGTCTCTAAAGTCTGTACCTTTAGCGCTCTAACCAACTGTGCTACCCAAGAATTCCAAGACAAACATACAAAATTGGAATTCTTGGGTAGCTCAGTTGGTTAGAGCGCTAAAGGTACAGACTTTAGAGACTCGAGTTCAAATCCCGACTCAAGCATTCATTTTTCTTTTCATATCATATTTGCCTTCATTGCCAAATGTCAAAAAAAAAATATATATATACGAAATAAATTATTAATCATAGAAATTGACTTTTTAAGATCAGCAAGAAGAAGAAAATTAGATAAAATAAAAAAAATAATAATACAATAAGAGAAATAATGAATGTAGAAAAGGATATTGTACAAGAGATCGAAGATATCCAACTAAGATGGTATGGACATATAATGAGAAGAAGGGACACAGAAACAAACAAAGAAATATTGAAATGGAGACCTCCTGAAAAAGGGACACATGGTAGACCAAAGCCAACGTGGATAAAGGGATTTCAAGGCAACATGAAGAAGAGAAATATGACAGAAGAACACACGCAAGACCGGGAAGTGTGAAAAAATATGGTATATTTTCGTTGGGGACACCTGTGCTAATAACAGAAACAATCCCGAAAAATATATATGTTTTTCTATTCAATGCCCCAGGTTGTCATTTCAACATTCCTGGTGTCCTCTCCTGGCATTGGCTTAATTGTAAACCACTTCTGAAGTTGGGGCGCTTAGAAGGTGGATTTACTGTTACTCCGATGATATGATGTGTGATAAATGATAATGAAGCGCCAGGAGAGTTCTTAACCTACTAACTAACTCACTGGCACTATCGAACCCGCAGCGCAGACATAAGCTCTCCATACATACCTATCCTAAGCTAATGTTTTGCAATTATTCCCTGTACAATCTACTTCCCTCAAATCATAGTTAATGTTATTCTCCCACCTCATTCTTGGTATATCAACTGTGCGTTTTCCCTCTGGTTTTCCTACAAGGAGCTTCCATGCACATATTTCATTCTCCATTCGTGTCACATATGCTGCCCATCTCAGTATACGAGACTTAACTGTTCTTAATATATTTGGCTTCCTATAAAGACCATGTAGCTCACTGTTATGTAGTATTCTCCATTCACCTGTCTGTTCATCTCCCTTTGGTCCAAAAATTTTCCTAAGTACTTTATTCTCTAACAGTCGTAATCTGAGTTCTTAACATACACTTAGCTTAAATTCCAGACCATGAGCAACCTCAGGAATGATTCCGTTTAAGGAAAAATTCCAATGGTTTAATCGGGAATTGAACCTGGGACGTCATGAACAATTGCCAGAAACTCTGACCACTAGCCACGAGGCTTGTCAAATCTATCTATCTATCTCTCTATCTCTCTGTCTGTCTGTCTCTCTGTCTGTCTGTCTCTCTGTCTGTCTGTCTCTCTGTCTGTCTGTCTCTCTGTCTGTCTATCTCTCTCTCTGTCTGTCTGTCTCTCTCTCTGTCTGTCTGTCTCTCTCTCTGTCTGTCTGTCTCTCTCTCTGTCTGTCTGTCTCTCTCTCTGTCTGTCTGTCTGTCTGTCTGTCTGTCTCTCTCTCTCTCTGTCTGTCTGTCTCTCTGTCTGTCTGTCTGTCTCTCTGTCTGTCTGTCTGTCTCTCTGTCTGTCTGTCTGTCTCTCTGCGTCTGTCTGTTCTGTCTCTTTGTCTGTCTGTCCTGTCGGTCTCTGTATATCTGTCTGTCGCTCTGTCTCCTCTGTCTGTCTCTCTGTCTGTCTGTTATGTCTCATATGTCTGTCTGTCTGTCTCTCTGTCTGTCTGTCTGTCTCTCTGTCCTGTCTGTCTTGTCTCTCTCGTCTGTATGTCTGTCTCTATGTCTGTCTGTCTGCTCTTCTTATGTCGGTATGTTCTGTCTGTCTCTCTGTAGGTATGTCTGTTCTCTCTGTTCTGTCTGTCTCGCTCTCTGTATTGTCTGTCTCTCATATGTCTGTATGTCTCTCTCTCTCTGTCTGTATGTCTATCTGTGCTGTCTGTTCTCTCTCTGGTATGTCTGTCTCTCAGTATGTCCTGTACTGTCTGTCTCTCTGTATGTTTGTCTGTCTCGTCTCTCTGTCTGTATGTTCTGTCTCTCTGTCTGTCTGTCTGTGTCTGTCTGGTTCTGTTGTCTGTCTGTCTGTCTCTCTGTATGTCTTGTCTCTCTGTCTGTCTGTCCTGTCTCTCTGATATGTCTGTCTGTCTGTCTATCTGTCTGTCTGTCATGTTCTGTCTCTCTTGTCTGTATGTCTGTCTGTCTCTCTGCCTGTCTGTCTGTCTCTCTGTCTGTCTGTCCGGTTATATCTGTCTGTCTGTCTGTCTCTCTGTCTGTCGTATGTCTCTTTGTATGTTCCTGTCTGTCTGTCTCTATGTTCGTCTGTCTCTTGTATGTATGTCTGTCTTGTATCTGCTCTGTCTGTCTGTTCTGTTCTCTCTGTCTGTCTGGTCTGTCTCTATGTATTGTCTGTTCTGGTTCTCGCTGTCTGTCTGTCTGTCTGTCTGTCGTCTGGCTGGCTGTCTCGTATGTCTCTATGTCTGTCTGTCTGTCTGTATCTCTGTTCTGTCTCGCTGCCTGTCTCTGTGTCTGTCTCTCTATCTGTCTATGTGTCTGCTGTCTGTTCTCTCTGCTGTCTTCTGTATGTCTCTATGTATGTTCTTGTCTGTCTTCTCTTGTCTATCCTGTATGTCTGTCTCTCTGTATTGTCTGTCCTCTGTTCCTGTCTGTCTCTCTGTCTCTCTGTCTGTCTGTATCTTCGGTATCTATGTCTGTCTGGTCTCTCTGTCTCTATGTATGTCTGTCTCTATGTCTGTATGTCTGTCTGTCTCTCTGTTCTGTCTGTTCGTCTGTCTCTGTTCTCATGTGTCTGTCTGTCCACTCTCGGTATGTCTGTCTGTCTATCTGTCTCTCTGTTGTCTTGTCTGCGCTTGTCTGTCTGTCTGTCTGTCAATCTGGCGTCTGTCTGTCTCTCTGTCTGTCTGTCTGTCTCTCGTCTGTCTGTCTGTCTCTCTGTCTGTCTGTCTTGTCTGTCGTGTGTCTGTCCTCGTCTGTCGCTCTTGTCTTGTCTGTCTGTCTCTTTGTCTGTCTGTCTGTCTCTGTCTGTATGTCTGTCGGTCTGTATCTCTGTCTGTCTGTCGGTCTCTCTGTTGTCTGTCTGTATCTAGGTCTGTCTGTCTGTTCTCTGTGTATCGTCTGTCTGCTAGTCGTCTCTCTGTCTGTCGGTCTGTTCTCTCTGTTGTCTGGTCTGTCTCTCTGTCTGTCTGTCTCTCTGTCTGTCGATCTGTCTCTCTGTATGTCTGTTCTCGTCTGTCTGTCTGTCTGTCTGTCTCTAGTTGTCTGTCTCTCTGTCTGTCTGTCTTGTCGTCTCTCGATTGTCTGTCTAACGTCTGTACGTCGCTCTGTCTGTCTGGTCGTCTGTCTGTCCGTCGGTCTGTCTCTCTGTCTGTCTGTCTGTCTCTCTGTCTTGTTGTCTCTCTGTCTGTATCTGTCTATCTGTATCTCTGTCTATCTGTCTGGTCTGCTCTCTCTGTCGTCTGTATCTCTGTCTGTCTGTATATCTGTCTGTCTGTCTGTCTATCTCTGTCTCTATGTCTGTTCTCTGTCTGTATGTCTGTCTCTCTGTCTGTCTGTCTGTCTATTGGTCTATTGTTGTATGTCTGTCTCTGCTCTCTGTCTGTCTCTCTGTCTGTCTGTCTGTCTGTCTCCTGGCTGTCGGTCTGTCTGTCCTTTCTGTCTGTCTGTCCCTCTGTCTGTCTGTCTGTCTCTCTGCCTGTCTGTCTGCGTCTGCCTGAAGCCTGTTCATATATATAATATATCTATCTCTCTCCTCATCCGCCCCGGCAGGCAGGGAGGCCGGGTGGGGCCGGCCGGCCGGGCGAGAGCGGAGAGCGCGCGAGCGCGCGCGCGATGCGCGGCGCGGCGAGCGCGCGCGCGAGCGCGGCGAGCGCGCGCCGAGCGCCGCGCGCGAGCCGCGAGAGCGCGAGGCGAGCGAGCGCGAGCGCGCGCGCGAGCCGCAGCGCGGAGCGCGCGCGCGAGATCGCTAGAGAGAGAGAGAGCGACCGAGAGAGAGCGAGAGAGAGAACGAGAGAGAGAGACGCGCGAGGCGAGCGAGAGAGACGCGCGAGACGAGCGAGAGAGCGAGAGCGAGCGCTAGCGCGCTGCGCAGAGCGCGCGCGCGAGCGCGCGCGAGTCGGCGCGATGAGAGAGCGCGAGAGAGAGCGAGAGAGGAGAGAGCTCTCTCTCTATATCCTCTATCTCTCTCTCTTCTCTCTCTCTACTCTCTATCTATCTCTTATCTCTCTCCTTATCTCTCTTCTCTATATCGCTCTTCTATATCTCTCTCTATCTATGATTCTCTCTCATCTCTCTCTCTAGTCTCTCTCTCTCTATCTCTCTCTATCTCTCTCTCTCTCTCTCCCCCCTATATATATATATATATATATATATATATATCCACCGCTGTGGTCTCGAGGGTAGCGTGCTGCCTTGTCACGCAGCGGGCCCGGGTTCGATTCCAGATCGGGGCAGTTTTTCTGGGTGAGGTTTTTATCGGGGTTTTTCCTCACCTGTAAGACAAATGTCAGGAAAACTTTAAGGCCCAAACGGTCCCCGAAATCATATGGCCATCATCCTTATCATTATCATCCTTACCATTATCATTATCATCATCATCATCCTTCAACGGTGTGCAAAGCAACGGGAAGCTACCACACCTACACAATTCCCTAGTAAAGCTGCAAGCATAGCATGAAATTGCTATGATTGCAGTGAAGAACCTGCCTTCGGGCAGTATTACTATGGATGGATATTATATGGATGCGAAACATGGACTCTTACTTTAAGGGAGGAAAGGAGATTACGAGTATTTGAGAATGAAGTTCTTAGGAGGATTTTTGGACCAAGGAGAGGTGAATGGAGAAGACTGCGTAACAGTGAATTAAATGTCTTTATAGGAATCCAGAAATAATGATAGCAGTTAAGTCTCGTAGACTGCGATGGGTCGGACATGTGGCACGAATGGGGAATGAAAGACTTGCATGGAAGCTTCTTGTAGGAAAACCAGAGAAAAACGCCCAGTTGGCAGACCAAGAATGAGGTGAAAGAATAACATTAATATTTGAGGGAAGTAGATTATACAGGGGATGGTTGGAAAACATTGGCTCAGGATAGGGATGTATGGAGAGCTTATTACCGCGCGACCATGAACCTACGGGTTCGATAGTGCCAGTGAGTTAGTTATACACACATACAAAATTTCAAATCAATCGAGTTGTTAGTTTTCGAGTTTTTGCGAAGACAAACATATGCAAGATGAAATTTTATATAAATACTAGCTAATACCCGGCGTGCGTTGCCACGCCTAAATAAATTGAATATTAAAGGTTAATTGTATCGATCCGGCTTAATATTTGGAGCTTGGCAGTAATTAGAATTTCGCCCTGACCGCGTTACGAGTCCAGCGCAGAACAATCCTGGTGATAGGGCTATCTTACCGCTTCCAGTACTGCGGGAGTTGATTAGAGTAATCTTCTCCAGGCGTATTGCCTTCTCCACGGCTCTTGAGGTATGTCCGGCCATGAGAAGCCGTCCCACAGAGTACCAGAGAAGAAAGTGGACAAGTTTCGCGTACATGCCACAAGCGGAGCTAGTGTAGAACAACTAACGACATCTAAATTATTTCGATTTTTTTCTGGTACTAATATGAAATTCAGCACCACCTGGTGGTAAAATTATAAATAAAAATTATATAACGCCATCTTCAACTTTTATAAGATCCATGTGTTCCGTTGAGGTATTATTCAAAATTAAAATATAAAATTATGGAATATTCACCTGAAAAGTCCGTCTCCTCAACCTATTTTTTTTATTTTAGCCTGACTGGCTGCATAATCAACTTTTATAATATTCATGATGTGTTCCGTTGAGGTATTATTGAAAATTAAAATATTCCATAATTTTATATTTTAATAACGCCATCTGGTGAATAATCGTGGAATTGAATTTTTGTAGGAATAAATAACGTATTAATTAATCTTAAATTATGGAATCATTTGTACCCAGCCTCTCAGACCTAAAGATTTTCTTTAATTTTAACACAAGGGAAAAAGAATGGAAATAAATAAAAAATGTTAATTTATTTTCGTTTATTAAAATTTAAAAACGTGCATTTTGTATGGAGCTCTTTTAATAAATATTACAATTGACCTACCCCCTTATTCTCACCTATATATTTTATACAATCTGTATTACAGAACCTTAGCCGTGTCGTACAGCTGAAAACCATTATAAAGTCACATTTTTAAAATGTTTATTAGAAATGGCTGTTACCACTAACATCACTCTTCCTAACCAAACAAATCTTCGGATTTTCTCAACTTCTAGTTAGTTTAGCTTTGAACAAATGTATTCACATTTAAAAACGCAAACAAGCTTGAATTTTATACCCAAATAGTGTTTATCAAATAAAATCTAAAGTAAATAATGTTTAACCTTCGGAATTATATACTCTTTACCGTACCGTCTACTAGAACGAAAGGATAGCAGTTAAAAATTTAAATTTACAAAATGGCCAATTTCCCATAATCCCGAGTGAACACGCCGTATGCCTTGCATTTGTTTTAATTTAGTTACGAATTCTGTTACTACGAAACAGCGCTACCATTGTAGTTTGCTCATTGTAGTTCATCGTAAACGACCGAAATTTTTTAGATGTCATTGTACTCAGTTTTCCCTCCATTCGAGTGCTCTGTGAAGCCGTCCAATCTGGTCAGCCACTCCTCGTCACTGCTAAGTTCGCCACAGGTATATGATTTCTCCAGTACCTGGCATATCTGCCGGGCTTCCCCCTATCGACCACCTGGTGAGGCGCCCAATGGGGGTCCAGCTCCCCTTACGGGAGCCGGAACGAACCAAAATTTTAATTTTTTCATCCTGCAAGAAAGAAGACAAGAAAATGTAATTTAAATCTGTATGGTTATTTTACAGTAAGACAAAAACCAAACATGGCGGCGGGGGGGTAGTCCAGTTTAGTTTTTAATAATGTCAGGTAAACTCCACTTAAATTTGTGGTGGATTTCGCTCATTTTTTTGGTAATTCCTACCTTGGTTTATTTTAATGGGATACTGAGTTTCGTTGTGAAACATCGAAACTTGTGATCGCTAGAGCAATTTTTAAATTTTCACTTCAGGTGAACTCTTACACCTAATGGTTTTAGAGGGTCCAATTATGAATCTGAACCATCGGGGATCCAATCAGACACACACAAGAAATTTCATCAAAATCTGTCCAGTCGTTCAGGAGGAGTTCAGTGTCAAACACAAGTACAGAAGAATTATATATATATATATATATAAATATATATATATATATCAGTAACCTTTGCAGATGACCAGATTTCAATAGCAAAAACAGACGACGAACTACAAAGAATGCTATATAAACTAAACGAAATATAAAAAATACAACATGCAAATATCCTCACAAAATAAAAAACAATGGCATTCAAGGGCGCTCATCCAGTTCGGACAATGAAATATTAGAAAATAAACCAATAGAGCAAGTAGTAAGATATAACTTCCTAGGTTGCGAAATATCATACACAGCGGAAACAGATATAAATAAAAAACTAAATAAGTTTAATTATATAACAGGAACACTAAAAAGAACTTTGAAAAATAAAGCCAGGAACGACTCTATAATGAAATAATACAAGACAATGGCAGTGCCTATTATTACTTATGGATCCGAAACATGGACAGTGACAACACAACAATCTGCCAGAATACAAGCTGCTGAAATGAGATTCCTCAGACCAATAGCAGGATATCAAAGAACAGACAAAAAACATAACACAAAAATAAGACAACTAAAAGTAGAGGAATTAAACACAATAATAGAGAAATACAGAACAAACTGAAAAGAACACTTGGCAATAGAATACCAAAAGCAACATACAGCTATTCACCACGAGGAAGAAGTTTGGGAAGACCAAGGAAAAGATGGGAAGAGCAGCAATTTGGAGCCGGAACAGGCTAGTAAATAAGCCTAAACCGTGAAGAAGAAGAAGATATATATCCATTTTTGTCGGTCCATCCAATCTTCTGGTTGTAGATGTTTCTTCTTCATCTATAAATATATTCCCTGACTCCAGAAGGTTTTAGGTCTTCCTCTGCCTCGTCTTCACTCAGGTTTCCATTCCAAAACACATTTTGGAAGCCGGTCCTCTTCCATTCGCTGGAAATGTCCAAACCATCTTAATTGCTGAGTTTTAATATAATGTAAGATAGTGTCTTCAATCTTCATATTCTCCCTTCTATTTTTTTTCTCTTCTTGAAATTCTTGCTGCTCTTCGTATTAAATCAATTTCCGTTGAAAAAATATACTTATTTGTTTTTTGTTGGTAATGGCCAAAGTTCTGCTCCATAAGTAATTATGCTTTTAACAATTGTATGATATATATATATTAATTTTATTTTATGTCAAAGATATTAATCAACCGATGATATATATATATATATAAAGATTATATTGCAGGCCTACTATGTAATCATTAGAGGGACTATTTTGCATATCGGCATATTTTATTCCTTTAAATGTGCTTTTACGGGAGAAATGTATTTCATGTTCTGTAGAATCAACGGAGGAAGTTTTTAGTGCATATAAATGCATATTCAGGAAGTTAGTGAATATTTCATTAATATTTGCATATGGATGCACGTATTTCACCTTTTCACATATAGATTATTGAAATTTTAAAGTTGTTTTTCTAACTGTTGGGATAAAATACAATAAAACTGCAAACACAGGTTTAACTTTCAAAGAAAATTGAATATTTTTACACCAAAACAGGTATTTTTTCTATGTGAAAGACTGGCATTGTGAGAGTATTTGGGTCTAGCAAAACAGATGTTACAAGAGAAAGCCCCCAAGAGCGTGCTTGTCAACAATGAAAACTTTATTGTGGTATGAACATGAATGGGATCTAGTCCTTCTTCAGAAATGGGCCACACACATGGGTGTGAAACATGGGCACTCAATACATTTGAGAAAGAAAAATCGAGGGTGCAGAAATTATATTTTTGAGATAGTCGCTGGATATTCCATAAGGGATTAAAGAATCAAAACGATAGTTCGACCAGTTATCGTATATGGGCAGACACTAGGGCTAATACAACAAAAGCTAAACAAATAATAAGCACATGCGAAATGAAAATCTTAAGAACTATTCAGGGGAAAACATTATTTGATAAAATACACAACACAGAAATTAGGGACAAATACCATATTCAAGACATAACTAAATTGATTATAGATAGACGAAAATATTGGAAGGGCCATATAGAAAGAATGGAAGAAAACCGGCTTGCAAAATGAGCTAAAGAAGATAGACCAATGGACGGGAGAATAACAAGTGGAAGACCAGCCAAGAGATGGATAGACAGTGAATGCACGTCCAATACGTCTTCCTCCGAGGAGTGATTTTGGAAATAAACAGGATGAAAATCCTACAAATTAAATTTAAGAAGGAGAAGAAGATTAAAGAATCTGAGTACAAACTAATTAACTAACTCATTGGCACTTTCAACGCGGACATAAGCTCCCCATACATCCGTATCCTAAGCTAATGTTTTCCAATTAACCGCTGTATAATCTACTTCCCTCAAGTCATCGTTGATCTGATTTTTTCATCTCATTCTGTCTACCAACTGGGGTTTTTTCCTCTGGTTTTCTTACAAGAAGCCTGCATGCCCCATTCCCCATTCGTGCCACATGAACTGCCCATCGTAGTCTATGAGACTTAACTCTTATTATATTTCGTTTCCTATAAAGATCATGTAGCTCACTGTTATGTAGTCTTCTCCATTCGCTGTTTGTTCATTTCTCTTTGGTCCAAAAATTCCTAAGAAATTTATTCTCAAATACTCATATTTTTTCCTCCCTTAAAGTAAGGGACCATGTTCCAAATCCATATAGGCCTAATAAAACTGGGAAAGGGGGTGTCTGGAGTAGGGATCTTGATGTATCGCACTCCGAAGAGCGGCCGCTTGCTTCAGTACGCCATGAGCGAGCAAGAGGTACACACGTCTGTTTCGCAATGCATTATTATTAAGTTTTTGGCGAAAGAAGGCACTAAACCTTCTGAAATTTTGAGAAGGCTCCATGCGCAGTTCGGGGAAGCAACGCTATTCGAAGACGCAGGTGTATGATTGGCGCAAAAAAATTTTAGCGGGCCGGGATTCAGTGGAAAATGAGCCGCACCAAAGACGGCAACGAACAAGCATCACTGCAGACAACATTCGTGCTGTACGGGACCTTATTGAGGAGGATCGGCGCGTAACAATTTCTGAAATTGCTTCACACGTTGGAAAAAGCTTCGGAAGTGTTCAAGCCATCATCAGTGATGGACTCAAATTCCGAAAATTGTCTGCCAAGTGGGTTCCTCAGCCAAGAGCAAAACAATTGACAGAAAAACTGACCAAAATGCATTGGACACGTCTGGAACATCCTCCTTACAGTCCAGATTTGTCACCCTGTGACTACCATTTGTTTGGGCCACTGAAAGAAGACCTGGGAGGAAGGCGGTTTGGTGACAATGCAGCGGTAGAGGAGTTCGTGCGCAACTGGCTGACTACACGTTATCCCTCATTCTTCAAGGACGGCATCAAAGAGTTGCAAACTCGATGGCAAAAGTGTGTTGGAAATGCAGGAGACTATGTAGAAAAATGAGGTGGTGCTTATGTATTTTCAATAATTCCGGTTTATATTTGATTTACCCTCGTGTATACATATTAGTTCAATATACATGTATTACAAAGTTTTCAAATGTTCCACAATTGGTTAAAGCAAGGAAATACAGAATCTACTCTGCTATTCAATTTTGTAGCCTACTAGAGCATAGAGGACGAAGAAGGCCTACAACTCAATGGTATTAATAAGCTGTTAGTTTATGCTGATGACGTAATATTATTATGCGATAGCGAGGAGATAGTAAGCGCCTACACAACAATCTATTTAGTAACACTGAACAAATTGGGTTTGTAAGTAAACATCAATAAAACTAAATACACATTCACACATAGGAATAAAAAACCTAAATAATCTAAATTCAAAATTTGGCCGTTATTCACTTTTCCTCCTAAAGCAAAATGCAACTGACTGACCCTTCTTCCTCGGAACTATTGTACATGTTCTAAATTAATCTCATCCAGTCAAGAGAAGCAAATATGAAATAGCATATTACAATGCGAGGTTGGGAAGTGGTTTTTACATAATCGAGGAAAATGTTTAAAAACCTCGCTGTCGCTCGATTTTAATTTTCGAGATTCTGTAAAACACTTTACTAACGTGCGTTGTACATTATTTTTTGCGCGATGGTGTTATCATAATAATAGATAATAGTAAAATAATATCTTTGTTGGAAATATTAGTGTCCATTATAAACAATTGACTAACATTAACAGTGTAGGCAATATTTCTTAGTTGAAATTACAGGAGGTCGTGAGACCAATTAGTCATAAAATGGCGGCAATATGTATTTACTGTTTTATATTGTTTCAAATCGCCTTAGCCGAGTAGTTAAGGCACGAAGCCATGGCGCAGAGCTACGGGACTTGCGCTGGTTCGAGTCCTCATGAGGGAAGAACTTTTCTCATGAAATTACGGCCAGTACGGGACCGGTGCCCACCCAGCATCGTGAGGCATTTGGGTAGTATAATAACTAGCGACTCCAGGTTGAGAAGACCAGCTATAACGTTTGGGGGGACCCGACATGCTGACCACATGTCACCCCTACACTGGCTACATGATCATCTACCTCTGTGATTAACACATGTGGAATCGAGGCCAGCAGCCGGCGGTAGGCCAAGGGTCTTCTAGGCCAGTCGCGCTTGGAGTTTCTTTTTATTGTTTCAAATATATTTCAGTTCATCTAAAATGCTGTGATTTGTTTCGTATAATGTATATTAACACTACCTTTTGGATATTTTTTGTATACACATTGTATGTAGTATACATAGAGTGCAGTGATTTTACTTCCCACACGCGTTTTGTAATACGTAATATTACAGTATAGGTCCACCGCAGTGGTCTCGAGATAGCGTTCAGCCTTGTCACGCAGCGGGCCCGGGTTCGATCCCCACTCGGGACAAGTTTCCTGAGCGAGGTTTTTTCGGGTATTTTCCTCACCTTTAAGACAAATGTCAGGATACTTTAAGGCCCAAACGGTCCCCAAACACCATCTGGCCATCATTATCATCAATCTCATATCCACCTGATTAGATTAAGTTTAGAATTAAGGCCTCTCCTGGCGCATCATTACCCATCATCATCACCTATCATATCATTGAGTGGAAGAGAGGGCCTTATGGCCTTAACTCTGCCAGAATAAATAAAGTATTATTATTAAAAATATTGGGGCAGCATAACCCCGCCTTCTGGACGCCCCAGCAATGCCAGAAGAGAATACCTGAAATATCGAACGACAAGCAGGTGACATTGAACAAAACAAATTCCGTATAGTTATTTTATTACAGTATAGTTATTTAGCTTACCAGTTATATTATATGGATGCGAAACATGGACTCTTACTTTAATGGAGGAAAGGAGATTACGAGTATTTGAGAATAAAGTACTTAGGCAAATTTTTGGACCAAAGAGAGATGAACACACAGGTGAATGGAGAAGACTAATAACAGTGAACTACATGGTATTTATAGGAAGCCAGATATAATAAGAACAGTTAAGTCTCATAGACTGCGATGGGCAGGACATGTGGCACGTATGGGGAATGAAAGAGGTGCATGGAAACTTCTTGTAGGAAAACCAGAGGGAAAACGCCCAGTAGAACAATACTGTGGTGGGAGAATAACATTAACTATGATTTGAGGGGTCCCGCGCCGTAGCCGAGTGGTTAAGGTAGGAAGCCTTGGCGCAGAGCTACGGGACTTGCGCTGGTTCGAGTCCCCATGGGGGAAGAAATTTTCTCATGGTATTTCGGCCAGTATGGGACCGGTGCCCACCCAGCATCGTGAGGCATTTGGGTAGCTACAATAAGTAGCGGCTCCAGGTTGAGAAAACCAGCTATAACGGCTGGGGGACTCGACATGCTAACCACATGTCACCCCTATACTGGCTGTTGATCATCTACCTCTGTGATTGACAGATGTGGATGTGAAGGGCCAGCAGCCGGCTGGTAAAAGGGCAACCGCTGAAAAGTGGAAAGACCCTCAATCGGAAGTTCTTAGGCAAATTTTTGGACCAAAGAGAGATGAACACACAGGTGAATGGAGAAGACTACATAACAGTGAAATACATGGTCTTTATAGGAAGCCAGATATAATAAGAACAGTAAAGTCTCATAGACTGCGATGGGCAGGACATGTGGCACGTATGGGGAATGAAAGAGGTGCATGGAAACTTCTTGTAGGAAAACCAGAGGAAAAACGCCCAGTTTGTAGAACAATAATGTGGTGGGAGAATAACATTAACTATGATTTGAGGGAAGTAGATTATACAGGGAATGATTGGAAAGCATTAGCTCAGGATAGGGATGTATGGAGAGCTTATGTCCACGCTGCCATGAACCTACGGGTTCGATAGTGCCAGTGAGTAAGTAAGTATAGTTATTTAGGTTGGCAAACCCGAAATGTTGGAAGTTGAACATTCAATCATGGTCCCCATTGCTGTAAGTGCGACAAAACACACTATCGTGCAATGTTCCAAGTGGACACTTATGGGCCAACGCCCGTCAGAGACGTCGTTGAAAAGGAACATTAACATGGGCAAGCCTATGAGCGACGTCACTGGACCAAAATACATTAAGACTCCCTCTGAAAACAGAGGCAATCTTCACGAGGGCAGTTTCCTCCTCCCGGCCGTCAGCTGGCGGCTATTTAAAACAGCACCCAAGAGCTTTCTTCAAAATAAAGAGAGTAAAGAGAACTCAAAAGTTAAGTCCCTGTACTGCATTGTCTAGGTTCGATTCGACGATCCAATTACGTTTGACGCAGTGTTTTAACAGAGACTATTTAACTCATGCCCCAAATGGGAGTCAATGACCAATCACGTTTCAATAATTTCTGTTTTACAACCAATCAGAGTCGTGTTTCACAAAATATTTATCAGTGTTATAATTACCATATTAAAGAAAGTTCCTCCTTTTTAACATTCTGAAATTGTATGATCTAGTTGCAGTGATAAACAAAAGAAGCAGATGAAGCGTACCTATCGTTTCTCATTTGTTTTCAAACATCGCCGTTTACATTAGATATATAAATATTTTAAAATAACTATAGTTAAATAATGATTTGTGAGTAAACAGCTTAATTTTATTCGTTAAATAGTCCTAACAAATGCCACTCTTGATTTCCAAATTCTCTAGATAAATTCACTCCTCACTTCGTGAGTCGTGAATTTATCGATAATTTGGAAATCACTCGTGGCATTACTTATGATAATACCCATGAAAAAATTAACAAAGTTGTCTGCATTTTCTTACAAAGGAACAGTCAACCATTGCATACAAAATATTATATATTAATTAAATAAAAATAAAACGTAGTTTTATTTGATTTTCATATTTATTATACAGGGTGGACCGCTCGAATGGCCTTATTTCAATTGCTTGTTACTGGCAAACGGTTGAAGATAGAAACTTAAAACAACGTTCATAGTACAGAAAAACTCACCAAGTTTCGAATCCTGTCGGTAGATGGCACAAAGATACGTTTCTCGTTCTTAGATTTAATTGTTTGTGAAAATGGCGACTCCGCAGATGAAAGCGCAAGCTGGACCTAATTTCAATTGCTTGTTACTGGCAAACGGTTGAAGATAGAAACTTAAAACAACGTTCATAGTACAGAAAAACTCACCAAGTTTCGAATCCTGTCGGTAGATGGCACAAAGATACGTTTCTCGTTCTTAGATTTAATTGTTTGTGAAATGGCGACTCCGCAGATGAAAGCGCAAGCTGTTTTGTGGTATGCGGAGTTTAAATCAATCATTAGAGTTCAAAGGGAGTTCCGGCGTGTGTTTTAACCGTGATGCTCCAACTGCTAGAAGCATAAAGAAGTGGCGTGATACATTATTAGCTACAGGATCTGTGTTGAAGAAGCATGGTGGTGGTCGCAGAGCATCCGATGAAATGGTAGCAAATGTTCAAGCCGCATTTGAGCGAAGCCCCCGGAAGTCATTAAGAAGAGCTTCGCGGGAACTTCAAATACCAAAATCGACATTACAACGGATTGTCCACAAACGCCTCAAACTGCACGCATATAAAGTGCAGTTAGTGCAACGTCTGGAGCCGAATGACATGCCGAAACGAGTGGAATTCGCCAATACGATGCTGGACCGTCTCGGCGCTGATCCTGACTTCATGACCAAGATTTTCTTCTCGGACGAAGCCACTTTCCATTTGTCAGGCAAGGTAAACCGGCATAATGTGCGGATCTGGAGGATCGGAGAATCCTCACGCTATTCAAGAGCATGTTCGTGATAGTCCGAAGATGAATGTTTGGTGCAGTTTGTCACATAATAAGGTCATTGGACCGTTTTTCTTCGCCGAGAAAACTGTTCGTGGTACCACATATCTTGACATGCTGGATCAGTTCTTCTTTCCACAAATTGAACAACTGCAGCCTAACATCGTTTTCCAGCAAGATGGTGCTCCTCCCCACTGGTCCAATGAAGTTCGTACGACTTTGGACAACATTTTCCCTGGCCGTTGGATTGGTAGGGGAGGACCAATCGCGTGGCCCCCGAGATCTCCCGATTTAACACCACTGGATTTCTTTCTCTGGGGCTATGTCAAAGATAAAGTTTACACCACCCCAGTCAAAGACCTTCGTGATCTTCGTGAGCGCATCATAGAGGCTATTGAGAACATTCCAGAAGACATACTCCAACGTACTTGGCAAGAAATTGTTCATCGCTTTGATATCGTCACAGTGACTGCTGGGGCTCATATAGAGATGTGGTGATCTGGATATCAAAACTTGGTGAGTTTTTCTATAATATGAACGTTGTTTTAAGTTTCTATCTTCAACCGTTTGCCAGTAACAAGCAATTGAAATTAGGTCCATTCGAGCGGTCCACCCTGTATAATTCAGTGACAGCTGTTTCGGTACACTGTACCTTCTTCAGACATGTTAACAAATTATATAATTTGTAATCGGTACACTGTACCTTCTTTAGACATGTTAAATTATATAATTTGTTAACATGTCTGAAGAAGGTACAGTGTACCGAAACAGCTGTCACTGAATTATATAATAAATATGAAAATCAAATAAAACTACGTTTTATTTTTATTTAATTAATAAATATGGATTTTCATCAAGTAAACACCAACTCAATTGATTATGAAAATATTATAGTTCATGAAGGCTGTGTTATATAAGTTACAAACATTTTTATTATTTTTTTTTTCAAATGCCCCAGGTTTGTCTTTCTACATTCCTGGTTTCTGTCCTGGCATGGCGTACTTGTAACCCACTTCTGAGGTTGGGGCGCCTGGAAGGCGGGGTTACGTTGCCCCGATGATATGATGGGTGATGATGATGATGATAATGGTGCGCCAGGAGAGTCCCTAATCCTAAGCTTAACCTAAGATGAATATGAATGATGATAATTGCGATGGCCATATGATTTCGGGGACCGTTTGGGCCTTAAAATTTTCTTGACATTTGTCTTACAGGTGAGGAGAAACCCCGATAAAAACCTCACTCAGAAAATCTGTCCCGACCGGGGATCGAACACGGGCCCCCTGCGTGACAAGGCAGCACGCTACCTCGAGACCACATCGGTGGACGCACAAACATTTTTATAATTGAAATTATTTTAACTTCAACGGTGTTCAAACATGATTATTAGATGTATAAACCACGGATGAGGTGGGAGAATAACTATAACAATGAATTGAGGTAAGTAGATTAGACAACATGTCAACAGAATAACTTCAGTTGAAATGGATTTTTGGAGAAGAGCTGCCAGAAAATCTCGACTGGAAAAAAATTGGAAATACAGAACTTAGAAAATGGATTAATGCCGAAAAAAATATAACGGGTGAGATTGAACATAGAAGGTTAAACCGGTATGGACACGTAATAAGAATGCAGGATGGAAGACTACCAAAAGCTGTCTATGCATGGAAAATTGAAAGAAGGGGCAGAAAAGGAAGACCAAAACAACCTGGTAGAACTTACTTACTCACTGGCACTATCGAACCCGAAGGTTCATGGCCGCGCGGACATAAGCTCTCCATACATTCCTATCCTGAGCTAATGCTTTCCAATCATTCCCTGTATAATCTACTTCCATCAAATCATAGTTAAAGTTGTTCTCCCACCTCATTCTTGGTCTACCAACTGGGCGTTTTCCCTCTGGCTTTCCTACAAGAAGCTTCCATGCACGTCTTTCATTCCCCATACGCGCAACATGTCCTGCCCATCGCAGTCTACGAGACTTAATTGTTCTTATTATATCTGGTTTCCTATAAAGACCATGTAGTTCACTGTTATGTAGTCTTCTCCATTCACCTGTCTGTTCATCTCTCTTTGGTCCAAAAATTTTCCTAAGTACTTTATTCTCAAATACTCGTAATCTCCTTTCCTCCCTTAAAGTAAGAGTCCATGTTTCGCACCCATATAATATAACTGGTAGAATAATAGTTTTATATATTTTCAGCTTAACGTTTTTTGAAAGGAGTTGGGACATCAAAAGTCTCTGCAATGCATAATAGCACGCATTTCCAGAATTGAGCCTATGTTTAATTTCTTTTTGCATCTCATTCCTATTTGTGATTATTGTTCCTAGGTATTTGAATTCAGCCACTTTCCTCAAAATTTCCCTCATTTGTCATTAGCTGTCCATTTCCATTATATACTGAATTTCTAAGTGTGACCATATATTTAGTTTTACTGATATTTACTTCCAGTCCTAATTTCTTAGTGTTACTCAATAGTGTGTGCGTGTTGGCCTTTAGTATCTCCTCACTATCGGCCAACAATACTACATCATCAGCATAAACTAACAGCTTATTAACACCATTGAGTTGTAAGCCTTCCTCATTCTCTAAAGATTTAATGGCATGCTCTAGTACAAAATTAAATAGTAGAGGAGATAGTGCATCTCCTTGCTTCAACCCATTCTGGATTTCAAATGTGTCTGAAAACTGTTTGCCTACACGCACCCTACTCTTTGAGCCATTTAGACACACAATATGGTATAACAGATGAAGACACAGAGGACAGAGAACGATAAAAGTGATCCCACAACAGGCCCGGAGGCCCTTGGGGTAGTAGGAGGTTAGGGCTCCCACTTTTTCTAGACAATCGGCACTTTTTATGTCAGCTGAGTTGTCAGCCCTGCGTGACGGCCGCCTTTACCCCCAGAACAAGCGCCTGGTACTCATTTCCGTTAGAGGCTGAGTCGACCCCAGGGCCATAGTGCCGCCAGAGGGTTTGGGCCAGTTTAAAAATCCTGACCCCAGCGGGACTTGAACCCTCGACCCTCCGGCTTGTAGCTCAGTGCCTTAACCACTACGCTACGGCGTGCCCCCGGACAGAGAACGATGGAGAACTTTAATTAAGGGAATTTGTGAATGTTTGTTGCAAACTGATAGTTTATAAGTCCGTAGTCATTTATATAAATATATAAATATATATATATATATATATATATATACATTTATTTATTTATTCATTTATTTATTTATGTCCACCGCTGTGGTCTCAAGGTAGCGTGCTGCCGTGTCACGCAGCGGGCCCAGGTTCGATCCCCGGACGGGGTACTTTTTCTCGGTGAGGTTTTTACAAAAGTCAGGATAACTTTAAGGCCCAAACGGTCCCCGAAATCATATGGCCATCATCATCATCATAGTTATCATTATCATCATCCTTCACCGGTGTGGAAAGCAACGGGAAGCTACCACACCTACAATTCCCTAGTAAAGTTCCAAGCATAGCATGAAAATGCTATGGCTGTAGTGAAGAACATGCCTTCGGGCAGAATTACTATATATATATATATATATACATATATATATATTAAAGTTAATTACATGCCAAGCCAACAAGCTGTTTGCAGTAGAAATGGATTTTTGGAGGCGATCGACAAGAATTTCAAGAAGGGATAAGGTCAGAAACAGCACAGTAAGGGAAATTATGCAAGTTGAAAAAAATACATATATTAGGAAAAATAGAAGAAAAACGTTTGAAATGGTATGGACACCTCAGGATAATAATAATAATAATACTTTATTTATTCTGGCAGAGTTAAGGCCATAAGGCCCTCTCTTCCACTCAACCAGCACAAATACAAGTAAATATTCGACAAATATAGATATACACTATACTAATTATAAACAGTTAAAGATACAATAAATGTAGCAATGTAAATGTCATGTACAAACAACATTTTATAGGGTAATAACAATAATGATACGATAATAATAATAATAATAATAATAATAATAATAATATAAATATGATACATTATAAGGGAAACACCAATTAATATATATATATATATATCTTACACTGGATAATAATGAAGTCGAGTTTAGAGCAAATATAAATTTAGATTTCTTTTAAAAGATGCCAATGTCCGGCAGCCCTTTATTTCTTGTGGTAGGGAATTCCAGTTGCGAGAAGTAAAGATGGTACATGACATGGAGTGATGTGATGTCCAATGTTGCGGTATATTAAGTAAGAGACTATGTTGTGACCTTGTGTTTAAGTTTAAGAATGGAAGAACAGAGAATACCAAAGAAGATCCTTCATTGGAAAGCTAATGGAAGAAGTGGAAGAGGCAGGCCTAGAGAACGATGGATGGATGGAGTGAAGAAAAGTATGAAGCTAGAGATTTGAGGGAAGAAGATGCTTTAGACAGGAACCTCTGGCGACAAATCACTTTGGGTTGCAGGAGAAACACTGTATTGTGGAATATTCCGATTGAGGGTTTTTCCACTTTTTTCAGCAGTTGCCCTCTTACCAGCCGGCTGCTGGCCCTTCACATCCACATGTGTCAATCACAGAGGTAGATGATCAACAGCCAGTGTAGGGGTGACATGTGGTCAGCATGTAGAGTTCCCCAGCCGTTATAGCTGGTTCCTCAACCTGGAGCCGCTACTTATTGTAGCTACCCAATTGCCTCACGATGCTGGGTGGGCACCGGTCCCATACTGGCCGAAATACCATGAGAAAATTTCTTCCCCCATGGAGACTCGAACCAGCGCAAGTCCCGTAGCTCTGCGCCAAGGCTTCCTACCTTAACCGCTCGGCTACGGCGCGGGACATTGTGGAATATTGCTAAATAAAAAAATGTTAATTACTAAGATTGGTTGGAGAAAATCTTCAATGATGAAAAAAATTCTCAAAATGAAAAAGATTTAGACAGGGGAAGACTAGAAAACAATAGCTCAAGAAAGGGATGAATGGAAAGCTTCGCGCGGCCATGAACTTTCGGGTTCGATACTACCAGTGAGTTAGTAAAGTATAAATTGATATCCAAGTACTTTTATCCCCTGTCATATGGCAGTTGAAAATATACCGGTATTGTTTGTTGAGATTCAAGCACGGACGCACGAATGTGGGAGGAACGATTAGAGAGGGACACCTCTTCATTATGGTCTGTCCCTCAGTGGCTATCAACAATTGTGTAGCGTTTCCCTTTTATTGTACGCTTGTTCCATTATGACCGCATCCTCAAATACCATTCCAAATGTACTGCATAGACAAGCCAGCCAGGCGCATTAACACTACATGTTCTGTTCACTAATTCTTTATCTTGAGATATTAGTGATTTCCGAATGATAAAACCTATTGAGATTGTTCTAATGAAAAGTTTTCGGAATATAGACTTAGATATATATATCTTATATATATATCTTTCTTCTTAAACATTAATTTGTAGGTATGATTTCATCCGGTTTATTTCCAAAATCACTCCTCAGAGGAAGACGGATTGGATGTGCATTCACTGTCTATCCATCTCTTGGCTGGTCTTCCTCTTGTTCTTTTCTCCCGTACATTGGTCTAGTCGGCCGCGGTGGACTAGTGGTTATGCTCCTTGTCTCTGGTCCCAAGGGTCGCGGGTTCAAACCCGATTTATAGGACGGACTAATCCAAGGAGCAAGTCCTCCGGGAGGGACTTTTAAAGACCGTGGGTCCCGAATCTGAAGATTTTCAGGCTCGTAAAAAATCCTTAAGCCTGAATGGAAAGGCCTCTAAGCAAAATTTACCGAATTTTCCCGTCCTAGTACTACCTTGGTTTCCTAGATGTCAGTATGAGGCGGAACGCTGACCACGTACCACTCAAAATGACATCTATACGAAAACAAGTGTAACTAAATTAGTATGGTTCAAATTATTCCCTGTAGGGGAGAGAGCCTAAATCTCAGTAAAGGGAAAACATAGGCTTACAATACAAAAATACATTGGTCTATCTTCTTTAGCTCTTTTTGCAAGTCGGTTTCCTTCCATTCTTTCTATATGATCTTTCGAATTTTTTCGTCTATCTATAATAAATTTGGTTATGTCTTGAATATGACTTATTTAACAACACGTTTTCAAAATGTATCGGCTCATCACAATTTAGGAACAAGATCACAAAACTCTTCTTTACTTTTGATACCACAGCACAGGACATGTCTATACTCTGAATCTTACACAATATCTATGACTAGAGCATGGAACTCACTTCCCAGTCATGTCAGGGACTGTCAATCGCTATCATTATTTAAATCCAAATTAACTGATATCTTAAGTTCGACACAATGAAAACATTAACTGCATAACAACTAAATAGAGCATTCCATTAATAATCATCTAGGAAGCTACTTACTTTATTTTATATCATTTTAATTTTATTGTATTCTATGTTTTTGTTAGTATTAGCTAGTATTAGATCACATCATCATTGTATTTTGTTTAGTCTGTATTTTAATAATATCTTAAAATTGTAATATGTACGTAATTTTTGTATAATTTTACTATTCGCTGGTTGAGTGGAAGAGATGGCCTTAACTCTGCCAGCTAAAATAAAGCATTATTATTACTATTATTTGTCCCTAAATTCTGTGTTGTGTATTTTATCATATAATGTTTTCCCCTGAATAGTTTTTAAGTTTTATCAACCTGCAGGAAGAAGAAGACCAGGACGTCCACTCAAAAGACTTCTGGATGGTGTTTCTCTTGAGGCCGAAACAGGTCAACAAATGGCCTAAATTCGTGAATGTACTATGATGATGATGATAGTTTTTAAGATCTTCATTTCACGTGTGCTTATTATTTGTTTAGTTTTTGTAGTATCAGCCCAAGTTTCTGCTCCATATATGATAACTAGTCGAACTATCGTGTTGTATATGCGGGTACGTAGAGCTAGCAACCCACTTTCAAGGTGTATCTTAAGGTACGTACACATATGCGCGCCGCGAACACGAACGGCGCGCGCGCACACGGCGCGTGTTATGTTCGTCGAAATGATTAATTTCAACGAACCTCCTGCGATCCATAGGAACCCCACAAACCTTCAGTAGACATTTTGCAGAGCAGGTGTAACCAACCATGTCTCTACAATCACTTCAAACATGTTTTTAATCAGTTATTGAAATTTTATTTTAAAAAATTAAAGAATATGAAGGAATATTAAATGTTTACTAAAATATGAACATTTCGCCAAAATATTATGAAATATGAAAAAATATGTTGGTCTTATTTGATTATAAAATGTAAAGATACTCTATGGAGCAACAAAAATTTTATAGAACGCAAAAATAATATCAACATAAGTATAATTTACAAATGTAATACATTACAAAATTATGTATAGTACCAGTATTATTTTATTCTTTGGCATATTTTCTCATTTGAGTGATTTTTTAAGTAGATTGCTGTCGTTGTTTAAAAGGTCATGAATTTTTTTCACAAGAATTTGTTAAATTATACTTCACATAAAATAACTTTCGAAGTCTCAACACTCAATTGCGATTTTTTTTGTCCGCACTTTATTTACCAAACAATGGTGGTCGAATCAACAATGTTAACTTTGATAAGCAGTTCTCAACAATGATTTGTTATTATTAAAGTTTAACATTACAAAATTAACAAAAATAATATAAAACTCATATCCTGGTGAAATAGCTACATGGGCGGCGAAAACCGTATATTCCCTTTCCGTTCTCCCGCTTGTCTTGCATTCTTTCCCAAAAAATAGGAACTTTTTTTTTAAAATGCCGCGGGACGCGGGACAAATTGTTAAAAATCGGGACTGTCCCGCCAAAATCGGGACGTCTGGTCACGCTTATTACTTATTACATATTATAACTTTATTTATACTTGTTCAAATATTATAGCATTAAAGGAATTTAAAAATATATGATTTGTATATATATGCTATTATGCATTGCAGAGACTTTTGATGTCCCAACTCCTTTCAAAAAACGTTAAGCTGAAAATATATAAAACTATTATTCTACCAGTTATATTATATGGGGTGCGAAACATGGACTCTTACTTTAAGGGAGGAAAGGAGATTACGAGTATTTGAGAATAAAGTTCTTAGGAAAATTTTTGGACCAAAGAGAGATGAACAGACAGGTGAATGGAGAAGACTACTTAACAATGAACTACATGGTCTGTATAGGAAGCCAGATATAATAAGAACAGTTAAGTCTCGTAGACTGCAATGGGCAGGACATGTTGCGCGTATGGGGAATGAAAGACGTGCATGGAAGCTTCTTGTAGGAAAGCCAGAGGGAAAACGCCCAGTTGGTAGACCAAGAATGAGGTGGGAGAACAACATTAACTATGATTTGAGGGAAGTAGATTATACAGGGAATGATTGGAAAGCATTAGCTCAGGATAGGGATTTATGGAGAGCTTATGTCCGCGCGGCCATGAACCTACGGGTTCGATAGTGCCAGTGAGTAAGTAAGTAAGTAAGTAAGTAAGTATGTTTAAAATTATTAAGAATCTATCTCACCATAACATGGCCTTAATTTTTAATAAAGATGTACATGATTATTATACTAGAGGTACTTTATTGCACAAAGATACTAGTTTCTCAAAAAAAAAAGGTATAAAGGGATTCGTTATGCATTAATCAACCATTACAATAACTTACCTATTGAATATCAACATTTCACGAATGTTAAACATTTTTATAATTGTATTAAAAAAATTTCTCATTGCTTTTTTAGTTAATTTTGTTAATTTTATTATTATTAATATTATCCTGTTTAAATATTGTATTTATATGTGTGTATATATATATATATATTGTGCATCTATAGTAGTTTGTATTACTTAAACTTATGCCTGAATTTGTTTTCTTGTTTTTATTGTTAATTGTTTTATGGCCATTATTTTTTGTATATTGCCCCTTAACATGAGCAATCTTGCTCTTTGGAGTCTTTGAAGAAATAAATAAATAATTAGTAATAAATGTGTTTATATATTGTATTGTTTTGTGATACTTCATACATAATATTATGAAATGAACGTCTTAAATAAATAATGTTTTCTAAATAATTTTAATTTATTCATACAATTACAGCACACACGAAAAAAAAAACACATAACATTGAAAAAAAACAGGCATCTCAATGATTTTTAAAAATGATCCTTATGTTGAGGATCCCACAATAATTGCTTGCTTCTATAAATATCAATAAGTTTTAACATGTTTTCCTCTTACCACTCCATACTCAAATAATAGGTGCGCACCGAAAACAACGAACCTCTCAGTACCCGTCCAAATATAAACAGCGAACCATCAAAGTGTTCGTGGAAAAAACCGACAATGAGTGGATCGTGGTGAGAGACGCGCGCGCCGCCGTTCGCGCGCACCTTAAAACCCCGTCCAAATCTGACGAACATGGTGCGGCGCGCGCGCCGTTCGTGTTTGCGGCGCGCAGGTGTGTACGTACCTTTATACATCGTTCGCAGTCCCAAGGATCAAGCCTCGGATTAAAGACATACCTATATTGATTTACCAAATGAAGGAAATTTTGAAGAAGTGGTTGAATTCAAATACCTAAGAACAATAATTACAAACAGGAATGAGATGCACAATAGCATATTACGATGCGAGATTGGGAAGTGGTTTTTTACAGGAGCGAGGAAATGCTTAAAAACCTTGCCATCGCTCGGTTTTTAATTTCCGAGATTTTGTAAAACACTTCACAAATGTGTGTTGTACATTATATTTTGCACGATGGCGTTTTCAAAATAATAAATAATAGTAAAATAACAACACCTTTGTTGGAAATATTTGCGTTCACTATAAACAACTGACTAACGTTAATAGTGTGGGCAATGTTTATTAGTTGAGACTACAGGAGGTCGTGAAACCAATCAGTCATAAAATGACGGCAAATACGTATTTATTGTTTTATATTGGTTCAAATAAAGTTTTGTTCGTTTAAAATGCAGTGATTTGTTTCGTATAATGTATATCAACACTACCTTTGGATATATTTTTGTATGTACATTGTATGTAGTATGTATACAAAAAAGGGTAGTGGTTTTACTTCCCGCACGAGGTTTGTAATATTACAGTATAGTTACTTAGGTTGGTAACCCCGAAATGTTGGAAGCTGAACTTTCATTCATTGTCGCTCCAACTTCTCTCAAAGAACTTTAAACTGAAAATATATAAAACTGTTATTCTTTCAGTTATATTATCTGGAAGCGAAATATGTACTCTTACTTTAAGGGAGGAGAAAAGAATACTAGTATTGGAGAAGAAAGTTCTTAGGAAAAATGTTGCATTAAAGAGAGATGAACAAACAGGTGAATGGAGAAGACTACATAACAGTGAGCTACATGCTATTTTTGGGAAAGCAGATATAATTAGAAGAGTTAAGTGTCGTAGAAACAATGGCTGTTCCTTTGTTGTTGTATGGAAGTGAAAATTGGATAATGAAATCAAGGGATAAAACCAGGATACAGACTGCGGAAATGCTGTTTTTACGTGATGTGAAAGGATGCACAAGAGCGGATAGAATAAGGAATGAAAATATACGAGAAGAATTAAATATATATAAAATTGAAGATCAAATCAGCGAAAATAATAAGAAATGGACAGAACACTTAATGAGAACGAACAACAAAAGAATACCAAAAAGAACCTCCTGTATAATCCCAGAGGAACAAGAGATGTTGGCCGATCACGTAGAAGATGGACTCCACTTTTAACTTCGCCGGAACAGGCTGCATAGCCTAAACCTTGTAGTAGAAGAAGAAGTGTCGTAGACTGCAATGCGCAGGACATGCGACATGAATGGGGAATGAAATAGTGTCATGAAAACTCCTTGAAGGGGGCCAGAGAGAAAATGCCCAGTTGGTAGACTAAACATGAGGTGGGAGAATAACATTAAACATGACTTGAGGGAAGTAGATTATACAGGGAATGATTGGAAAAGATTAGCTCAGGACAGGGATGTATGGAGAACTTATGTCTGTAAGGCAATGAACCTACGGATTGGATACTCCTAATGTGTTACGTCAATTTTGTGTTCATCTAAAAGCTATAACTTTTATGTACAAAAAAAAAATTGTAACATATTTTACTCACTGTTAAATAATTATTTAATCCACTTCTGAGGAGACATACCTGCAACAAGAGAATAAAAACATTTCAGTATACACTGATACTATTTACAAAATAAATAAATAAATAACAAAGAGGCCAACTTTTGTCTACAGATTCGAAACGTTTAATCAGCTGCAAAAACAAAATTTGAATCGCGATTATATCTACGGTACAAGATGTCAAATGTTAAATTCGGTGCTGTGGGGTAGAAACATTCTGAACAAAAGTAAAAAAACGTATTTTACAGTTCATTGCTGGAGAGTATACTATTTAAAATTTACAAAATAAAAATAGAATACCTGAGACCTCAGTCTTCCTCAGAAAATTTTCCGATCCTCCAGGTTGCGGGTTTATGCTATGGGCCAGCTCCCCACACATTAGAAAAAAAAACACATCATCATCATCATTCCAGGGATTAGGCAATTGCCCGTTCCGACTTCATAATGCATCAGCCCAACGTCTTCTAGGTCTTCCAACATCACGCCTTCCTCTTGCTTGATAATTTCTTGATAACAATGGATATCTCTCCTTACTCATTCCATCCATGTGATCAATCCATTTCTGTCTGTAATTCGTGACTTTATCCAATAAAGGCTGTACTTTCAATTCTTCTCTTATATCCTCATTCCTTATTCTATCAAGTCTTGTACATCATTTTACTTGTCTTAGGAACCGCATCTCTGCCGTCTGTATTCTATCCTTCTGTCTTTTCACTGGAGCCCAAGTTTCACACAATGCTAAAAGACCAAACAAATCAAAGCCGAAGGGCTAAGCATTGAAGATGCCCAAGATCGTAGGCTTTGGAAGTTTGGCACGGGAAGACGGCAGCAGCTGTAAAAACCCGAAGATAGATAGAAGAAGAAGAAGATGAAGAAGAGTAAAATTTACAATCGGCTTTAGGAAAACTCCTGTATTGTAGAGAAATCCCTAATATATCACATCAAAAACTTAATTTCAAAAGTGAATCTTTATATAATTAGATGGCAAAAGATATATTGTTTTGTCAAGGAAACCAAAAGACTTGTACATAAAATATTTAAATAGATGGATTCAAAATGTGACAGCTGATAGAACAAAAGCACGAGCACTCGAGGTTTCAAATATTAAATATTCACGGTTGCTACGCCATTGCAAATCTGTGAAATCTGCCTCGTATTCTTGTCCTGGAATGCAAGTAAGCAATTTCACAACCGTAAATGAAACAAAACAAATGCACTATAGAAACGAGGACAAATAAATGGTAAAATACACCCTTGCATTACACAATGAGCCAGCTAGAGGTACAGCAGCCATTTAAATATTTAGGAGCGACACTTCAAACGACATTCAAGTCATACAGAATTTACATTCAAGAAAGAGCAGCCACCGCAATAAAATCAATGTACAACATCAACAGCATGCAACAAATAGAAACAAAGAACTGCAAAATTTTCAACTTCAGATCAGCCATAGCACTTGTAACAACATACAGGATAAACATAAAAAAGTCCGTATAAAGCAGGATTTGCTTAAACTAAGAGAATTTCTCAGCAAGTCCAATTAATGGTCCCATTTTGCTGGTTTACGGAATGAATATATATATGCACTTAGATGTTATAACTATATTTTTGGCATTTGGCAATGAAGGCAAATATGATATAAAAAGAAAAATGAATGCTTGAGTCGGGATTTGAACCCGAGTCTCTAAACTCGGTAGGTTTAGCGTTCTAATCAACTGAGCTACTCAAGTACTCCAACACAAACTTATATTTTTCTTACATATGTAGTATTCTCAATTCACACAAGAGGTAGCGGGAAGTCGTTGCAAGTGACATCTAGTGGCCACCATAACAGGTAAGCAAATGTTTAAAGAGAATATTTACTTTATAGCAGTAATTTTTTCTTTTCATATCATCTATTTGCCTTCTTTGCCAAATGTCAAAAATATAGTTATAACATTTATATATATATATATATATATATATATATATAAAGTGAATGTTTCTTTATTTGCTTGTTTGTTTGTTTGTTTGTTCTTACTTTTATGCGCGGCCATACCATTGATCCGATTGTGATGGGTTTTTTTTGCAAAATGTTTAGGAGATTCCCGGGATGAACATAGGCTATAAGAGAGTTGAGATACTCAACTCCTACACCCTTAAAAACACCCTTTGTAGTGAAAAACTATGAAAGTCTCTTTTTTTTACCCTTAAACGCTGCCTAAACTATAACAAATACACAAAATTATTGTACACAGAATTGAATATCTTAAAACACTCTACAGAAAAGTCCGCGACGGCAGAAGTTTATCTTTTAAGGATAACTCACAATAACAATTTTTGTCTTGCATTGACGCCAAGAAGATATGGATACGTAGATTCCCGGGCAAGCATAGCAGCGCACGGTGTGTATTCTTTTATGGATAACTCAAAATAACGAATTTTGTCTTTCAGCTCATTTATGCCAAGTACATCGGGATGCGTAGATTCCCGGGCAACGCCGGATATCAGCATGGGGTATCTAAAAGTAATAACGATATAAATTCATATTAATTTTTCCTTTTAAAAAAACTCCTGGCGCGACAGGCCTACAAGGCCCTTAGGCTACCAGCCGGCTGCTGGCCTCACATCCACATGTGTCAATCACAGAGGTAGATGATGATCAGCCAGTGTAGGGGTGACATGTGGTCAGCATGTCGAGTCCCCCAACCGTTATAGCTGGTTTTCTCAACCTGGAGCCGCTACTTATTGTAGCTACCCAAATGCATCACGATGCTGGGTGGGCATCGGTCCCATACTGGCCGAAATACCATGAGAAAATTTCTTCCCCCCATGGAGACTCGAACCAGCGCAAGTCCCGTAGCTCTGCGCCAAGGCTTCCTGCCTTAACCACTCAGCTACGGCGCGGGACAATTTTTCCTTTCACTCATTCAATTATATGCAAAAACACATTATCATCCCACATAAAATACCGGTATACAAAAAATGTTTGTAAGTTATATTATAAAAAATCAGTTGATTGAATATAAACACTTAAAAATTAATTTTATCATAAGTAATGCAACGAGTGATTTCAAAATTTATCTATAGAATTTGGAAATCAATAGTGGCATTTGTTAGGACTATTTAACGAATAAAATTAAGCTATTTACTCACAAACCATTATTTAAATATAGCTATTTTAAAATATTTATATATTTAATGTAAACAGCGATGTTTGAAAACAAATGAGAAACGTTATGTTTCATTTGTTCATCAAAGCAACCAGATCATATTTATTGTCAAATAGAATCGCAATATTGTAAGAATGCATCCTAGTGGAGAAAAAATGAAACACGTGATTACAGGTTATTAATTAATTTCTGTAGCCGTAGCCGAGCGGTTAAGGTAGGAAGCCTTGGCGCAGAGCTACGGGACTTGCTCTGGTTCGAGTCTCCATGGGGGAAGAAATTTTCTCATGGTATTTCGGCCAGTATGGGACCGGTGCCCACCCAGCATCGTGAGGCAATTGGGTAGCGGTTGAGGAACCAGCTATAACGGCTGGGGACTCGACATGCTAACCACATGTCACCCCTAAGCTGGCTGTTGATCATCTACCTCTGTGATTGACACATGTGGATGTGAAAGGCCAGCAGCCGGCTGGTAAAAGGGCAACCGCTGAAAAGTGGAAAGACCCTCAATCGGAATCGGATGTCCTATGATGTAAATATGTCAATTATATTTTTCTGCAACGTTAGTTCCTGGAAAATAATACGTTTAAGAAAGACCAAACTGTTTTTTTGCGGTATAATCAATTGCTACAAATGTTTTTCTATTATATCTCGCAAGCAGAATCTGGTTACATTCGTGCACTATATATACAATCTGGGAGCCACTTGATAAAATGAGAGTGGTAGAATCGAGATGAACAAGACTGTAATTGATTGTAAATCAAAATTCATTGAAATGTGATTGGTCATTGACTGTCGTATGGGGCATGAGTCACTATTATCATAATTCATCTACCTCTGTGATTGACACGTGTGGATGTGAGGCCAGCAGCCGGTTGGTAGGCTAAGGGCCTTGTAGGCCAGTCGCGCCAGGAGAAAAAAAATATCATAAGTAATGCCACGAGTGATTTCCAAATTATCGATAAATTCACGACTCACGAAGTGAGGAGTGAATTTATCTAGAGAATTTGGAAATCAAGAGTGGCATTTGTTAGGACTATTTAACGAATAAAATTAAGCTGTTTACTCACAAATCATTATTTAACTATAGCTATTTTAAAATATTTATATATTTAATGTAAACGGCGATGTTTGAAAACGAATGAGAAACGATAGGTACGCTTCATCTGCTTCTTTTGTTTATCACTGCAACCATCATACTATTTATTGCCAAAGGAATGCAATATTGTAAGAATGCTCTCTAGTGGAGAAAAAATGAAACACATCAAACTGTATATTAATCAATTTCTGATGTCGTATGATGTAAATATGACAATTATATTTTTCTGGATTGTTACCTGGGGAAAAAATGCATTTAAGAAAGTGCAAACAGTGGTTTCTTTTTTTTTTTTTTTTTTTTTTGGTGGTAGCCGTATTTCTCACAGGCTCTGTCACTGCAAAATTATGGTCAGACCTGTTCAGAATATTAAAAAGGAGGAGCTTTCTTTAATATGGTAATTATAACACTGATTAATATTTCGTGAAACACGACTCTGATTGGTTGTAAAACAGAAATCATCGAAACGTGATTGGTCATTGAATCCCATTTGGAGCATGAGTTAAATAGTCATAATTACTGTGTTGTGTGTTGTACATGTAGTCATTGTGAGAGGCAGGGGTCCTAAGTAACATTGTATTTACACCGCGGAGTAATACATCACTTTATTCTTTCGTTGCGGCTGGTATAAGGAGGACATGAACAACACCCTCGAGACTGACGTATGTACTTACGAAGAAAGATTTTTCATCGAATAATAAGAATGCAGCTCAGCTCTCCTAACACCCCAGCCTACGAGAAACTACACTCAGAAGAAGTAGGAACGCCATGTGGAACGAATTATTTATAACGGACGCTACGACAACCAGACACTGATTAAAACGAATTATGTACGATCTGAGACAAATATTGGGTGGATTTCTCAACTGAAGTCTAAACCACGACCCTGGTTCTCCAATTTTTTATTGTTTCCATAACAACCATAAAAATTAAAAATTGTAATATAACATTATAAAATCATAAATTATTCAGTGAGAAGTGTTAAATTAATAATGAAAACTTCAATAGAAGCACTACTGGCTTTTAAAAGTAGTGTTTAAATTCCCAATAAAAAGTCTTCTTAACCAAGAAGCCGCCATTTGCATAGATAGAAGCCAAGACTTCAAAGCATTTGGTGCGCGGGAATTACAACGTATATTGTATTGTATTGTAAGCCCATGTTTCCCTTAACAGAGATTTAGGCGCTCTCCCCCTACAGGGAAGAATTTGAACCATACTAATTTAGTTACACTTGTTTTCGTATATATGTCATTTTGAGTGGTCCGTGGTCAGCGTTCCGCCTCATACTGACATCTAGGAAACCAAGGTAGTACTAGGACGGGAAAATTCGGTAAATTTTGCTTAGAGGCTTTTCCATTCAGGCTTAAGGATCTTTTACGAGCCTGAAAATCTTCAGATTCGGAACCCACGGCTTAAAGTCCCTCCCGGAGAACTTGCTCCTTGGATTTTTCCGTCCTAAAAAATCCATCGACCCCGCGACCCTTGGGACCAGAGGCAAGGAGCATAACCACTAGTCCACCGCGGCCGATAAGAGAAAAAACTGCGTCTAGATTGGAACTCGCACCGGTAGCGAAGTTGGTAGAGCATTTGGTACGGAAAACCAAAGGTCCCGGGTTCGAGTCTCGGTCTGGGCGAAGATGTTTCTCTTCAAATTTAAAATTTATAAAATAGTTACCTAAAAGGTAAGATAATCGTACTCGAGGAGATGGAAATTTTGAAGGGAGTTAACAACCATCTGTTGAATCAGAACACACCCATCATCATCATCAAGGTATGGCCCGTTCCGCTCCCCGGTGCACTATATGCTGTAGGTGCAGGTCGTCTGTCCAACGACGTTTTGGTCTTCCTACAATTCTTCGGCCTAGAGGCCTATAATGAACCAGCTGTTTTGATAAACGATTATTTGGCATTCTTTGTATATGTTCAAACCAATTACGTTTATTTGTGTGTATTCTCTCGTTTATATTATAGATTTGTAATCCATCTCTGATATCTTGACTTCTCTTTTGATCTCTTAGAGATACACCTGCAGCTGATCTGAGAAATCTCATTTCTATTGTCTCAATTTTATTTTTATCAGATATCGTTAAAGGCCAAGTCTCAGACCCGTATGTTAACATTGGAACCTGCAATCCCCCTGTACCAGATCTTCAGTGAAACGTCAGAATTGAATCAGGGGTCAACTGATAAGAACCCATATCCTTTTACTTCTGCTGATGATGTGACTAGTCCCGAAAGCGTATACGTTGAGGAGACGGACCTTTAAGTAACTATTTTATAATTTTATATTATAATTTTCAATTTTGTAACTGATACCAATATAATTTTATTAATGTCAACTATAAAAATGACTGAAATTTACAGAAATTGTTATGAAAACATAGACTTGATTCAGACATTTGTTTTGTAATTAACAGCGGTTAGATATTCAGTTTTTATTGTTGTCATGGAAACAACATTTCTTCAATTAATTGGCACAATCAAACGAACTATATTCAGGGTAGTGAGAAAGGAAGGTATATTAAAACTAACCATCGTTAGAACTACCTACATTGTTTTATGGTTCAGAAAATTGGGTTTTAACCACATCCCAGAGGAGGAGAATTGAAGCAGCAGAGATGAAATTACTTACGACATTTTGGAGGATACCCTCTCCTTGATCATAAAACAAATCAGTTCGTCAAGAACTAAATACCGCAAATATATTAGAAATTATTGACGAATGCAGCTCAAACTGGCATTCCCATTTACAACGCATGCAACTATCCGATTTTCCGATTGAGGGTCTTTCCACTTTTCAGCGGTTGCCCTTTTTACCAGCCGGCTGCTGGCCCTTCACATCCACATGTGTCAATCACAGAGGTAGATGATCAACAGCCAGTGTAGGGGTGACATGTGGTTAGCATGTCGAGTCCCCCAGCCGTTATAGCTGGTTCCTCAACCTGGAGCCGCTACTTATCGTAGCTACCCAATTGCCTCACGATGCTGGGTGAGCACCGGTCCCATACTGGCCGAAATACCATGAGAAAATTTCTTCCCCCATGGAGACTCGAACCAGCGCAAGTCCCGTAGCTCTGCGCCTTCCTTAACCGCTCAATTACAATCATATAGGTACGGACTTCATGGTTTACGAAGAATTGGAAGACCCAGAAAGCGAAGGAGAGAACAATTATATATTCTGGAGTCGGAACGGATCAACTGGTCCAATCTTTGAAGCTCCTGATTATGATGGAAACAATAAATATCGGAAAACCGCGGTCGTAGCATAGACTTCGGTTGAAAAATCCACCCATAGTAACCCGCTATCAAATACATGGTTTTTATCACAAGATGTTTGCCACCAACAGATACCACGAGTACTACAATGAACTATGCGTATGCATGTACGTGTGTGTGCGTTATTTACACACCACTTCGGCAGACCATAATATGCAGATGACGTATAGATGTGTATAGAGAGGAGTTAATCATGAGAAAGGCTCGGAAGTTGAGGATCTATAAAATGCCTAAAAATACCTTTAAAGACTTAAAGATATCCTAAAAAAAATACATAAAAACTGGAAAAAGGGCGTAAAAAGTGTTGCAGTTGGATAAAGACAATCTCCCAGCCTTCACCCTATCCATCCATAGTAATTCTGCCCGAAGGCAGGACCTTCACTGCAATCATAGCATTTTCATGCTATGCTATGCTTTGCAGCTTTACTAGGGAATTGTAGGTGTGGTAGCTTCCCGTTGCTTTTCCACACCGGTGAAGGATGATGATAATGAAGATGATGATGGACATATTATTTCGGGGACCGTTTGGGCCTTAAAATTTTCCTGACATTTGTCTTACAGGTGAGGAAAACCCCGATAAAAACCTCACCCAGAAAAACTGCCCCGACCGGGGATTGAAGCCGGGCCCGCTGCGTGACAAGGTAGCACGCTACCTCGAGGTAATTTTCACAAAGTGGTCACTTCTTAAAAAAATGTGAAGTCAAAATACATAATTCAGGCAGTCAGTAGGGTGGTGGTTAAAAACTCTGTAGGGGAATTTACACTCACCCTATATATATATATATATATATATATATATATATATATATATATATCTTACATGTACTTTGAAGTGTCGTACGTCTCCAGAGCTTACAAGATGGACCTGTCACGAGAAGATTTCAAACCGAGTGGATTATTTCACTGCTGATAAGACAGAAATGTTGGAGAAGCACTTACCAACAGCTTCGCTTCTCTGACCTACGGAATTGCTTAGTTAATACCTCCCAACACGCAACTCTAGTTTTCATTCCTTGCGCTCGGAAAGTCTACGTAATATTGATTTTTAGGGACAGGTCCTTGAGATAGAGCTCATTTTTATCTTCATAAGTGTTAACTGACCTCACCACTGTGGTCTCGGGGTAGCAGCGAGACCAGTTCAATCCTCGGTCGGATTAAGTTTTCTGAATGAGTTAGTTTTAAGGATTTTCGTTACCTGTAAGACAAATGTCGGGAAAATGTAAGGCCTAAATAGCACTCGATTCTGGATTGGCGGTCTAGGGGTTAAGATTTTGCCTCTACTCTCCAAGGTCGTCCCGGATCAATTTTGTTTTATTTTAAGAAGACTTGAACTCAAATATTTAGGAATACTAATTAAAAGCAGGAATGGGATGCAGAAAGAAATTAAATACATATCAACTCGTTGCCAATCCAGGGTCAGGTCGAGGGATGGGATGAGATCAGCCTTCTATATGGCGGTTAACCTGGACATTAACAAAGGCAGATAGTAAACAAATACAGTAGAGGCTGCTGAAATGAAGATGTTGAGAGCAATAGCAGGATACCAAAGGACCGATAAAAAGAAAAACGAAGATATAAGAACAGAACTTAATATATTTAATCTCTGTGAAAGAATAACATATTACCAAAATGCTTATCTTCAGCACGTATTACGAATGAATGAACAGCGCATACCAAGAAGAATGTATAATTATAAACCAAAAGGGAGAAGAATGTATAATTATAAACCAAAAGGGAGAAGAATGTATAATTATAAACCAAAAGGGAGAAGAATGTATAATTATAAACCAAAAGGGAGAAGAATGTATAATTATAAACCAAAAGGGAGAAGAATGTATAATTATAAACCAAAAGGGAGAAGAATGTATAATTATAAACCAAAAGGGAGAAGAATGTATAATTATAAACCAAAAAGGAGAAGAATGTATAATTATAAACCAAAAGGGAGAAGAATGTATAATTATAAACCAAAAGGGAGAAGAATGTATAATTATAAACCAAAAGGGAGAAGAATGTATAATTATAAACCAAAAGGGAGAAGAATGTATAATTATAAACCAAAAGGGAGAAGAATGTATAATTATAAACCAAAAGGAAGAAGAATGTATAATTATGAACCAAAAGGGAGAAGAATGTATAATTATGAACCAAAAGGGAGAAGAATGTATAATTATAAACCAAAAGGGAGAAGAATGTATATTTATAAACCAAAAGGGAGAAGAATGTATAATTATAAACCAAAAGGGAGAAGAATGTATAATTATAAACCAAAAGGGAGAAGAATGCATAATTATGAACCAAAAGGGAGAAGAATGTATAATTATAAACCAAAAGGGAGAAGAATGTATAATTATAAACCAAAAGGGAGAAGAATGTATAATTATAAACCAAAAGGGAGAAGAATGTTGGAAAGACCATTGAAGAGATGGAAAGACCAATTAGACCTATAATGAGATCGGAACAGGCCATTGGGCTTAATCCTTGTTGTTGATGATGATGATGAGAATAACAAGGTTACCGACCGACCACGCCTCACGCACCATCACGAGGGCTGATGAACTAAATGAAATAAATGAGTATGGAGAGAAATGGTGGAATGAAATTGTGGCAGGAGAAAACGTGAGAAAAACCTGGTCAAGCTCCGTTTCATCCACCACGAAACCCACATGGAGTGACCTAGACTCGATCTCGGGACCCCAGCGGTGAGAGATGAACGTCTAATCGCTTGCGTCACGGACCCGCGCAAAGAAATTAAACACATCCTTAATTCTATAAATGCTTTCTTTTACGCATTACATAGACTTTTGTCATCCCAATATTTACTTACTCATTGACACTATCGAACCCGTAGGTTCATGGCCGCACGGACATAAGCTCTCCATACATCCCTATCCTGAGCTAATGCTTTCCAGTCATTCCCTGTATAATCTACTTCCCTCAAATCATAGTTAATGTTATTCTCCCACCTCATTCTTGGTCTACCAACTGGGCGCTTTACTTCTGGCTTTCCTACAAGAAGCTTCCATGCAAGTCTTTCATTTCCCATACGTGTAACATGTCCTGCCCAACGCAGTCTACGAGACTTAACTGTTCTTATTATATCTGGCTTCCTATAAAGACTACGTAGTTCATTGTTATGTAGTCTTCTCCATTCATCTGTCTGTTCATCTCTCTTTGGTCCAAAAATTTTCCTAAGTACTTTATTCTCAAATACTTGTAATCTCCTTTCCTCTCTTAAAGTAAGAGTCCATGTTTCGCACCCATATAATATAACTGGTAGAATAATAGTTTTATATATTTTCAGTTTAACGTTTTTTGAAAGGAGTTGGGACATCAAGAGTCTCTGCAATGCATAATAGCACGCATTTCCAGAATTGAGCCTATGTTTAATTTCTTTGTGCATCTCATTCATATATGTGATCATTGTTCCTAGGTATTTGAATTCAGCCACTTCCTCAAAATTTCCCTCATTTGTCATTAGCTGTCCATTTCCATTATATAATGAATTTCTACGAGTGACCATATATTTAGTTTTATTGATATTTACTTCCAGTCCCAATTTCTTAGTATTACTCAATAGTGTTTTGTCATCCCAGTATCTCCCAAAAGTAAAAACAAAACAAAAGTTAAACTAAAACAAAATAAATGAAACTGTTATTCTTCCAGTCATATTGTATAATGCGAAACACGGACTCTTACTACAAAGGAGACGAAAATATCATGAGTATTTAAAATAAAGTTCTTAGGAAAAAATCAGGACCAAAGAGAAATGAACAGACGGATGAATGGAGAAGACTTCCTAACAAAGAGATACATGACCTTTACAGGACACCAGTTGTAATAAGAACAATTAAGTCTCGAAGACTGCGATGGACAGGAAATGTGGTACTATGATTGGAATGAAGGACCTGCCCTCGGGCAGAATTACTATGGATGGATTATTTATAATTTCATTACGAACAAACTCACCTATAAATTTTGCTGTTATTTTCACCACATCCTGAATGGCCAATGTGGGATATTTTCCATTAAACCATTAAAAAAAAAACATTCAAAATAATTTGTTTCCCTCCTCTTTTCAAAGAGTTTCCTTTCCGATGTTTTAAATATTATACAGAAATGGTCCTTTTGAGAAAAAATATGGATTTCCTACGTATTTTGCATTGCGCAATCCTTATTTAATCTATTAAGAATATACAGTAGAGATCAAATCGGATCCCCAAAGCTGTTTATAATTATATACCAAGAGGACGAAGATCTCTGGGTCGTTCCTATGAAACGCTGGAGGGAAAATTTTCTATAGGATCGTAATAGGCCTTGGCCTAATACTTGTAAGAAAGAAGAAGAAGAAGTAATTATATATATTCTGATTCTCCCATATGACTTATATAGACTGTAAAAATATATCTGTGTTTTATTTATTTCGAGTGTTAGAGAGCGATCTGTATTTTCTTACACGCTCAAAGGTAATACTGTTATTCAACCAATGGATATTAAGACATACACCTGGTTTGTTTACAGTATAATTGGAACTTAGCTCGTATACATTAATGCCACCCAAACTTATTTGTTTCGCGGACTAAATGGAAGAAACATAAAGATGGGACGGACCATAGACCCTATTGTAGGTTTTGTGTATTATTATTATTATTATTATTATTATTATTATTATTATTATTATTATTATTATTATTATTATTATTATTATTGATCTAGTTTCAAATATTTGGGCTGTGATGTTGGCTACAATGTGGAAAGAGATATTGACTCCAAAATAAATAAATTTCAGACGGTGTGTGGAACAATACAGAGAACTTTCAAAAATAAAATTAGACAAGAAACCAAGATAAAAATGTATAATGTTATGGCGGTTCCCACAATATTGTATGGATGTGAAACTTGGGCTCCAGTGAAAAGACAGAAGGATAGAATACAGACGGCGGAGATGAGGTTCCTAAGACAAGTAAAAGGATGTACAAGACTTGATAGAATAAGAAATGAGGATATAAGAGAAGAATTGAAAGTACAGCCTTTATTGGATAAGGTCACGAATTACAGACAGAAATGAATTGATCACATGGATGGAATGAGTAAGGAGAGATATCCATTGTTAGCAAGAAATTATCAAGCAAGAGGAAGACGTGATGTTGGAAGACCTAGAAGACGTTGGGCTGGTGCATTATGAAGTCGGAACGGGCAATTGCCTAATCCCTGGAGTGATGATGATGATTATTATTGATAATATTAGAAAATAAACCAATAGAACAAGTGGAAAGATATAACTTCCTAGGTTGCGAAATATCATACACAGCGGAAACAGATATAAATAACAAACTAAATAAGTTTAATTATATAACAGGAACACTAAAAAGAACTTTGAAAAATAAAGTCAGGAAAGACTCTATAATTATATTATACAAGACAATGGCAGTGCCTATTATTACTTATGGATCCAAAACATGGACAGTGACAACACAAAAATCTGCCAGAATACAAGTTGCTGAAATGAGATTCCTCAGTCCAAAAGCAGGATATCAAAGAACAGACAAAATACACAACACAGAAATAAAACATCAACTAAAAGTAGAGGAATTAAACACAACAATAGAGAAATACAGAACAAACTGGAAAGAACACTTGGCAAGGATGACTGAGAATAGAATACCAAAATCAGCCTACAACTATTCATCACGAGGAAGAAGAAGTTTGGGAAGACCAAAGAAAAGATGGAAAGAGCAGCAATTTGGAGCCGGAACAGGCTAGTAAGCAAGCCTAAACCGTGAAGAAGAAGATTATTATTATTATTATTATTATTATTATTATTATTATTATTATTATTATTATTATTATTATTATTATTATTAGTATTAAATTCAACAAAAACTTAGAACAAAAACTTATGTCGATGGAAATGGATTTCTTGAGGAGAGCAGCAAGATGTTCAAAATTAGACAAAATAAGAAATACTGTCATCTTCTTGTATCTTGTAAGCCCATATTTCCCTTAACAGAGATTTAGGCGCTCTCCCCCTACAGGGAAGAATTTGAACCATACTAATTTAGTTACACTTGTCATACTGTCATATGAGAAAAAATGAATATTGGTTATTCAATAGTAGATTATATACGGTATAAGCAATTAAATTGGTATGGGCACGTACGACGAATGCAAGAAGAAAGGTTACCCAGGAAAACATTGGAATGGTGTCCACCTGGAAGAAGGAGTAGAGGAAGACCTCAAAATTCGTGGATGCAGGAAATAAGAACTGGAATGCGAGCAAGGGGACAGGAGGACATGGATTGGATGGAGAGAGACGAATGGAGAAGAAAAATAAAAGTTTAGGCACAGAAAGATGTGTAGACATTAAAATTCTGTATATAAATAAAATTATTATTTATTTTAGCAAATTTCACAGTATTTCACGTCATCTTATTGCGCCCAATTAATCTCCTGTCAGTCTCCTCCACATCTGTTATTCCAATTTCCATGCGTTCAATCAATTTTCTCCCTTGCTGCTCAAAACACCATCAGCCAATGTTAGTTTTGGCTGTCTTCTTCTTCTTCTACCATATGGCACCCATTCTCGTATTCTTTTTTTGGGAATCTGTCTTCTGTCATTCTTTTTACAAGACCATACGTAACATTTTATTGTTTGTTATTATTATTATTATTATTGTTATTATTTTTCGAAGTCCATTTTCTTGCATTAATCGCCCTAGAGTGTTTTTCCGAGGCATGATGTTTGGTTTTTTAGCATTTTTTTTTCTTTTTATGATGAACGAGGAGCTGGCCGATGCATCAACCCCGAACCTGGGAGACGGGTAATTTTTGTTCAAGGTTTTCTTCCTCTAGTCTTTAATAGTCTAGTATCTTACTGCAAAGCAGCAGCGCTAGTTTTGGTCCGCCCTGGGTATTTTATTTCCCCAGTACCCGCCATATCTGGTGAGCATTCCCCTATCCGCCACATGGGGAGGCGTCCGATGGGAGACTGGCAACTCCACACGGGTGTACAAGAGGAGCCGGACATCATAGACATTATAGAAAAGAAAATATTACAGTGGTATGGTATGTCAAAAGAATGCCAGAGCAAAGATTGCCTAAAATTGTTATGGAATGGATCCCAATGGAAAGGAGGAAGAGAGGAAGACCGAAGAAAACTTGGATAGAAGGGGTACATGCAGCTATGAATATCAGAGGAATGGAGGAAGATCAATGGATGGACAGAGAGGAATGGCGTTTGGTTTCCTGAAGACGGCGGCAGCTGCCATGATACCGGATGATGATGATTATTATTATGGAGGGCAGAGGTTAATTGGGATTGCCGGATCTCTGGTCTGGTCAAAAACCCTGATGGAACTGATATTTAAACTCTGGGGTGAGTTTCGATGAAGTCCGAGTGTCTAACTTAGCCAAATTGACTCTTCTCACCTCCAAGTCGTCCCCCCTACGGGACCATCTTAAGATTTTTAAAGATTTTAAGTTGCAAAAGAGAGTGTGAGGTGAGGAAAGAAATGGGAAGTTACAGCACCTATATATACGTAGTAAAGCTGGAAACATGGCATGAGGAGAATGCTGAGTTTGCAGTGAAAGATCTGCACTTGGACAGAACACTATGTATTATTATTATTATTATTATTATTATTATTATTAAAACTAATTCACTGGCACGATCGAACCCGTAGGTTCAAGGCCGTACGGACATAAGCTCTGAATACATACCTATCCAGAGCTAATGTTTTCCAATCATTCGCTGTATAATCTTCTTCCCTCAAATCATAGTTAATATTATTCTCCCACCTCATTCTTGGTCTACCAACTGGGCTTTCTCCTTCTGGTTTTCCTACAAGAAGCTTCCATGCACGTCTTTCATTCCCCATTCGTGCCACATGTCCTGCCCACCGCAGTCTACGAGAATTAACTGTTCTTATCATATCTGGTTTTCTATAGAGACCATATAGTTCACTGTTATGTAGCCTTCTCCATTCACCTGTCTGTTCATCTCTCTTTGCTCCAAAAATGTTCATTCCGATTGAGGGTCTTTCCACTTTTCAGCGGTTGCCCTTTTACCAGCCGGCTGCTGGCCCTTCACATCCACATGTGTCAATCACAGAGGCAGATGATCAATAGCCAGTGTAGGGGTGACATGTGGTTAGCACGTCGAGCCCCCAGCCGTTATAGCTGGTTCCTCAACCTGGAGCTGCTACTTATTGTAGCTACCCAATTGCCTCACGATGCTGGGTGGGCACCGGTCCCATACTGGCCGAAATACCATGAGAAAATTTCTTCCACCATGGAGACTCGAACCAGCGCAAGTCCCGTAGCTCTGCGCCAAAGCTTCCTACCTTAACCGCTCGGCTACGGGGTATTTTATTTCCCCAGTACCCGCCATATTATTATTATCATCATTATTATAACCATGTCTTGATTTGCTACATATCTAGATAATGTCCGTATAACATATTGCACAAATTGTTATTCCATTGCTACCCTTAGAATATATTGATTATTTACAATGCTACAGGCCTGCAGGGGCAGGATATAAAGTGGTGGAGGGGCATCCCTGTTATAGATGGAGTGATCGAGATGCGAACTGCAGAACTAGAAGTGGATGGACTTGCGTCATAGAGCCGCTATAGATTTCTCTGTCATATCAAATTCTCCACTTTCCATTTTCTTTAATCGGTCATAGATTCTCTCTGAACTATTCATCAAATTTAGATCGCTTCTGGCCATCACTCATGCTGTACAACCACATTCAATATTAATGTTCCTTTTATAACGCATATTTTCTTGTATCTGAACTTTTTATCACAACTCTTGGTATAAACAAATATCAGATATTGAGATACAGGGTTTTTATGTAACAGCATACTTTAAATATGCTGTATTTATGAAGAGCACCTTTGTTCGTTTATAAATAAATACGTGAGCTGGTGTGAGGCACAGCTGAATTCCGGAATGCCAGATGGGTTCCAGCCTGTTGTCTGGCAACGTCGCAACACCTCCAAACATGATTCCCTCTCCAGTCCCAAGAGATTACGCCTCTCAATGGACAGATGGACTACAAAACGTACGTGATTTCTTTACTACCTTTTACATTCTACAAAATGGAATGATGTTCTCGTCTTTCTCGACCCTACAGCCTTAACATGGAATATTGGATAGAGAAAATCCGTAATACAGTATATTGCAAGAAATGGCCATCTCTGTTTTGTTCTGCGTCATAGCAAAATTCCTATATCACTTCCTACAACGTATATATGCATGTATGTATGTTTGAGGAACCAACTATAACGGCTGGGGGACTCGACATGCTAACCACATGTCACCCCTACACTGGCTGTTGATCATCTACCTCTGTGATTGACACATGTGGATGTGAAGGGCCAGCAGCCGGCTGGTAAAAGGGCAACCGCTGAAAAGTGGAAAGACCCTCAATCGGAATGTATGTACCCCATTGTCCCGTGTGGAGACAAGGGTGTTCCCTTGAGGGAGTTTCTTAGCCAAGCTAATTTAGTTAGCTTATTAGAGCCTCGTGATCTTCATATGAAGCCAGATAGGAACACGTAGGTTCATGACCGCGCGGACATAAGCTCTCCATATATCCCTATTCTGAGCTAATGCTATGGAATCATCCCCTGTATAATTTACTTCCCTCAAATCATAGTTAATGTTATTCTCCCATCTCATTCTTGGTCTACCAATTCAGCGATTTCCCTATGGTTTTCCTACAAGAAGCTTCCATGCATGTCTTTCATTCCCCATTCGTGCCATATGTCCTGTCCATCGCAGTATACGAGACTTTTCTTATTATATCTGGCTTCCTAAAAATACCATGTAGTTCACTGTAGTATTCTCCAATCCCCTGCCTCTTCATCTCTTTGGTCCAAACATTTTTATAAGTACTTTATTCTCAAATACTCGTAATCTCCTTTCCTCCCTTAAAGTAAGAGTCCATGTTTCGCATCCATATAACTGGTAGAATAATAGTTTTATATATTTTTCAGTTTAAATTTTTTTTAATGAGTTGGGACATCAAGAGTCTCTGTAATGCATAATAGTATCTCATTTCCAGAATTGAGCCTATGTTTAATTTCTTTGTGCATCTCATTCCTTTTTGTGATTATTGTTCATAGGTATTTGAATTCAGCCACTTCCTCAAAATTTCCCTCATTTGTCATTAGCTGTCCATTTCCATTATACAGGGTGGACCGCTCGAATGGACCTAATTTCAATTGCTTGTTACTGACAAACGGTTGAAGATAGAAACTTAAAACAACGTTCATAGTACAGAAAAACTCACCAAGTTTCGAATCCTGTCGGTAGATGGCACAAAGATACGTTTCTCGTTCTTAGATTTAATTGTTTGTGAAAATGGCGACTCCGCAGATGAAAGCGCAAGCTGTTTTGTGGTATGCGGAGTTTAAATCAATCATTAGAGTTCAAAGGGAGTTCCGGCGTGTGTTTAACCGTGATGCTCCAACTGCTAGAAGCATAAAGAAGTGGCGTGATACATTATTAGCTACAGGATCTGTGTTGAAGAAGCATGGTGGTGGTCGCAGAGCATCCGATGAAATGGTAGCAAATGTTCAAGCCGCATTTGAGCGAAGCCCCCGGAAGTCATTAAGAAGAGCTTCGCGGGAACTTCAAATACCAAAATCGACATTACAACGGATTGTCCACAAACGCCTCAAACTGCACGCATATAAAGTGCAGTTAGTGCAACGTCTGGAGCCGAATGACATGCCGAAACGAGTGGAATTCGCCAATACGATGCTGGACCGTCTCGGCGCTGATCCTGACTTCATGACCAAGATTTTCTTCTCGGACGAAGCCACTTTCCATTTGTCAGGCAAGGTAAACCGGCATAATGTGCGGATCTGGGGATCGGAGAATCCTCACGCTATTCAAGAGCATGTTCGTGATAGTCCGAAGATGAATGTTTGGTGCAGTTTGTCACATAATAAGGTCATTGGACCGTTTTTCTTCGCCGAGAAAACTGTTCGTGGTACCACATATCTTGACATGCTGGAGCAGTTTCTTCTTTCCACAAATTGAACAACTGCAGCCTAACATCGTTTTCCAGCAAGATGGTGCTCCTCCCCACTGGTCCAATGAAGTTCGTACGACTTTGGACAACATTTTCCCTGGCCGTTGGATTGGTAGGGGAGGACCAATCGCGTGGCCCCCGAGATCTCCCGATTTAACACCACTGGATTTCTTTCTCTGGGGCTATGTCAAAGATAAAGTTTACACCACCCCAGACAAAGACCTTCGTGATCTTCGTGAGCGCATCATAGAGGCTATTGAGAACATTCCAGAAGACATACTCCAACGTACTTGGCAAGAAATTGTTCATCGCTTTGATATCGTCACAGTGACTGCTGGGGCTCATATAGAGATGTGGTGATCTGGATATCAAAACTTGGTGAGTTTTTCTGTAATATGAACGTTGTTTTAAGTTTCTATCTTCAACCGTTTGCCAGTAACAAGCAATTGAAATTAGGTCCATTCGAGCGGTCCACCCTGTATATTGTATTTCTGTATGTAACCATATACATAGTTTTATTGATATTTACTTCCAGTCCCAATTTCTTAGCGCTACTCAATAATGTGTGCGTGTTGGCCCTTAGTATCTCCTCGCTATTGTTCAATAGTATTATATCATCATAAGTAATGCCACGAGTGATTTCCAAATTATCGATAAATTCACGACTCACGAAGTGAGGAGTGAATTTATATAGAGAATTTGGAAATCAAGAGTGGCATTTGTTCGGACTATTTAACGAATAAAATTAAGCTGTTTACTCACAAATCATTATTTAACTATAGTTATTTTAAAATATTTATATATTTAATGTAAACAGCGATGTTTGAAAACAAATGAGAAGCGATAGTTACGGTTCATCTGCTTCTTTTGTTTATCACTGCAACCAGATCATACTATTTACTGCCAAAGGAACGCAATATTGTAAGAATACTCTCTAGTGGAGAAAAAATGAAACACATCAAACTGTATATTAATTAATTTCTGATGTCGTATGATGTAAATATGACAATTATATTTTTCTGGATTATTACCTGGGAAAAAATACATTTAAGAAAGTGCAAACAGTGGTTTCTTTTTTTGGTGGTATAATCAATTGCTACAAATGTTTTTATATTAACTCTCGCATGCGGCATGTGTTGACATTCATGCACTATATATACAATCTGGTAGCCGTATTTCTTATAGGCTCAGTCACTGCAAAATAATGGTCAGACCTGTTCAGAATATTAAAAAGGAGGAGCCTTCTTTAATATGGTAATTTTAACATTGATAAATATTTCGTGAAACACGACTGTGATTGGTTGTAAAACAGAAATCATTGAAACGTGATTGGCCATTGAGTCCCATTTGGGGCATGAGTTAAATAGCCAGCATAAACTAACAGCTTGTTAAATACCGGTCTTAATACCAGTTGTAGGTCTTCATCTTCTAAAGAAGCGATGGCACGCTCTAGTACAAAACATTTATGAAACAAAATATATCTTCACACATACAAATGCATTATATAATGGAAATAGACAGTTTATGACAAAAGACGGAAATTTTGAATTTTCGCTTCTACATCGTACGTCGCTGTCCATAACCAATGAAAAGCGAGCAGGCCACGTGGTTTTGTTTTTATGAAGATCACCACGAGTCAAAGGTTTGCCAGACTTGTGTTTTAAAAAATTAGATGGCGACACAGCAACAGAAGAATCGACACCTTCAGCCATTTTGTTGCATCAGAATCGACTGAAGCATGACTCAAATACATCATCCATATATAAAACTATTTTAAGTTGTAATTATTGATCAGATATGTTTTAGAATATTTGCTATGTTCTGAATATTTTCATTCACTAAGAATAACAAGTATATTCAGAGGACATATTTTTTAATTTAATGAAGGAAACTACTTTTTCGTGTACTTATTGCTTCTACATCGTACGTCGGTGTCTATACCAACGAAAAGCGAGCAGGTCTCATGGATTTGTTTTGATGAGGATCACCACGAGTCATATGTTTGCCAGCCTTGTTTTTTTTTTAATTTATATATTTTTTAAAATTTAGATGGCCTCAAAATACTCAAAAGAAGATTCGACACCTTCAGCCATTCTGTTGCATCAAAATCGACTGAAGCATGACTCAAATGCATCATTCGTATGTAATAAGTTGTAATTATTGATCAAGTACGTTTTCGATTATTTTCTGTGTTCTGAATATTTTTATACACGAAGAATAACAATTATATTCAGAGAACATAGTTTTTTAATTTAATGAGGGAACTACTTTTTCGTGCACTTATTTTTTGGCTTATTTTTTTAATTCGATTTTTTTTTATTTAGATGGCCTCAAAATGCTCAAAAGAAGATTCGACACCTTCAGCCATTTTTTGCATCAGAATCGACTGAAGCATGACTCAAATGCATCATCCATATGTAATAAGTTGCAATTATTGATCAGGTACGTTTTAGAATATTTTCTGTGTTCTGAATATTTTCATACACGAAGAATAATTATATTCAGAGAACATAGTTTTTTTCGCGCACTTATTTTGTCGCCTTTTTTTTTAAATTTAGATGGCCTCAAAATACTCAAAAGAAAATTCGACACCTTCAGCCATTTTGTTGCTTCAGAATCGACTGCAGCATGACTCAAACGCATCATCCATATGTAATAGGTTGTAATTATTGATCAGGTGTGTTTTAGAATATTTTCTATGTTCTGAATAGTTTCATTCACTGAGAATAACAAGTATATTCAGAGGACATGTTTTTTTAATTTAATGAAGGGAACTACTTTTTCGCGCACTTATTGCTTCTATATCGTACGTCGGTGTCCATAACCAATGAAAAGCGAGCAGGTCACATGGTTTTGTTTCGACGAGGATCACTTTAAGAGAGGATAGCTTTTTGTACATACAAATTTGATGAAACTCTCTCAATAAATATGGAAGTTTTAAAATGTCATCTCTAGTTTCCAAGGACTTGAGGAAGCTGCTAGAGTATGTATGTCAGTAACACGAAAGGCGTGTGGATGGCCGGTTGAGGCGACGTCAAGTCATAAAAGCATATTATCTTATCTTCCACATTCTTCTCTAAAGTAAACACATTGTGTGACGACAATTCAGCTTCGCCATCTTATATCGTAAAGTAGCCCTGGGGAATAACAATCTTATTTATCCATCCATCTTATTGAACCGAGTTTTATTGATTCTCCATCCTTCCACTTCCTAGGGTTAACTTGCGTACAAACTGAGATTTTAATAATTTTGATAAATTGTTTACTAAACTTTCATAATTGCATCGCATTATGTATCAACCGGCCATTATACATCATCATCATCATCTGCATACATGGATTAGGTCTGTTGACCCGTTCCGACGTCAACCCATCTCTTTCTAGGTCTGCCCACATCTCGGGTGCCTTTAGGTTTGTATTGTGTTATTTGTTTTGGATATCTATCTTCATTCATGCCGTCTATGTGTTGCTTCCATTTTTGTCTATATGTATCTATTTTATCAGTTATTGCAAATATTTCAAGTTCCTGTCTTACTTATGTGTTCTTGATTCTGTCTTCCTTAGTGCACCTTTTAACAGATCCGGCTTTTCTTCTGCTGAAGTTTATGAGTAAGTTATTTTTACAACTAAATGCAATATGTAGCGATTATCATTTTAAAATTTCAATAAGTAAAACAAAAGTAACGGCATTTTGTGGAAGAAATACTCTGCGTGCAAGAATAGTAATTAGAGACGAAATTATTGAACTAGTATCCCACTTTAAATATTTAGGATGTGACATCAGCTATGGGTATGATAAAGATATTGAACACAAAGCACATCAGTTTCAAGCTATTTGTGGTACAATAAATAGAACATTGAATAATAAAGCCCATAAACAAACAAAATTAAAATATTTTAAAACAATGGCTGTCCCTGTCCTTTTGTATGGGAGTGAATCTTGGATTACCACTACCAAACAAGAAAGTAAAATCCAAGCAGCCGAGATGAAATTTTTAAGAAGAGTAAAAGGCTGCACTAGAATGGACCAGATAAGAAACGAGGATATCCGTGAAGAACTGCAGATCTACTCCATAAAAGAAAAGATATTTAACAACAAGATACAGTGGAAAGAACATGTAGAAAGAATGGAAGAAAGAAGATTAGCAAATAAAATCTTCCATTATTTTCCAAGAGGAAGAAGAGATGTCGGACGTCCTCGGAAGAGATGGTCTTAGATCTATTAGTGAAGACGGAACAGGCAACTCTTGCCTAACCAGGAAGTGAAGAAGAAGTTATTTTTTACTAGTAGGGGTTACCAGCCTCTACCTAAACCCCTCTTCCTGGAGGGCAGGGACTGATTCCTGACTGTAAATGGAGAAAAAATCTCCTATTTTTCTGTCCAGCCTAAGAAAGACACTTCAGGAAAATAAATGGACAGGTAAGCCACGAAGCACATGACTGCTGCAGTTACTGCGATTCGTTCATGACCAAAGCACAGTTCAGCGGAAGCGAAAAAATATATCGTGTAATCGATTAATATAATTACGTATTTAAAGCTATTTATGTTAACTACAGTTAATCAGAATACAGTATACACCTACATGTTTCTTCGAAGGTCGGAGACTAACTAAAAGTTCGCATTTGTTTGAAACTGAACGATTCTTGAGAGGAACTTGAATGTCAGTTACAAATATGGCAGCTGTCGGGTAGTTTATGTTAACTTAACTCGGTGATAAAATGTGTGATCAAAATTATTAGAAGCGCAATAGGAAATTGTTAAAGAGTGGTGAAAAACGATGTTAAATGTATTTTGTAAGTTTATGGCACTGCAGTGAACGATATAGTGCATTAATTTATCGGCTTGTAACAAACAGCTGGCAGAGTTCGCCTGCACTCTTACACGTGCTGCGCGTAGTAATACATTCGGAAGTTAAATGTCAAAGTGTGCTTCTTACGTTGGACAGATATGAACAAGGGTTGTATGCAAATACATTAGTCTCTACTCAAATTACTTCCAATCACTGGTGAGCTGACTCCCCGTGAGCAATTGCTGAGATCGAATTAACGGCCGACTTACCGGTCATGCATGAAAGTTGACGTTTTCGTAATATTGGCAACGAATTACCCAGAATTCTCAGCGATAAAACCACTTCCGTTATTTTCGTCTGCTATAGAGGAACGCATTTACGCTTGCGTCCCGCAAATAATACCGTATAGAACGACGTCTGCGTCGCGCAATATTACGCCGATTCTCCTATTCTTCCAGTTGAATTCTTTGGTAGACTCTATCAAATTCCTCTTCTCCGCGTATACCGAAAACATGATCGAAGTCTTCAAGGTCCGACATCTTGGATAAAGCTGCAAAGGTTTCAAACTACATCGGTTCCCATCGGTTCCCTTCGGGATTTTCAAGATAAGTTTCTATCTTGAGCTATGATCTTAAGGTACCTCGTCAGGTAGCTTACAATTATTATCGCATGAATATAATCCTCAGTAAGGAAAATGTATTTGGATAAAACTTTCTCAGCTGAGAACGCATTAGACAGTAAAAAGCGTTCTCTGCTGATAAAGTTTTATTCAAACACATTTTTCTTACTCAGAAATCTATTCACGCGGTAATAATTGTAAAGCTACCTGACAAGGTACCTTAAGATCGTAGCTCAAGATATAAACTTATGTGAAAATCCCGAAGGGAACTGATGTAGTTTGAAACTTATCCAAGATGTCGGACCTTGAAGACTTCGATCATGTTTTCAGTATACGCGGAGAAGAGGAATTTGATAAAATCTACCAAAGAATTCAACTGGAAGAACAGGATAATCGGCGTAATATTGCGCGTCGCAGACGTGTTTGTATACGGTATTATTTGCGGGATGCAAGCATAAATGCATTCCTCTATAGCAGACGAAAATAACGGAAGTGTTTTTATCGCTGAGAATTCTGGGTAATTCGTTGCCAATATTACGAAAACGTCAACATTCATGCATGACCGGTTAAGGCGGCCGTTAATTCGATCTCAGCTCACCAGTGATCGGAAGTAATTTGAGTAGAGAGTAATGTATTTGCATACGACCCTAAGTGTCCATAAATGCATCATTGCCACGGTAGATGGCACTGACGAATGGCATTAATCTCTCAGCCTTGTCGCATGGCCTGCTAGATGACCGGATTTAACCCCTCCCCTAGGATTTTAACTCTGGGGGCATGTTAATAGTGTTGTGTGTGCTGAACCATTTCCTGGTGTGCACACCCTTCAACAGCGTGTCCACGTCGCCCGTGACGCTATTCGGAGAGGGGCTGGAACATGCGAATGAATGAGGCAATCCATGATACGACATATGAACGCGTGCATTGCATCCCATGGTGGCCACTTTGAACTTTCTTTTGACGTGGATGCGATTATGCTATGTATTGTGTGCCCGGATTTGTTGTCGTTACACGCACATCTTTCGTTTGCAGACACATGTTTATAGGACTTTTTTCCCTTCATTTCCAGTCAGGAATCAGTCCCTGAAGTTTGTCGGTGTAATTACCGTTCACCCTGTATAAGTTTCGAGAAAAATACGTTTAAAGCTTAAGTCAATCTTCACTATTTATTCTAGCACCAAACTAACAATATTGGATATTTCCAGTTATGCATCAACAATCTAAGAGCGGGAACATTCGGCGCTTAGCTGCATGAACATAGGCTATAAGAGAGTTGTGATACTCAACCCCTTCACCCCTAAAAATCAACCTTTGTAGTGAAAAACGTGAAAAGTCCCTATTTTGACGCTTAAATGGCTTACGCTGCGTAAACCATAACAAATACACCAAATTAATGTACACAGAATTGAACATCTCAAAAAAAAACTACAGAAAAGTCCGCGACAGCATATGTTATCTTCTACGGATAACTCACAATAACCATTTTTGGCTTTCATTGATGACAAGAAGATCGGGATAAGTGCACGGCTGGTGGTAAAAACACATTATTAACATTTATTTAGGAGCAGCAGCGCACGCAGGCTATTACCTAGTATATCTAATATATAAAAATGAGCGTTTGTTTGTTTGTTTGTTTTTTATTGTTTGTTTATTTCTTCATACTTTATGCGCGGCCATACCGTTGATCCGATTGTGATGGGGCTTTTTGCAAAATGTTCAGGAGATTCCCGGAATGAACATAGGCTATAAGACAGTTGTGATACTCACCCTTAAAAATCGCCTTTTGTAGTGGGAAACGTGAAAAAAATAGCTCTTTGGACGCTTAAATGGCTTACACTGCCTAAACCATAACAAAAACACAAAATTAATGTACACAGAATTGAATATCTCAAAATGTTCTAGAAAAAAGTCCACGACATCACATGTTTATCTTTTACGGATAACTCACAATAACCATTTGTGTATTTCATTGATGCCAAGAAGATGGAGACAAGTACGTAGATTCCTGTGCAAGCTTAGCAGCACATGGCGGGTACTCTTTTACGGATAACTCACAATAACGAATTTTGTCTTTTACCTCATTTATGCCAAGAAGATCGAGATAAGTAGATTCCCGGGCAACCCCGGGAAATCAGCACGGGTATCTTAAAATAATTACGATATACCAATCATAATTATTTTTAAGTCTACTTATTCAACTAATCATAAGAAGTACACTCATTTTCGTCTTTCAGCTCATTTATGCCAAGAAGATCGGGATGAGGATATTCCCGGACAACGCCGGGTAATCAGCACGGGGTATCTAAAGATAATTACGATATACATGTTTCCTTTTACCCATGTAATTAAACATAAAACACATTAATTTTCGTATTTCGGCTCATTTATGCCAAGAAGATCGGGATAAGTAGATTCCCGGGCAACGCCGGGTAATCAGCATGGGGTACTTAAAACGTATAAATTTATAATTATTTTTCGTTTTACTTATTCAACTAAACACAAAAGCACATTAATTTTCATTTATTTAGGCGTAGCAACGCACGCTTTGGTATTGGCTAGTTATATATATACACTAGAAGTCCCGGCCACGCGTTGCTGTGGCTAAGGCATACGTTGAGAATTTAACTTAAGTTGCTGTCTTTGAGCCAGATTACTTAAAACTAATACTTACACACGAAATTAATAATATTGAAAGTAAAATAAACACTGAACACACTTAAATTATGAAATAATCAATATTTGTAATTCAATTGAAATTCGCGGTTGCAACAATAAGCACAGCCATCTGGATCTCTCTTTGCTAAATAATAAACAAATTACCTTACACCGCCATCTGTTAGAATCGTATGGAACTCACATACAATTACACCGCCATCTGTTAGAATCGTATGGAACGCACAGATAATTATAACTCTTTGTTAAATAATAAACAAATAATTTGCAATAAAAAATAATGCGACTATAAATTTAGTTATAAACTACCCTAAGTCTCAAGTTGGATCAAACTGCACACAGTGTGCAACATTTTATTAAAATCGGTTCAGTAGTTTTGGATTCCATCGCGGACAAACAACGTGACACGAAATTTTTATATATATATATAAGCTTGCCATAGATATCTTGAAGGCGACATTCTTAAAACATGATTTTCCACTCTTTCAATCTGTACAATTATACTGTCTTCAACAACCGTACTATTACGTCTGAGTTTCTCGCTCACTCTAATCTTGTTACTCCCAACAGTGGTCGTAGAAATTTCATTTGAGCTGCTTTCAATCCTGATTTCCCTCAAGATGTTACAACCCAAGTTTCGCAAGAGTATTTTATTGCTAGTTCTAACGCAATGCTACGTAGTCTTTGTTTTACTTCTCTTCCATATTTTTTTTCCAAAGTGTCTCTGCATACATTCATTTAATTTGTTATATAGTTTTATCATCATCTTCTTCGTGATAGGCCGTCCGGCTGTTCCGCTCTCAGAATTCATCTCCCCATCGTCTTCTAGGACGTCCTACATCTCTACAGCCTTGAGGTTGGTACAACAGTGCTTGTTTTGTTAGCCTAGAAGAGTCCATTTTAAAAATATGTTCATGCCATTTTTGTTTTTATAGTTTTGTATTATTTTTTTCATTTAGATTAAAAATTTTGAGTTCTCGCCTAGATGATCAAATAATTTTTTGCAGGGGATGAAGATGATATGAAATATATTATAAATAAACTAATGGAGCAAATTAAAAAATATTTTTACTTTATAGCAGTGACGCTTTATCGATGTTATAATCAACTTTTTTGACATTGAACAATGCTAGGCTTAATATGACATAAGAAAAATAAATGCTCGGACGGGACTTGGACCCTGACCTCTGGATTGTTACCGCACTGGGGGTATCAATCTAGAGGTCCGGGTTCAAATCCCGTCCGAGCATTTATTTTTCTTATGTCATATTAAGCTTGCATTGCTCAATGTCAAAAAATTTAATTATAAAACACACACACACGCATATATATATATATATATATATATATATATATATATATATATATATATATAATATATATATATATATATATATATATAATATATATATACACACATATATATACATACACACACACACACACACAAACATAGTAATTCTGCCCGAAGGCAGGTCCTTCACTGCAATCATAGCATTTTCATGCTATGCTTGCAGCTTTACTAGGGAATTGTGTAGGTGTGGTAGCTTCCCGTTGCTTTCCACACAGGTGAAGGATGATGATGATGATAATGATAAGGATGATCATGATGGACATATGATTTCGGGGACCGTTTGGGCCTTAAAGTTTTCCTGACATTTGTCTTACAGGTGAGGAAAAACCCCGATAAAAACCTCACCCAGAAAAACTGCCCCGACCGGGGACCGAGCCCGGGCCCGCTGCGTGACAAGGCAGCACGCTACCTCGAGACCACAACGGTGAACTATATATATATATATATATATAATACATGGAGAATATAATACATATATAAGAAAAATAAATGTTTGAATTGGATTTGCCTGGTGGTGTAATGGATATCACACTGAGGGATAGACTCAGAGATCCGGGTTCGAATCCCGTCCAGGCATTTATTTTTCTTATAATATATATATATATATATATATATATATATATATATATATAAAGATATGTTGATTTACTATAGATTTAATAAATAACTATAATATTTACACGATAGAAAAATTAAAAAAACTAATGACACAGAATAAATTTAATTCTGGAGAAAAATTGATTATTTAACAAGTAATTGTATAAGTGTGGCTTTAAAATATGAAATGTTGGACAACCCCTGATGTCTGGAGGGAGGGAATTCCAAGAACGGTCACAGACTACTGTGAAATAAATATAAAAAGAAAAGGTGCAGTGGAAAAGGATTGTTAACAGACTTATCTTGTGACATATTGTCAATATTGTGATAAGAAGATAACGTATCAAATCTGGACGCCAGATAACTAGGAGTTTAGGAGTACAGAAGCTTGAAAAGAAATGAAAAGAGTGCAATTTACGTGTATCGCTAAGACAGAGCCAAGAATAAACACTGAAGCGATCGGAAATATGATCATAACGGCGGATATTGGAAATGAAGGGAACGCATGCGTTATGAACACGCTGCAGTCTCTAGGACAAGTCAAAGTTTAGGTCATTATATATATAACGTCACAATAATCGAAGAGTGGCAACACAAGATTCCGTACAAACATTTTTGTTTTAATGAAATCTACATACTTTTTCAATTATCCCATTTTCAATTAATTTAATCATTGTTATTCTCTTCCTATCATTGCCAAAGCTTTTGTATTTTTATTAGAAATTTCAATATTATATTTTTACCTACTTAATTTAAATACTTGGCCTCATTTTTGTAGTTCTATTTCATTTTTTGCTAGAAACATTTAGTCATCAAATATATTATGTTATTCCATTCTATAGTAATTCTGCCCGAGGGCAAGTCTTTCACTGCAATCATAGCATTTTCATGCTATGCTTGCAGCTTTACTAGGGAATTATAGGTGTGGTAGCTTCCCGTTTATTTTCACACCGGTGAAGGATGATAATGATATGATTGATGATGATGATGGTCGGATGATTTTCGGGGACCGTTGGACCCTAAGCTTCCTGACATTTGTCTTACAGGTGAGGAAACCCCCCCAAAAAATCTCACCCAGGAGCCTGTCACGACCTCGAATCAAACCCGGGTTCGCTGCGTGACAAGGCAGGGTACCCGACATGCTGAACACTTGTCACACTACACTGGCTAGAAGATCGTCTACCTCTGTGATTAATACATTTGGCTGTGAGGCCAGCAGCCGGCTGGTAAGCCAAGGGCCTTCTAGGTCTGTCGTGCTTGGAGTTTTTCTGTGCCTAAAGTTTTATTTTCCTTCTCCACTCATCTCTATCCATCCACTCCATGTCCTCCAGTCCTCTTTTTCTCATTTCAGTTCTTATCTCTTGCACACACGAGTTTCTAGGTCATCCTTTCTTTCTTCTTCCATGTGGACACCATTCCAACGATTTAATAGTAACAATAAAATAATAATCGAGATGATGTTTACTTTATGAAAATCCATATTCATTAATTAAATAAAAATAAAACTAAGTTTTATTTTTATTTAATTAATGAGTAATAATAACAATAATAATGTTTTATACCTCAGGGGTCCTCATCTAGGGGATATGTGGATGGCGACCACAAGGTGCCCAAGCTGAGAAAAACATTTCTTCAACTTACTTGTGTTTTGCACTCTTTTAACTTTACTATTTAACCTCTCTTGGTTAACTCTTGTTTTTTCGACCCCGATGCTATTAGGGCATCCGAGGGCTAGGGAGTCTTTCCTTTCTTCTATTTCTTCTTTCCTTTATTTTCTTTTCTTCTTCAGAAAGGCCTGACCAGAGGCTATAAGATGGCAGCCCCATCACTGGTCTTGCCTTCCTTTGGCCAGCAACCAATCGAAGGGACTATTATTATGCTTTCAAATCTTATATGAGAATTTCCCGGAATCTCTGGGCCGTCCTATGAAACGCTGGAGGGAAAATTTTCTATAGGATCGTAACAGGCCTTGGTCTAATACTTGGAAAGAAGAAGAAGTTTTATTTAATGCGGCACAGTAAGTCCATAAGACCTTCTGTTCCACTCAACCAGCGAATAATAAAACTATACAAAGATTAATTACTTATTACACAATTTTATAAATATCATTAAAATATTGACTACACAAAGCCCAATGTTGATATGATTTAATATTAGCTAACACTAACAAAACACGGAATAGAAATAAATTAAAGTAAGAAATGCTTCCTAGATGAATATTTACAGGTATATTGACAACTACCATCGTATGGTCATATAGATCTACGTAGGATGCCAGAGATAATATTAACCAGACAAGCTTTGGGATGGATTCCACCTGGGAAAAGAAAGAGAGGTCGACCTAGATTTAAATGGATGAATGATGTAAGAAGACGTATGAGGGAGTTAGGTCTGGAAGAATTGGAATGGATAGATAGAGAAGAGTTGAGAAAGAAGATAAAAATTTGAAAAGCTTTGGGCACAGGAAGATGTTTTATTACATTGTAAACCTATTTATAAACAAATAAATATACAAAATGGTGAATTTAAGTCGTTATACAGGCAGTATTTTCATTGTGTAGAACTTAAGATATCAGTTAAGGGGCTGCCGGACATTGGCATCTTTTAAAAGAAATCTAAATTTATATTTGCTCTAAACTCGACTTCATTATTATCCAGTGTAAGATATATATACCAATTGGTGTTTCCCGTATAATGTATCATATTTATATTATTATTATTATTATTATTATTATCGTATCATTATTGTTATTACCCTATAAAATGTTGTTTGTACATGACATTTACATTGCTACATTTATTGTATCTTTAACTGTTTATAATGCCGCAGCTGACGACCGACAGTGAGACCTTCATCTACCAGCAGGATGGTGCTCCACCACACTTCCATCACGATGTTCGTGAATTTTTAAACATGAGATTGCCAAACCGATGGATCGGTCGCAGTGGAGAGAATGATCAGAAATTGTTGTCATGGCCTCCACGCTCCCCCGATTTGACGCCGTGCGATTTTTTTGTTTGGGGGTATGTGAAAGATTCAGTGTTTGTGCCTCCTTTACCAGTAGACTTACCAGAACTGCGAGCTCGCATAATCAATGCCTTTGAACAAATTAATAGGGACATGTTACGTCGAGTATGGGACGAACTTGATTACAGACTTGATATCTGCAGAATCACCAAGGGGGAGCATATGGAGCACCTGTAACATCTCAAAAAAAAACCTGGGAAGTTGCTCTATGTATCTGTAAAAGTTCGTGAAAATATGTCGAATACTACAGCTACCATAAAATCATGAAATCGCTCCAATCATTTGTAATCACCCTGTATAGTGTATATCTATATTTATCGAATATTTATTTGTATTTGTGCTGGTTGAGTGGAAGAGAGGGCCTTATGGCCTTAATCTACCAGAATAAATAAAGTATTATTATTATTATTATTATTATTATTATTATTATTATTATTAATTTGGATTTAAACAATGACAGTTATTGACATTGCTTGTCCCGATCTCAATATCTAGTCAAGGCTCTTTCTGGTCATTCTTCCAACGTGTAGTTAACATTTATTTCTGTAATTTTGCAATTTTCCAAGAACAGGTTCAAATTTAAGTTCTGAAAATATTTGTGTTGTACAGCCTATATAAATTCGTTCATGCCCCAAATGGGAGTCAATGACCAATCGCGTTTCAATGAATTTTGATGTACAACCAATCACAGTCGTGTTTCACCTGGAATTTAAGAAATAAGTTTATTATATTAAAGAAAGCTTCTCTTTTTTAACATTCTGAATAGGTCAGGGCATTATTTTACAGTGACTGACTCTCTAAGAAATACAACTACCAGATTGTATATATAGTGCACGAATGTAAACATATACTGCTTGCGGGATATAATAGAAAAACATTCACAGCATAATCGATTATACCACAATAAAAAGAAACCACTGTTTGTACTTTCTTAAACGTATTATTTCCCAGGAATTTTCGTTCTAGAAAAATATAATTTACATCACAGGACATCAGAAATTAATTAAAAACCCATCCATCCACAGTAATTCTGCCCGAGGGCAGATCTTTCACTTCGATCATAGCATTTTCATGCTATGCTTGCAGCTTTACTATGGAATTGTAGGTGTGGTAGCTTCCCGTTGCTTTCCACACCGGTGAAGGATGATGATGATGGCCATATGATTTCGGGGACCGTTTGGACCTTAAAGTTTTCCTGACATTTGTCTTACAGGTGAGGAAAAACCCCAATAAAAACCTCACCCAGAAAAACTGCCCCGACCGGGGATCGAACCCAGGCCCGCTACGTGACAAGGCAGCACGCTACCTCGAGACCACAGCGGTGGACTAATAACCTATAATGTTGGTTGTAAACAGTTTGACGTGTTTCATTTTTTCTCCACTAGGGTGCATTCTTACAATATTGCGAGACTTTGGCAATAAATAATATGATCTGTTTGCAGTGCTGAACAAATGAAACATAACAAACGTTTCTCATTTGTCTTCAAACATCGTCGTTTGCATTAAATATATAAATATTTTAAAATAACTATATTTAAACAATGATTTGTGAGTAAACAGCTTAATTTTATTCGTTAAATAATCCTAACAAATGCCACTCTTGATTTCCAAATTATAAGTAATGCCACGAGTGATTTCCAAATTATCGATAAATTCACGACTCACGAAGTGAGGAGAGTGGCATTTGTTAGGACTATTTAACGAATAAAATTAAGCTGTTTACTCACAAATCATTATTTAACTATAGTTATTTTAAAATATTTATATATTTAATGTAAACGGGGAAGTTTGAAAACAAATTAGAAATGTGTTCATATTATTTATTGCCAAATAAGATCGCAATATTGGAAGAGTGCACCCAAGTGGAGAAATAATGAAACACATCAAACTATATATCATAATCAACACTATGGGTTATCAACTTTTATAATATTCATGATGTGTTCCGTTGAGGTATTGAATCCTGCCGATGAAGGGACAAGTCCCGAAAGCGCTACAGTTAAATGATTAATTAAGTTGAGGAGACGGACCTTTCAGGTGAATATTCCATAATTATATATTAATTATGGGTTATTCATTTATTTTTTTAGTAAACAACTCAGTAAAATCAAGGAATATTTTCATTATTTGCTATATTCAATGTATTTCTTGGAGAAAAATAATGCTTTGACCTGTTCAGAACATTAAAAAGGAGGAGCTTTCTTTATCACAAAAGCAGGAGCTGATAAAGAGCGAGGTGAAACACGACTGCCATTGGTTGTAAAACAACATTCATTGAAACGTGATTGGTCATTGACTAGCATTTGTGGCAAGAGTTAAATAGTCATAAGTAATGCCACGAGTGATTTCCAAATTATCGATAAATTCACGACTCACGAAGTGAGGAGTGAATTTATCTAGAGAATTTGGAAATCAAGAGTGGCATTTGTTAGGACTATTTAACGAATAAAATAAAGCTGTTTACTCACAAATCATTATTTAACTACAGTTATTTAAAAATATTTTATATTTAAAGTAAACGGTGATGTTTGAAAAACTAATGAGAAACGATAGGTAGCCTACGCTTCTACTGCTTCTTTTGTTTATCACTGCAACCAGATCATACTATTTATTGCCAAAGGAACGCAATATTGTAAGAATGCTCTCTAGTGGAGAAAAAATGAAACACATCAATCTGTATATTAATTCATTTTTGATGTCGTATACATTTAAGAAAGTGCAAACAGTGGTTTCTTTTTTTGGTGGTATAATCAATTGCTACAAATGTTGACATGTAAGCACTATTATATACAATCTGGTAGCCGTATTTGTTATAGGCTCAGTCACTGCAAAATAACGGTCAGACCTGTTCAGAATATTAAAAAGGAGGAGCTTTGCTTAATATATGATAATCCTAACGTTGATAATTATTTCGTGAAACACGTCTCTGATTGGTTGTAATACAGAAATCATTGAAACGTGATTGGTCATTGACTCCCATTTGGGGCATGAGTTAAATAGTCTATATAAATTTACTCCTCGCTTCGTGAGTCGTGAATTTATCGATAATTTGGAAATCACCCGTGGCATTACTTATGACTATTTACCTCATGGCTCAAATGGGAGTCAATGACCAATCACGTTTCAATGATTTCTATTTTACAACCAATCAGAGTCGTGTTTCACGAAATATTTATCAGTGTTATATTTACCATATTAAAGAAAGCTCCTCCTTTTTAATATTCTGAACAGGTCTGACCATCATTTTGCAGTGACTGAGCCTACAAGAAATACGGCTACCAGATTGCATATACAGTGCATAAATGATAAATGTCAACACATAGCTCTTGCAGGAGTTAATATAAAACCATTTGTAGCAATTTATTATACCACCAAAAAAAAAAGAAGAAAAAAAACACTGTTTGCACCTTCTTAAATGTATTTTTTCCCAGGTAATAATCCAGAAAAATATAATTGTCATATTTACATCATACGACATCAGAAATGAATTAATATACAGTTTGATGTGTTTCATTTTTTCTCCACTAGAGAGCATTGTTACAATATTGCGTTCCTTTGGCAATAAATAGTATGATCTGGTTGCAGTGATAAACAAAAGAAGCAGTAGAAGCGTACCTATCGTTTCTCATTTGTTTTCAAACATCGCCGTTTTCATTAAATATATAAATATTTTAAAATAACTATAGTTAAATAATGATTTGTGAGTAAACAGCTTAATTTTATTCGTTAAATAGTCCTAACAAATGCCACTCTTGATTTCCAAATTCTCTAGATAAATTCACTCCTCACGAATGGAAATCACTCGTGGCATTACTTATGAAAAACATTACCACCTGAATTTATAATGCTAGGCTGACAGATTGGAAACTAGATTGTGATGTAGGAAGTCCTAATTTCAGCTGCATGAGTTTGTCACTGTAACATAAATAATCTGAATACTAGAGCGTACGTTTATTTATGGCATGTAATTTCAGATGTAATTTTATATGAGCCACCTGAAACCTACACGCATGAAGATGACCCAGTTTACGTTACGATATTTATCACGTGTGTAAGTGAGTCATATGCATTTGTTTCAACTTTTATTGACGGAAATATGTCAAGTATGACAAGGTCCGTGACGAAACTCACGAGCCATTCATGCTGAGTCAAGTGTTAAAAGTGAGTCGAGAAAAAACTGAGTAATCACTTGTTGCTATAGCAATAAATGTTAACTTAGTAATCGTTTTTACAGAATCAGAATGTACAGAGGATGCAACAGAACTCAATACAATAAAAGCTCTTTAGATTAGATTAATAATCAATTGAGTTGGTGTTTACTTGATGAAAATCCATATTTATTAATTAACCCTTAAATTCGTAATGTATCCTTTTGGATACAACAGTTGGTTTAATTAATTAAATATTTTAAATAAATCAGAAGATAACGAACAAAAACAAACCACTTAAATGTGTGTGTAATTATACAATATACCTAATAATAACAGATATACAATATTCCGTTTTCACTGCGGTCCGCCACATTCAAATAACTAACAGAAGAAATTTGTATTTTGTCAATTTAAGGGTTAAATAAAAATAAAACGTAGTTTTATTTCATTTTCATATTTATTATATAATTCAGTGACAGCTGTTTCGGTACACTGTACCTTCTTCAGACATGTTAACAAATTATTAATTGTGTTCCAACTGATCAACATTGTTGTATTGTTGCTTAGATCAGTTGGAACACAATTCATAATTTGTTAACATGTCTGAAGAAGGTACAATGTACCGAAACAGCTGTCACTGAATTATATAATAAATATGATAGTTTTTATTTAATTAATAGATTAGATTAGATTTTTTAGATTAGATTTATTTAACTTTTATAATCAGTACTAATAAAATTCATTGTTAAAACCGTTGAGGTGGAGAGTCATAAAATAAAATAAGTTAACCCTTAAATTAAAAATGTATCCTATTAGATACATTGAATTCATATATTTAATATTGTTTTTAGATCAATTGAAAAACAAACGAGTAAAAATTACTGAACTGTATGTCAAATTACGCAATAATATATAACAATAACACAGTTTTATATTAATTTATTTTCCTTGCGGTCCGGAATATTTAAATAACTGGCACGAGAAAATATTGTATTGGCAATTTAAGGGTTAAAATATACCTTCTTAGGTAAAATCCGTCGTCCTCAAATTATAAAATATGTAATCTTTATGCCTGTAGGCCTTTTAGAACATCCGTTCCATCTTCAGCAGGTCACTCTTCGCTACAACATCCAGTATGATGGTTTATGTTGCTGGTCCAAATTTGGTCACGACAACACCACATTAGGACCAGCAGCATCAACCATCATACTCGAAGTTGTCGAGAAGAGTGACCTGGTGTAGATGGAACGGATGTTCTGAAAGGCCTACAGGCATAAATATTACATATTTCATAAGTTGAGGACGACGGATTTTACCTACAAAGGTATATTTTATAACTTTTATAAGATTCGTGTTCCGTTTAGGTATTATCCTTCTTCTACTACTACAAGGTTTAGGCTATGCAGCCTGTTCCGGCGAAGTTAAAAGTGGATTCCATCTTCTGCGTGGTCGGCCAACATCTCTTGTTCCTCTGGGATTATACAGGAGGGTTCTTTTTGGTATTCTTTCGTTGTTCATTCTCATTAAGTGTTCTGTCCATTTATTATTATTTTCGCTGATTTTATCTTCAATTTTATATATATTTAATTCTTCTCGTATAGTTTTATTCCTTATTCTATCCGCTCTTGTGCATCCTTTCACATTACGTAAAAACAGCATTTCCGCAGTCTGTATCCTGCTTTCATCCCATGATTTCATTATCCAATTTTCACTTCCATACAACAACAAAGGAACAGCCATTGTTTTATATAATTCAAGTTTCGTATCTTTCCTTGTTTTCCGCCCTAAGGTTCTTTTTATGGTTCCACAAATAGCCTGGAATTTATTTACTTTATTTTCTATATCTTTATTTTCTCTATAAGTTATATCACATCCTAAATATTGGAAATGTGATACTTGTTCTATTATTTTGTTATCCAGTACAATTTTTTATCTAATTCCATATTTACCAATAAATGCCATTACTTTTGACTTATTTATTGATATTTTACAATTATATCTATTGGCTATTAATTTAAATTATATGCTAACATTTGGAGCTCATTATCAGATTCTGCTAAAAGTACAACATCGTCAGCGAATAATAAAGCATTTATTTTATCTTTATTATCAATTAATATTCCTTCATTAGTTAAAACCTTCTTCCATTCTTTCAGGATATCGTCCATATAAATTTTGAGGTATTATTCAAAATTAAAATATAAAATTATGGAATATTCACCTGAAAGATCCGTCTCCTCAATTAATTATTTAACTGTAGCGCTTTCGGGACTTATCCCATCATCGGCAGGATTCGAAACTGGTGTTTCCCTGAAGATCTGATAGAGGGGGTTACATGTATTGGGTTCGTTTTCGTTTATCAGATTGTCGTTGTTGTGAGCTGCTTTCATGATTTCCATCTCTTCGAGTGCGTTTATCTTCGCTGGATTATTTTCTCTGTGCATTACTGTTAGAGTGTTTTCAATATTTAACATCAAGCTATGCAAAACACGTTATCCATGAAGCACATCGCAAATCTGGAGTTATCTACAAAAAAAAATTACCATCAAAAGCATGGGGTGCTTTTTATTTTTACATTTTCTTCTCAGAGACTTTACTTTTACCAATATCTGTTCATTATCAAATACATTAATTGATATAGAGCACCACACGCTTTTGATGGCAAAATTATTTTTTTTGTAGATAACTCTAGTTTTATTCTATATGTGTTTGACCCCGACGCTATTAGGGCATCCGAGGGCTAGGGAGTCTTTCCTTTCTTCTCCAGAAATGCCTGACCAGAGGCTATAAGATGGCAGCCCCATCACTGGTCTTGCCTTCCTTTGGCCAGCAACCAATCGAAGGGACTATTATTATGCTTTCAAATCTTATACGAGAATTTCCCGGAAGGATCAAACTAAATGGAAATATCAATTAACAAAACTAAAATTATGGCATTTGATGGGAAGGACCCCATACAAAGTAAAACCTGTCTCCAGAATAAAATTTTAGAGAGATCTAATCAATTTAAATATCTTGGATATTATCTCTCTATCTGGGATGAAAAGGATATCCCTGAAAAAGTTACTAGTTATAATAAAAGTTTAGGAATTATTAATCAAGTTATGAAACCATCCTTGTACAAAAAACACCAGATTACGTTTATATAACAGTTTGGCTAGACCAGTGTTGACCTATGATAGTGAAGCATGGACACTAAAAAAACAACATGAAAGCAGAATAACGGCTTGTGAAATGAGATTCATGCGCAGAACAGCGGGTTACACCAGATGGGATCGGAAAAGGAACACCGATATCTTAAAAGAATTGAAGACTACGCCAATTTTGGAATATATTAAACAGTACCAACTAAATTGGAAACACCATCTTGAAAGAATGACTTCAAATCGGATCCCCAAAGCTGTTTATAATTATATACCAAGAGGACGAAGATCACTGGGCCGTCCTATGAAACGCTGGAGGGAAAATTTTCTATAGGATCGTAACAGGCCTTGGCCTAATACTTGGAAGGAAGAAGATGTGTTTGAGATGATATTTTTGTTGGCCACTTTAATTTCATCCCAAGCGTGTTGGAAATTAAAATTATTTTTCATTTTTTTTAGTTTGGTTTTATAATAAAGAGTGTTGTTTTAGTTTTTTTAAAACTATTATTTCTTTTTTTTTATTTCGACATTATACTTCTCTTGGGTAATTATCCACATACTGTTACAACAAAATGTGTCTTCTTTCTTTTTTATGTAGGTGGTACGGTTGCATAGAAACCCCAAAGTTTATACAGTGACTGTGGTTTCGTAAGAATTTCTGCGGATTTTCAGTTCTTCATAGTTGTTATGGAAACAATAAAAAAAATTGCGAAACGGAGTTCGTGGTTTAGACTTGATTTCCGAGAATTCCTCTGTAATAATAATAACTTACTCGAAGTTCCTTTGCATCAAAACAGTAATTATCCCTGAACTTACGGAAGTTTTTGGTAGAGACATCTCCTTTCTCCCCTGTATACGTTAAATATTTCAACACGTCTGTACAGTTCTATTTTTTTAACAGAGGGGAACTTCCCCCAGCATTTTAAATGTTTATGAAACGCTCTGTGGTCATGACCCGCCTTACAAAGGGGAGGCCTGACCATGTGAACACCTCTGCCAGATTATAATGTATATTTCATGAGACTAGACTCCCAGATCTGTAATCCCTGAAATGGATTAAGTATTGTCCCTTATTATTGTTGTTGTTATTATTATTATTATTATTATTATATTTTGGCAAATGAAATAGATTTTATATGAAGAGCAGCAAGAATTTTAAGAAGAGAAAAAAATTAAAACTCAGTTATTAGGCAGAAAATGAAGGTCGAAGACATTATTTTAGGTCATATTAAAACTCGGCAATTAAGAAGATAAGGACTAGTCCAGCGAATGGAAGAGGATCGGCTACCAAAATGTGTTTTGGAATAGAAACCTGAGGGAAGACGAGGTAGAGGAAGGCCTAAAAAACTTCCTGGAGTCATGGAATATATTTATATACATGAAGGAGAAACATCTACAACCAGGTGATTGGATGAACCGACAAAATTGGCTATTATAAAGCGGTCGATGTCAAAGACATTAAAAAAAATATATATATAAATGTTTGAATTGGATTCGCCTGGTGGTGTAATGGATAACACGCTGGGGTACCGACCCAGAGTTCCGGGCTCGAATCCCGACTTCTCATGTCATATTAAGCTTGCATTGCTCAGTGTTAAAAATTTAATTATAACATCGATAAAGCGTCACTGCTATAAAGTAAAAATATTCTCTTTAATTTGCTTACTTGTTATAGTCAGCTACTAGATGGCAGTGAAGACCGAGTTCTCGCGACATTTAATAATAATGGAAAATATAATATATATATATATAAGAAAAATAAAGGTTTGAATTGGATTCGCCTGGTGGTGTAATGGATAACAGGCTGGGGTACCGACCCAGAGTTCCGGGTTCGAATCTCGTCCAGGCATTTATATTTCTTATGTCATATATATATATATATATATATATATATATATATATATATATATGATTAAGAAAGTTCTCTTGGGTTATCCACCTCATGGAATCAAGGTCGGCCTCTGGCGGAAATGTCGGAATCAGTGGCCAGATGTATCATACCTTAATAAAAATCATGTGGGATCATGCCGAAACGTAGGAATCAATGGCCAGAGGTCGACCTTGAATCCATGACGCGGATAACCCAAGAAAACGTTCTTAATCATACTTATATCCGCGAAAATCTACAATATAACATACATACATACACACACATACATATTATTATATTATTATTATTATTATTATTATTAATATTATTATTATTATTATTATTATTATTATTATTATAAGTTATATTGAAGTTAGAAGTAGTAAATTACAGGTGAATGGAAAATCCAAAACCCCATCATAACCAGACAAAATCTTAAGATTGACATAATTGTATGTTGAAAAACTGTCTAATTTGTAGGTAACAGTTATCGCTCTGGACTAGCGAAGGTTTCATTACTTAATTTAACTTATATCCGAGCAGGATAACTTTTAGTGAAATGAGATTCATGAGATATACAGCAGGATACCCCAAATGGGATCACAAACGCAATGACGATATCTTGAAGGAACTACGTTTAGAACCTGTCATTGAATACATACATACATAGATACCAAAACAACAGGATGAATCCCTATTAGGTTCGTCTTCCGGGCATATAGGCCGTGGTCCAGTCATTCTTCTACTCGACGTTTCGTCTACTGCTGCGGTAGACATCTTCAGGAGATACTGCGTGCTCTCTGTGAACTCCTCAACAGTCGGCTGCAGACTGGCTGGTCGTTGGAAACTCCCTCCCTATTTATAGGCACGCCCCTGGTGGAGAGGCGGTTTTCTGCGCGGTCCGTGTTGCGTACTGTTTATATATTACACAAAAATTCCTTTAACAAAAAAGAAGAAGCCATGAAGATAAACAAAATCTGGATCCCGGCACTGCACAATACGACAACGAAGCCTATGACTTCTGCTAGCGACAGCCTGGACAAAACAGTACGCAACACGGACCGCGCAGAAAACCGCCTCTCCACCAGGGGCGTGCCTATAAATAGGGAGGGAGTTTCCAACGACCAGCCAGTCTGCAGCCGACTGTTGAGGAGTTCACAGAGAGCAAGCAGTATCTCCTGAAGATGTCTACCGCAGCAGTAGACGAAACGTCGAGTAGAAGAACGACTGGACCACGGCCTATATGCCCGGAAGACGAACCTAATAGGGATCAAGACGCCGGCTGTGAAAGCCTAAGTTATAAACAGGATGAATCATTTGCGACGAATGAGTATAGATAGAGTTCCCAAAGCCATGCTTCGTTATTGTCCAACAGGGAAGAGATCTCTGGACCGTCCAAGGAAACGCAAGATACAAAATTCATCCGTGAGATCGTAACAGGCCTATAGGCCTAAGATTTGGTTGGATGAAGAAGAAGTCATCTCTATTTTGTATTTGATAATAGGTATTATTGCAGCCAATGGCCATGTAGAAAGAATTGTTTTCATGTCTCACAGAAGTCTGTTATCGATGTTCCTATGTTTTTACACTGTAGTAGGTGATATCGGTCACATTGCGACCCACATAGTTTGCACTTGCACTTTTCTTCTGGGTTATGGCGCTTCACTGTTGTGCATATCCTGTGATGGAAACCATTGACCGCGATCTTCGTGTCACGGTGTGTCTGAGGTCGTATCTGGCTGAATTTTGGAAAGATATTATTTGTGACTGAGAAATTTACTATCCGGTGGCCTTGAAGTCTCTCCTGGAAGACTTATCCTTTCGATTTCCTCAGCTAAAATACCATCGATAGGATATCAGAGACCATCAGGACCAGAGTCAACTTCTTCTTCTTCTTCTTCTTCTTCTTCTACTTCTACTACAAGGTTTAGGCTATGCAGCCTATTTCGGCGAAGTTAAAAGTGGAGTCCATCTTCTATGTGATCGGCCAACATCTCTTGTTTCTCTGGGATTATACAGGAAGGTTCTTCTTGGTATTCTTTCGTTGTTCATTCTCATTAAGTGTTCTGTCCATTTCTTATTATTTTCGCTGATTTTATCTTCAATTTTATATATATTTAATTCTTCTCGTATAGTTTCATTCCTTATTCTATCCGCTCTTGTGCATCCTTTCACATTACGTAAAAACAGCATTTCCGCAGTCTGTATCCTGCTTTTATCCCTTGATTTCATTATCCAAAGAGGCAACTTTATTTTTTTTTGTTTACTTTTTTGGCAGTTAAAATTTCACGTGTCAGGAATGGTACGCGTACTATAGGTTGAGAAACGCTGGAATTGTGTAATTTATACAATAGACGAGGGCAATAAATATGTAAATGCGTTGTTTATAACAAAAGCGAGAGAGCGGAGATTAATACTTGGCCGGGACTATACCATTCACGCTCTGTGACCAGCTGTACTTCCAAGGTCATTCGTCATCTCTGGAGCGCAATGCGCCTGCTTCAGCCACGTAGCAAAACACATTACTTGTTTTATCACAAGAGAAAAATGTCCGTAACTCACGTTCTTGGTTGTTCAGATTATTTTAAAGTCGTTAAAAATTACTCTAAAACATGTGGCTTAAAACCCGCAGCCAGAAATAACCTATGTCTGAGATATCATTTAGGGTAAAGCTAACGCATGGGGTCCCGTCTTCATTTTTAACCCTTAAATTCATAGTGTATCCTTTTGGATACATCAGTTGGTTTGATTTTATATTTCAAATAAATAAGAAGAAAACGAACAAAAATAAATTAAATGTGTGTCCAATTATACAATACACCTATTTTTTTATTATTCCGGCTTTTACAATGAATATACATTTTTCCGGTACCCATGTTCACAGTTAACTACACATTTGATTCAACATATTTTTCCATTCTTGTCTGTTCATCCATATATCTTCTTCTATTTCCCATTCCCTCTTAGTTTCATTGATTCCCTCAATCCACGTAATATTTGGTCTACCCTTCTTTTTTCTTCCCTGTGGTTCCCAATCCATGATTATCTTAGGTAGTCTTCCTTCTTCCATCCTTCTAATGTGTCCGTACCAATTTAATTGTTTCTTCTTTATAAAATCTAATACTGAATATTGTACCTGCATTTTTTCTTTTATATATGAATTTCGGATTTTAACCTTCCTGGATATTCATGAAGCACGTCTCCAGTAGTCCATTTCAGTGGCGAGCAATTTTTTTTTTTTTCATTTGTGCATTTAAAGCCCACACATCAGCTCCATAGGTAATAATGCTTCTGATTATTGTATTAAAAATAGTTTTTTTTTTGTTTCTTTGAAGATATGTTTGTCCCATACTATTCCATTTAGGGCAGATATAGCATACTTTGCTATATTGATCCTGTTTCTTATCTCTGTTTCTTGTTTACCACCTTTAGTAATTTTAATTCCCAAAAACTTATATTCTTCAGTGTATTTAATTGTCACTAAATTTTCTTCTAGTATTAAATATTGAGGAAGATCCCCTATTGTCATATATCTAGATTTATCCATATTGATCTTTAAACCCCATAAACTATATTCTTGTATTAATTTTCTAGTGAGGTATTCTATATCTTCAAATTCTTGAGCCAATATCAATTGGTCATCTGTAAACTGGAGTGTATATATTGTTGAATTATCATCTAGTGGTATTACCTAATAATAACAGTCATACAAGATTCCGTTTTCACTGCGGTCCGCCACATTCAAATAACAGACACAAGGGATTTGTGTTTTGCCAATTAAGGATATTATTTTTATGAAGTTCCGCTATGAAGTGTACATTAAAAGCAGAAGAAACTTCAATCTTTTCTCGCACCTATAGAAAATAATACAGTAAAACCTGTCTATGAAGGAGCATGACGTTTCCTTAAATATATTTCCGTCCTGGCAGTTTTCCTTCTTATAAAGGGTTCCCAAATTACAAGCTTGAATTTTCTCACGCAGGGTTTTACAAGCACGCTTTAAAGACATAACGTATTGACGAAAATACAAATAAAATGATGTATGTAACACAGCTCAGTTTGCCCGGCAATACAAAACAACTTCTTCTTCTTCTACTACAAGGTTTAGGCTATGCAGCCTGTTCCGGCGAAGTTAAAAGTGGAGTCCATCTTCTACGTGGTCGGCCAACATCTCTTGTTCCTCTGGGATTATACAGAAAGGTTCTTTTTGGTATTCTTTCGTTGTTCATTCTCATTAAGTGTTCTGTCCATTTCTTATTATTTTCGCTGATTTTATCTTCAATGTTATATATATTTAATTCTTCTCGTATAGTTTCATTCCTTATTCTATCCGCTCTTGTGCATCCTTTCACATTACGTAAAAACAGCATTTCCGCAGTCTGTATCCTGCTTTTATCCCATGATTTCATTATCCAATTTTCACTTCCATACAACAACAAAGGAACAACCATTGTTTTATATAATTTAAGCTTCGTATCTTTCCTTGTTTTCCGACCTAAGGTTCTTTTTATGTTTCCACAAATAGCCTGAAATTTATTTACTTTATTTTCTATATCTTTATTTTCTCTATAAGTTATATCACATCCTAAATATTGGAAATGTGATACTTGTTCTATTATTTTGTTATCCAGTACAATTTTTGACCTAATTCCATATTTACCAATAAATGCCATTACTTTTGACTTATTTATTGATATTTTACAATTATATCTATTGGCTATTAATTTAAATTTATATGCTTACATTTGCAGCTCATTTTCAGATTCTGCTAAAAGTACAACATCGTCAGCGAATAATAAAGCATTTATTTTATCTTTATTATCAATTAATATTCCTTCATTAGTTAAAACCTTCTTCCATTCTTTTAGGATATCGTCCATATAAATATTAAATAATATAGGTGAGAGTGAACACCCTTGTCGTACTCCTTGGTTTATTTGAAAAAAAAAATTCTTATTTTTAGTCAACATTATTACACAAAAGCGAGAAGGAACTCAACTACAGGAAGACTGAAAAGTTTCCCAACTCCCTCGCAGGTAACGTAAGCAGGCAAGGAAAAGCGAGGGATTCCCCGCTGTCACACATAAGCAAGGGTATCCCCGCAATACAATGGCAACACAAGAAGGTAAAACGATATAATGCAGAAAGCGTCATATGCAGAATTTTCACATGTGGTCATTAATACTGTAATTAGAACGTGCTTAAGAATAATTTTCCGTCTTATTGAGATAAAAATGAACTCTTGGTACTTTAAAAACCATTCCGTTTCCGCGTTATGAAGGTGGCTTATACAGGACAATTTTACATATAAAATATCGTTCTGGAGATTTTTTTCGTCTCTACTGGTTTCATTCTTATAAAGGTTCCGGCTAAAACAGGTTTTACTGTTTCGTATTGACCCGAATATAAGCCGCGTTTATTATTCAAATTTCGTAAATGAAAATTAAAGGTGCGGCTTATTTGTGCAGCAAATAAATTTTCAAATATAATAGAAACTTGAAATGTAGCGGACGTTGATAATTTCCTAATTTTGAAATGGAGCAACAATGCCGCACGCTCGTGTTTGGAATAACCAGCAGTCTTATGGTACATGACGCAATAATGTACCAGTCTTCATATTACGGTAACCGTGATCTTTTACACGCTTTATATTAGCTTGACCTGTATATCTATCTATGTAACGGAATCTTTCAAAGCGATTTTCACCCACTTAGAAACATTGGATCGACTTGAAACTTTGTATACTTGTAAAGGACCCGTGACAATACAATAATTTCATATTTTGTTTCTAACATCCTGGCCAGAATCAACAGAAAATTAAAAAAAAAAGTGTCTTTGTATCTTTGTAACGGAATTTTTGAACACGATTTTCACCCACTTAGAAACGTTGGATCGACTTGAAACTTTGTATATTTGTAAAGGACCCGTGGCAATACAATAATTTGATATGTTGATTCTAAAATCCTGGCCAGAATGATAAAAAAAATCAAAAAAGTGTCTTTGTATCTATGTAACGGAATCTTTGAACACGATTTTCACCCACTTAGAAACATTGGATCGACTTGAAACTTTGTGTACTTGTAAAGGACCCGTGACAATACAATAATTTCATATTTTTGTTTCTAACATCCTTGCCAGAAACATCAGAAAAAAAAATTAAAACTGGTATAATAGGTTGCGGACTTGTCGACTTTTTAGTCAATCGTTGTAAGAGCTCAGATGGTAGAGCAGTGAACTCTAGTGGTATATAACTTCAGTAAGCTGGTTCAAATCCGGCTGGGAGGATTTTTTTTAGAATAGTATCACTTTTTTAGCTCATACTACAATATTATCGAATTTAAAGATATTTACATTTTTATCTTATTTTCCGGAGGACGCCGTAGCGTAGTGGTTAAGGGTTCAAGTCCCGGTGGGGTCAGCATTTTTAAACTGACCCAAACCTTCAGGTGGCACCATTGCCCTGGGGTCGACTCAGCCTCTAACATGAAATGAGTACCAGATGCTTGTTCTGATTATCTAGAAAAAAAGTGGGAGCCTTAATATCCTACTACCCCAAGGGCCTCCCAAGGCCTGTAGTGAGAACACTTTACTTTACTATGGCATAGTTTTTGTCTTATTCACCGAAATTTGTAAATTATAATCTTGGGTTATATTTGACTGCTCTCTGTAGGTGATCTTCAGAAGAAACCATCTGCATACATTAATGTGTTGAAGGGTCGACCATCAATCATAAAACGTGATTGTAATTGGTTTTGCCATAACTTTATGACTTCATTCATGTATAAATTAAATAGAAAATGGAAAAGTGGACAGCCTTAAATTGGTAAAACGCTACTTTATCGTGTCAGGTATTTAAATGTGTTGGACCGCAGAGAAAACAATCATACATAACTGTTATTGTCCTGACTCGATTTATGTATTTGTTTCTTTTTTCTTTATTTTATTCTTTATTATTTCGAAAGGGCTTTACTAATTACTAGGTAGCGTGCCGAGGAAATTATAGGAATGCATGAGGTGAGAACAGGACTTCTAAAAGAATTTACACACTTTTTTTACGACATAAAAAGAAGCTATTGACACGGTGTATCAAACACTTTAATATATATATATATATATATATATATATATATATATATACACACACAAGAACATATTAAAGGTTACATTTGAAAATTACTTAAGATAGAACTTGGAAATAAACTATGGGATTTGGAAGCACCATTTAGTAAAATTTTGCTTAAGTTAAATGTGAGAGGAATATTGTGTAATTCCACACAGATTTATGTAGTTTCTACTCGTTCGTTTTCTTCTGTTTTATTGAAAATATTAAATTAATTAATCCAAATGCTGTATTCTACAGGATACGTTGTATTCTACAGGATACGTTGTATTCTACAGGATACGTTGTATTCTACAGGATACGTTGTATTCTACAGGATACGTTGTATTCTACAGGATACGTTGTATTCTACAGGATACGTTGTATTCTACAGGATACGTTGTATTCTACAGGATACGTAGTATTCTACAGGATACGTTGTATTCTACAGGATACGTTGTATTCTACAGGATACGTTGTATTCTACAGGATACGTAGTATTCTACAGGATACGTTGCTGATTTAAGGGTTGAGCAAGTCTAATATTTGCTCATTAACACATTGAAATGTTTGCTGAGAACGTGAGCTAATAATGTAGGTGCGATAAAAAGCTTGTCATCGCAGTTATAAATGTTAATTAGCTTATTTCTTAATGAACACAGCTGAATGCGTTTGGAAACATTATCTTTGTGATAACTTTAATGCATGAAAACTTACTTTATTGTAACCTCTATTCGAAAGTTAATAAAGAAAGTGGAATATCTAATATATACAAATGAATGTTTGTTTGTTCGTACTTTATGCGCGGCCATACCGTTGAACCGATTGTGATGGGGATTTTTGCAAAATGTTCAGGAGATTTCCGAGATGAACATAGGCTATAAGAGAGTTGTGATACTGAACTCCTACACCCTTAAAATTCGCCCTTTGTAGTGGAAAATGTTAAAAAGCTCTTTGGGCGTTTAAATGGCTTACGCTGCCTAAACCATAACAAATACACAAAATTAATGTGCACAGAATTGAATATGTCAAAAAGCTCTACAAAAAAAGTCCGCGACAGCATATGTTTATCTCTTACGGATAACTCACAATAACCATTTTTGTCTTTCATTGTTGCCAAGAAGATCTAGAAAAGTACGTAGATTCCTGTGCAAGCATAGCAGCACATGGCGGGTATTCGTTTACTGATAACTCATAATAACGGATTGTCTTATAGCTCATTTGTGCCAAGACGATGGACATAATATGCAGATTCCCGGGCAACACCTGGTAATCAGCACGGAGAATCTTAAAATAATTACGATATACATTTATATATTTTTTTTTTCGCTTTACTTATTCAACTAATCATAAGATGTACATTCATTTTCGTCCTTCAGCTCATTTATGCCAAGAAGATCGGGATGAGTAGAATCCCGGACAACACCGAGTAAACAGCACGGGGCATCTAAAAATAATTAGGATATTAATTTTTCCCTTCACTTATTTAACTAAACATAAAACACATTAATTTTCGTATTTCAGCTCATTTATGTCTAGAAGTTCGGGACAAGTAGATTCCCGGGCAACGCCGGGTAATCAGCACGGGGTATCTAAAATTATAAATATATAATTATTTTTCTTATACTTATTCAACTAAACATAAAAGCACATTAATTTTCATTTTATTTAGGCGTAGCAGCGCACGCCGGGCATTAGCTAGTTTAATATAAAATATACTGGTTGAAAATTTGCACTAACTCTTGGCTCTATCGAACTCGTAGGTCCATGATCGCGCGTACATAAGCTCTCCGTACATCCCTATCCCGAGCTAATGTTTTCAAATCAAACAAATAAATTCCATGGTGCGACAGGTTTAGAAGGTCATTGGCTTACCGGCGTGTTGGCCTCACACCCATACGTGTTGATCACAGAAGTAGACGACCATACAACCAGTGTAGGGATGATATGTGGTCAGGATGTCAGGTCCCACAGACGTTCTAGCTAGTTTTCTCAACCTGCAGCAGCTAATCATTTTAGCTACCCAAATTCCTCACGAAGCTGGGTGGTAAACCGTTTCATACTGGCCGAAATTCCATGAGAAAATTTATTTCCCATGGTGATTTGAACCAGCGCAAGTCCCGTACCTCTGCGCCAAGACTTCTTGCCTTAACCATTCGGCTACGGCGCGGGACACTTTCTTGAACACACTCGTAAAAAAATCGGGGTGTGGCTGTGTCGTGGACACGGCCATGTGAGAATACGTGTACGTAATGGATAATATTTTACTTGAGCGTATTTTACTTGAGCGTATTATATGTGTCTTAAACATAGGCTCGGCCGCCCCAGCTGCAGATACGAGGGCGGATCGGAAAGTAACGCACAATAATTTTTTCTGCCTTGGTATTGCAGCTAGAATGTTGAAATTTCACAGAGATATAGTTTGAAGTTTTCACTATAGATGGTATTTTTTTCTCAGGTGCACCTCTTGCGAGAGAATCTTGAACTATGCAACAAAGATGGCGCGCATGCTACAGTCGTCCACCTGTGAGGGCCGGATCGGATCGGAAAGTAACGCACAATAATTTTTTTTAAAAAGTTTAATAGTAAAAAAAAAGGGGAAAAAATCACAAATCAACTTACATCTTTTACCTACTTTTCGACATAGTCACCAACTTTCTCAACACATTTTTCCCATCGTGTTACCAGTTTCAATATGCCCTGTTCGTAGAAGTCCGTTTGGTTGGAGTGTAGCCATCTGCGCACTGCTGATGCCTGCTTTGTTTCGGGCGTGTAGTGGTACGCCCACGACTCATCACCTGTGACGATTCCTTCCAGAAAGTCATGTCCTTGTGCGGTGTACCGCGTTAAGTGGTCCAAGCTTGCCATCATTCGCTGGCCCTTGTGGTCGTCTGTCAGGTTCTTAGGCACCCAGCGAGCACTAACTTTACGGAAGACATTGCTACGGTCCATACAATCATCCCCATACATGTCACGCATGTCCCTGTGAATTTCACTGGGTTTATGCCCTTTGGCCCACAAAAATCGAACAACACTTCTCTGTTCCTCACAGGTGGACGACCGTAGCATGCGCACCATCTTTGTTGCATAGTTCAAGCTTCTCTCGCAAGAGGTGCACCTGAGAAAAAAATACCATCTGTAGTGAAAACTTGAATCTATATATCTGTGAAATTTCAACATTCTAGCTGCAATACCAAGGCAGACAAAATTATTGTGCGTTACTTTCCGATCCGCCCTCGTATATTGGCGCTGTCGTTGATTCGCTCGGACGCCTTCATTATATTACGTTCCCGGCACCGCTTCACTCTGTCATATGGTGTTTTATGGGTACCATTGGATTGCTCTTATGAAGCCCTTTCCAACAGTATACGATCTCTATATTTTGATTTGGCTTTTTGACGAGTAAAGGCAGACATTGCATTATTTATATTATTTTTTTTACTTTAACACATATATATTCACTAATAATTATTTCATACTAATGTTTTATATACGTAATCGATAGATCCTGACGAGAACTAACGGTTGAAAATCAAACAAACGTCGTAACTTCTCATAAGTAATGCCACGAGTGATTTCCAAATTATCGATAAATTCACGACTCACGAAGTGAGGAGTGAATTTATCTAGAGAATTCGGAAATCATGAGTGGCATTTGTTAGGACTATTTAACGAATAAAATTAAGCTGTTTACTCACAAATCATTATTTAACTATAGTTATTTCAAAATATTTATATATTTAATGTAAACGGCGATGTTTGAAAACAAATGAGAAACGATAGGTACGCTTCTACTGCTTCATTTGTTTATCACTGCAACCAGATCATACTATTTATTGCCAAAGGAACGCAAAATTGTAAGGAGGAGCTTTCTTTAATATGGTAATTATAACACTGATAAATATTTGGTGAAACACGACTCTGATTCGTTGTAAAACAGAAATCATTGAAACGTGATTGGTCATTGACTCCCATTTGGGGCATGAGTTAAATAGTCCGAGTAAACATTTATACTAAACGAAAATTATGTGATGCAGCCAAACGACCTCAAAATGGCGGCGCTTTCCCCTCTGCCGCGCGTTATGCGTCACAGTCCACACTCAACGTAACGAATTCTCCTCTTTTTCTTCTCCTCCTTCGGCTTTCCCCCACTTATAAGTTGCCGTCTTCAGTTTCCAATTATTTCTATCATTCCAATCTTCTTCCAAACTCCTATCATCTATTACAGTTCTGACATAGGTTTTCCATTTCCATATTGGTCTGCTACGTTTATTTTTTCCAGGGGGTGACCATTGCTATATATATATATATATATATATATATATATATATATATATGTGTGTGTGTGTGTTTTTTTCTTCGCCTGTAAGACAAATGTCAGGAAAACGTTAGGGCCCTAACGGTCCCCGAAATCATATTGCCATCATTATCATCATCGTTATCATCATCATCATCCTCCTTCACCGGTGTGGAAAGCAACGGAAAGCTACCACCACACCTACAATTCCCTAGTAAAGCTGCAAGCTTAGCATGCAAATGCTATGATTGCAGTGAAAGACCTGCCCGCGGGCAGAATTACTATGGATGGATATATATATATTTTTTTTGCCATCTTTCATTTTCCATTCTTTATACATGGTCATACCATTTAAGAGTTTGATGTACCGTTAACGAATTCTTTGACCCTTTATCCATCGAGTGGTAAAGGTAAAGGTAAAGGTATCCCACTACAGGCCTCAGGAGGCCCTTTGGGTAGTAGGAGGTTAAGGCTCCCACTTTTCTGGAAAATCGGCACTTGATGTCAGCCGGGTCGTCAGCCCTGCATGACGACCGCCTTTATCCCCAGAACAAGCATGTGGTACTCATTTCCGTTATAGTCTGAGTCGACCTTAGGGCCATAGTGCCACCAGAAGGTTTGGGTCAGTTTAAAAATCCTGACTCCACCAGGACTCGAACCATCGACCCTCCGGTTTGTAACGCAGTGCCTTAACCACTACACTACGGCTTGCCCCGTATCTTTCGAGTGGTGTAATTAAATTTTGGATGTAGATGATAGATATATAACTGCAACATCAAACTGTATCCCCCGATTTTGTTATCATCAGTTTTCTGAATTGCCTCCCACTATGGACGCAAATTTAAATACGTATTCACGTCAAAAAGTGACAGATCTCCGGAACGGACTAATTCTGCTTTTGTTTACATGCCTGTAAACACAGAATACAAATACAATTTTGTATAAAGACATTGATGGGAATCAAGTCTAAGGTACATTAAAAATTCAAGCTAAAATAAACAGACGTGTTGTTAGTATAGAAAAATGAAGAGTGAAATGGGCGTAACATAGAGCCGATATAATTCACTGACCCTAACTGTTTCTCAATTAGACAATACGCTGAAAGAACACAAAGCTATTCATTCAATTTAACGAGTGACTGAGGAACCCATCGACTCGCAAACGACTTTTCCAAATTCATATAAATGGATGCTCTCAGCCAATCGTTACGCATGTACATGCTGTGGGAAAAAAAGTGAGGGTGAAGAGGTTGGAAGGGAGGGGATAGAGCAGGAAAAGAGAGAAAGAGAGGTAGAGAAAGAGAAATAAAGAGAAGGGAGAGAATTAAACAAAAATAGACTAATTGTTGTACGTAGTTTTGAAAGCCTGTCTCATTTTATGGTACCAGGTCATTTTCTGCCGGAGGGCAGGTCTTTCACTGCAATTACAGCCTTTTAATGCTATGTTTTGCAGCTTTACTAGGGAATTATAGGTGTGGTAGCTTCCTGCAATGCATAATAGCACGCGTTTCCAGTATTGAGCCTATGTTTAATTTCTTTGTGCATCTCATTCCTGTTTGAGATTATTGTTCCTAGGTATTTGAATTCAGCCACTTCCTCAAAATTTCCCTCATTTGTAATTAACTGTCCATTTAAATTATATAATGTATTTCTATGTGTGACCATATATTTAGTTTTATTGATATTTACTTCCATTCGTAATCTTCTCTCCTCCTTTAAAGTAGGTGTCCATGTTTCGCATCCATATAATATAACTGGGAGAACTAGGTATTTGAATTCAACCACTTCTTCAAAATTTCCCTCACTTTTCATTAATAGGGCTGAAAAAAGTATAGTTTACAGACTAGGTTGCATCGTACTTAGACCGCTATGTTTACAAACTGCACGTTGACACGCGCTACTCGGGACAGACTTCTAGTATAGTCCGCTTTGTGTAAGAATGGACACATCTTTGCACAATTTTTGTTTCGGCATTCCCTGATGAGATAATTCATTCATAGTGTTCTGCCCAAGAGCAGGTATTCCACTGCAAACTCAACATTCTTCACTGTTTCATTAACTCAGCTTTCATTTTTGTAGTATCTGCATACAAACCATTTATTTTAATATTGTCTACCATTTGATGTCTTTTTCTGCTTCTTAACTTTCCTTCCGTTGACCATTCCTTCTAGGGCATCCGTCAGCAGGCAGTTTCTTCTTAGCCAGTGGCCAATCCAACTTAGTTTCCTCTTATTTATGAGTTCCAGCATCGTTCTTCCTTCACCGACTCTGTCTAGCACATTTTTATTTTTTATTTAGTCTGACAATTTTATACGTTCTACCCTTCTCTATATCCACATCTCAAAAGCTTCCAGTCGATTTTCCTCATTCCGTCGTAATGTCCAAGTCTCTGCACCATAATTGCTACACTCCACACAAAGCACTTCACTAGCCTCTTCCGTAATTCTTTTGCCAAAGGTCTGCAGAAAATGCTTCTTTTCTTGTTAAAAGCTTCTTTTCCCATTGCTATCCTCTGCTTTACTTCTTGACCGCAGTTCATGTTACTACTGATAATACAACTCAAGTATTTGAAGCTCTCCACTTGCTCAATGGCCTCATCTTTAATCCTCATGTTTATCTTCCTTGACTTCCTTCCTATAATCATGGCCTTCGTCTTATTTATATTTATCTTCATTCCACACTTGTCATTTAGCTCCATCAGCGTGTTCCTCAGTGTCATTGCACCTTCTGCTATCAAAGTCATATCATCAACAAATCTTATGCATTTAAATCTTCTTTCTCCCATGCTTACGCCTCCCGCATTCCTGAAGCAGTTCTTCATTAGGTAGATGTTGAAAAGAGTACGTGATAGAGGACATCCTTGCCTTATCCCCCTTCCAATTTCTTTTCGCTCTGACATTTCTTCTCCTATCTTCACTTTCATTCGCTGTTTCATATAAAGATTGCTAATGAGTCTAGAAAGACAAATATAGTAAAAGCTTCTCGCACGCCACTGCTGTGTGTCTGCTTTGCAGTGAAATGCATTACCTAATTTGGTAACGCGGCAAACACAGATAAAAACAAGTGTAGTTGCACAAAAGTCGTGGAGTACGTTATCGCGCGATCAGTGACGCAACTTGAATGCATTAATGCGCGCTCACAATCTTCCTGGAAATGTTAATAAATTGCTTTTTCCTGTCGAAACAGTTGCCAGTCGACCTGTCATGTGTGATAAACGTTATCTTCTATTATCTCGCATTCAAATTAGAATATGAAAGAAAATCAATACAAAATTCAGATATACGGATTAAAAAACTACTTCACTTTATTAAAGTGATGGCCATTAAAACTTGTGTCAATGTTCATATCAAAATTTTATCCTATTCTGAACAAAGGTTTTGAAAAAAAAACAGCTATTGGTCGTTTAAAATTATCTGCATTGTCAGTTCTTCATAATCTCGTGTTCCCTAGCCTTCAAAATCTCTTGTGATTTAATCAGTAAACAATAATGAAATTCCGCCGTGCAGGAACTGCATACACTAAGCGAATTCCTCAGCAAGACTAATGTATTATTCAATTTTGGTTGTAAGGGGTAGTGACGTGTGTATAACCTCTCCTACCCAATTCTCATCCTCACCTTCTCGTGGTACAACCCGTTTTCACAAACGAGGCTCTGAGGACCGAGTCACGGCGGTATAACCGTTCCATCGGGTACTGAGTAAATGAGGTATCCTAATGTCTGTCCAGAGACTAAAAGGTAGCAGCCCTACCACTGGACTACTTAGCGTCGGGCCAGTAACCTGTCCTAAGGAACTTCAAAACTACTTTCAAGTCTCAACATGAAAAAATGCAGAAGGAATTGAAATCAACCTGCAGGAAGAAGAAGACCAGGACGTCCACTCAAAATACTTTTGGATGGTGTTTCTCTTGATACCGAAACAGGTCAACAAATGGCTTAAATTCGTGAATGTACTATGATGATGGTGGTTTACAGAATATATAGCCCTATTTATTTTTTTCAATTAGAGTTTTTTTAAAGGACGGCAACGATGTGTCATCCAGTGTGCCGATTTTGAGGTATAGTCGGCCCATATCAATAAAACTAAATATATGATCACACATAGAAATAGGCAAAATCAGTGCCTATTATTACTTATGGACCCGAAACATGGACAGTGACAACACAACAATCTGCCGGAATACAAGCTGCTGAAATGAGATTCTTCAGACCAATAGCGGGATATCAAAGAACAGACAAAAAACATAAGACAACTAAAATTATAGGAATTAAACACAACAATAGAGAAATACAGAACAAACTGGAAAGAACACTTGGTAAGGATGACAGAATAGAATACCAAAAGCAGCATACAACTATTCACCACGAGGAAGAAGAAGTTTGGGAAGACCAAGGAAAAGATGAAAAGAGCAGCAATTTGGTGCCGGAACAGGCTAGAAAATAAGCCTAAACCGTGAAGAAGAAGAAGACATAGAAATAGGGGGCACGCCGTAGCGTAGTGATTAAGACACAGCGCTACAAGCCGGAAGGTCAAGGGTTCGAGTCCCGCTGGGGTAAGGATTTTTAAAATGACCCAAACCGTCTGGCGGAACTATGGTCCTGGGGTCGACTCAGCCTCTAACGGAAATGAGTACCAGACGCTTGTTCTGGGGGTAACGACGGCCGTCACCGCAGGGCTGACAACCCGGCTGACATCAAGTGCCGATTGTCCAGAAAAGTGGGAGCCCTAACCTCCTACTGCCCAAAGGGCATCCTGAGGCCTGTAGTGGGATAACTTTAACATAGAAATACATTATATAATGGAAATGGACAGCTAATGACAAATGAGGGAAATTTTGAGGAAGTGGCTGAATTCAAATACCTAGGAACAATAATCACAAATAGGAATGAGATGCACAAAGAAATTAAACTGGAAATGCGTGCTATTATGCATTGCAGAGAATCTTGACGTCCCAACTGCTTTCAAAAAAAACGTTAAACTGAAAAGATATAAAACTATTATTCTACCAGTTATATTATATGCATGCGAAACATGGACTCTTACTTTAAGGGAGGAAAGGATATTACGAGTATTTGGGAATAAAGTTCTTAGGAATATTTTTGGACGAAAGAGAGATGAACAGACAGGTGAATGGAGAAGACTATATAACAGTGAACTACATGGTCTTTATAGAAAGCCAGATATAATAAGAACAGTTAAGTCTCGTAGACTGCGATGGGCAGAACATGTGCCACAAATGGGGAATGAAAGACGTGCATGGAAGCCTCTTGTAGGAAAACCAGGGAAAAATGCCCAGTTGGTAGACCAAGAATGAGGTAGGAAAATATCATTAACCATGATGAGGGAAGTAGATTATACAGGGGATGATTAGAAAACATTAGCTTAAGATAGGGATGTATGGAGAGCTTATGTCCGCGCGGCCATGAACCTACAGGTTCGACAGTGCCAGTGAGCTAGATCTAGTCGGCACAGTCATTAGTTTACAGACGCTTTGCTTTGTGGTTAAGGTAGGTATTAAGGTACGTACACACCTGCGCGCCGCAAACACGAACGGCGCGCGCGCCGCACCATGTTCGTCAGATTTGGACGGGGTTTTAAGGTGCGCGCGTCTCTCACCACGATCCACGAACACTTTGATGGTTCGCTGTTTATATTTCGACGGGTACCTGAGAGGTTCGTTGTTTTCGGGGTGCACCTATTATTTGAGTATGGAGTGGTAAGAGGAAAACATGTTAAAACTTATTGATATTTATAGAAGCAAGCAATTATTGTGGGATCCTCAACATAAGGATCATTTTTAAAAATCATTGAAAGGAGATGCCTGTTTTTTTTTCAATGTTGTGTGTTTTTTTTTTTTCGTGTGTGCTGTAATTGTATGAATAAATTAAAATTATTTAGAAAACATTATTTATTTAAGACGTTCATTTCATAATATTATGTATGAAGTATCACAAAACAATACAATATATAAACACATTTATTACTAATTATTTATTTATTTCTTCAAAGACTCCAAAGAGCAAGACTGCTCATGTTAAGGGGCAATATACAAAAAATAATGGCCATAAAACAATTAACAATAAAAACAAGAAAACAAATTCAGGCATAAGTTTAAGTAATACAAACTACTATAGATGCACAATATATATATATATACACACATATAAATACAATATTTAAACAGGATAATATTAATAATAATAAAATTAACAAAATTAACTAAAAAAGCAATGAGAAATTTTTTTAATACAATTATAAAAATGTTTAACATTCGTGAAATGTTGATATTCAATAGGTAAGTTATTGTAATGGTTGATTAATGCATAACGAATCCCTTTATACCTTTTTTTTTTGAGAAACTAGTATCTTTGTGCAATAAAGTACCTCTAGTATAATAATCATGTACATCTTTATTAAAATTAAGGCCATGTTATGGTGAGATAGATTCTTAATAATTTTAAACATATATATACAAATCATATATTTTTAAATTCCTTTAATGCTATAATATTTGAACAAGTATAAATAAAGTTATAATATGTAATAAGTAATAAGCGTGACCAGACGTCCCGATTTTGGCGGGACAGTCCCGATTTTTAACAATTTGTCCCGCGTCCCGCGGCATTTTAAAAAAAAAGTTCCTATTTTTTGGGAAAGAATGCAAGACAAGCGGGAGAACGGAAAGGGAATATACGGTTTTCGCCGCCCATGTAGCTATTTCACCAGGATATGAGTTTTATATTATTTTTGTTAATTTTGTAATGTTAAACTTTAATAATAACAAATCATTGTTGAGAACTGCTTATCAAAGTTAACATTGTTGATTCGACCACCATTGTTTGGTAAATAAAGTGCGGACAAAAAAAATCGCAATTGAGTGTTGAGACTTCGAAAGTTATTTTATGTGAAGTATAATTTAACAAATTCTTGTGAAAAAATTCATGACCTTTTATACAACGACAGCAGTCTACTTAAAAAAATCACTCAAATGAGAAATATGCCAAAGAATAAAATAATACTGGTACTATACATAATTTTGTAATGTATTATATTTGTAAATTATACTTATGTTGATATTATTTTTGCGTTCTATAAAATTTTTGTTGCTCCATAGAGTATCTTTACATTTTATAATCAAATAAGACCAACATATTTTTTCATATTTCATATTTTGGCGAAATGTTCATATTTTAGTAAACATTTAATATTCCTTCATATTCTTCAATTTTTTAAAATAAAATTTCAATAACTGATTAAAAACATGTTTGAAGTGATTGTAGAGACATGGTTGGTTACACCTGCTCTGCAAAATGTCTACTGAAGGTTTGTGGGTTTCCTATGGATCGCAGGAGGTTCGTTGAAATTAATCATTTCGACGAACATAACACGCGCCGCGCGCGCGCGCCGTGTGCGAGCTGTTCGTGTTCGCGGCGCGCATATGTGTACGTACCTTTACACATCCAAGTTAACTGTTCACGGTCGGAGGGGAAGAGTTTTAGCGCTAGTGTCGCCGATCTACTGAATCTGTGGAAGGGATGTAGGAGAAAAATGTACATCCGATCACGTATTGAAAATTTTCCAACTTCAAACGTGGGAGGAGAATATCTAAACACGCGTGAAAGTTCTTAACATGGTTGTCAAATTAGTAATTTAAGCACGGAACGCTCAAGCGGTCGGATCATTTAAAATCACAGTATTTGTCGTCTCTCTGTTACCAGCCTGACAATAAATCACAAGTGGCAACATGTAATGAGAAGGGCAAGGAAGGGACGTAACCCCAAAAGTAACAGGGTTGTCAAGTTAGTCATTCTGCCACTGACCACGCAGAACGACGGATCATTGAAATACATAGTATTTGTGAGATCTCTACCTGCCAATCAAACAACATAATACAAAGGACAGGAAGTGGAAACGTAGTAAGAAAGAGAAAGACAGTTTGTTAGTTAACTAGTGATGGGTAATTTGAGAGTGAGTCGTTTAAAAAGAACGCTTCACCACTGTGAAGTGTCAAAAAGTTACTCACTTTTAGTGAACTGCCAGTTCAGAGTTCACTACTGCTACTTAAAATTAAAATTTACTTTTTATTTCAAGCTCTAGATGTCTCACTCCAAATCAACTTTCGCTCATTCGTTGATTACTCTACATTTCTCCGCCCATCGACCTTGCATGTTCCCGCCTCTTTCCTACGTCATCCATATCGTTTGTACCGCAGTGAGTGTCTGAGAAGAACGAACTATCTTGCCAGAGTGAACTGCCATAGAGGAACGAACTATCTTGCCAGAGTGAACTGCCATAGAGGAACGAACTATCTTGCCAGAGTGAACTGCCATAGAGGAACGAACTATCTCGCCTGAGTGAAGTTACATAGAAGAACGAACTACCTTGGAAGAACGAAGTGGTATAAAAGAACGAACTATCCTTAAAGTGTTTTAGATGAACGAAGTGGTATCAAAGAACGAACTATCTTAGAAGAGTAAAGTGTTTTAGATGAACGAAGTGGTATCAAAGAACGAACTACCTTGGAAGAGTGAAGTGTCTTAGAGGAACGAACTACCTTGACAGAGTGAACTGGCTTTAAACACTTCTGTACTTCAAACTCTCAACATTCGACACGCTCATTCATTCAGTACATGTACATTACGGCACCTTCCCGCTCTTGCTTACGTCATCACTCATACGCAGCATTACTCAGGGATTACTCCTTTTGATCTACGGCATTACTAACGCTACAAATCTAATGTAGTCTAATATTACAATTTTATTTACTAGAATTCCGAAAGTATTTAATAAAAATCCATTTTATCCAAGTTTTAAAACAACATATTTTACTAGGTTTACTAAAAGCTGTTGCAAAATTTAGTAAAAATCTTACCTTGCTAAACATTTAGGGCGAATATGCCGTGCAAGTTTAAAAGCATCCCGCCCCCTGAATGAAACTGTGTTTAGAACAAAAGTTACACTTTGCTTTACCATCGCCTAAATCGGCGAAGAAACCCCAAATTTCACTACTTTTTCTTGATCGCGAATTAGAAGCCATTCTATAAAAGTGCACACACAAGGCTAAAATTTTGTTGGCCCTACCCAGTATTCACCCTCTTTATATTTTTAGTTTAGGGGTTGTAAAGATTAAGATCAAGTAATTGCCAATAGTACGATTTTGCATATTTCTTTCTTTTTAAAGAACTATTATGCAAATAATATGTGTAAATAATACATATATAAATAAAATAAAATATATCTTCCTTAAAAGTTTTAAAATACTCCACACCTTTTTTTTCTTCAAATTATAGAGTTACGATTTGTGTTTTTTATTAACATTTACAACTTGAAATAAAATATGTAAACATTGAAAATCTGTATATAAATACAATTATGCAAATAATACAGTTATAACAGAAATAAAAAGGAGGTATAAATAATTATAAAATAAACAAAAGTATGGTAGCAGTCATATTATAATTTTTCATACTCAAATAAATTAAAATAGAATTTACACAATTATTTACGTTTATCTTTAAAATCCACAGCTACCACGTGGTTGGTTAACGTCAAGTCACCCCGTGCTCGTGTCTTCGTGCTTCCCCAGCCCATCTTTTTTTTTTTTTTTTGCGAATGAAGGGCTTCGCTAAATTTTGTGAACGAACTAGTTCAATTGAACGGTTCACAAAAGTGAGTGCGAGTGAACAAACTACTTCTCGAAATGAACTGGTTGGGCACAACGCTATAGTTAACATATTTTCCGCCTGCACAAAACACTTGGATGGGGGTAATATACATTGTTATTTGCGGATGACCAAATAATAATTGCTCAAGAATATGAAGACATGGAGTTTATGTTCAGGAAATTATTGAACGCATACGATAACTGGAGTTTGAAAATAAATTTAGAAAAAAAAATCATTGTATATGGGATGTGGTACAGTAACCGAATATTAATATTATAAGATCAGAAGGGGTATATTAGAGGATGTGAAGAATTTGAGTATCTGGAAGTAAAAGTGGATAAAGAAGATAAACAAGAAAGTGATATTAAAAACAGAATGAATAATGGTAGAGCAATAACTGCAATGATAAATGGAGTCTTATGAAACAGACATATATCCAGAAATACAAATATATATAATTCAATAGTGAGAAGTACTGTCACATATGGAGCTTAAGTTTGGAAATTCAACAAAAACGTATGTCGATGGAAATGGATTTCTTGAGCAGAGCAACAATATGTTAAAAATTAGAAAAAATAAATACTGTCATACGAGAAAAAAAATGAATATTAGATATTCAATAGTAGATTACATAAGATATAAGCAATTAAATTGGTATGGGCACGTACGACGAATGCAAGAAGAAAGGTTACCCAGAAAAACATTGGAATGGTGTTCACCTGGAAGAAGAAGTAAAGGAAGACATCGAAATTCATGGATGCAATAAATAAGAACTGGAATGAGAACAAAGAGGACTGGATGAAATGGAGTGGATGGATAGAGACGAGTGGAGAAAGAAAATAAAACTTTAGGCACAGAATGATGTGTAAACATTGAATATTTATATATAAATAAATTATTATTATTATTAAATATGTCACTGAATATTAAGTTAGCTTCAAGTTTTTGAAAGAAGGGAAAAAAACTAATCGATGGCATTGGGAGATACTTCTACCGTCTTAAAGTAGGTAGAGAGAGAGAGAGAGAGAAAAAGAGAGAGAGAAAAAGAGAGAGAGAAAGAGAGAGAGAGAAAAAGAGAGAGAGAGAGAAAAAGAGAGAGAGATAGAGAGAACAAAGAGAGAGAGAGTAAAGAAACAGAGAGATAGATCTCAAAGATAGACAAATCGTATCTCCCTCTCCTCTCCCCTCTCTCATTCTCTCTCCTCTCTCTCTCCCCCGCCTCTCTCCTCTCTCTCCCTCTCCTCTCTCTCGGTCGCCCGCTCCCCCTCTCTCGCGCTCTTCTCTCCCCCCCCACCCTCTCTCTCTCTCTCTCCCTAAACTCTCGCTCTATCCCCTCTCTCTCTCCCTCTCTTGTGCTATCCCCTCTATCTCTCTCTTCCCCCCTCCCCTCTTTGTCTTCTCTCATCTCCCCTCCCCTTCTCTCTGCTCTCGCTCGACCGCCATCCCCTCTCTCCCTCCCCCTTCCTCCCTCTCCCTACCCCCCCTCTCTTCTCTCCTCTCTTCCTCCTCTCCCCTCCCCCTTCTTCTCTCTCTTCCCTTTTTCTCCTCTTTCTTACTGTCTCCTCTAGGCAGGACCCTGCCTGATCATTACCACACAGGAAGGAAAGAATGCAATAAAAAGAATGAAGATCGAAAGCGCTTTATGAACCTGTTCTGTGGGGAATGTAAACAGAGCAAATTATCACACCAAACCTAATATTAACAATGTGATAATAATAAACGGTTTTCCGGTGTTTAAACAGAAAGGGAGTTCGAAAAGAACAGGAAATAAGAGTTAAAGTGTATCATGTCACATTGCACAGTCAAATTTTGTTTATTTCATGGCGTATTTATGTATATAGCTAACTCAACTAGCTCTCTCGAACCCGTAGGTTCATGACCGCAGGGACATAAACTCTCCATACACCCCTATCCTGAGTTCATGTTTTTGGATCATCTTCTGTATAATCTACTTCCCTCAAATCATGGTAATGCTATTCTCCCATCTCATTCTTCGTATATCAATTGAGCGATTTCCCTCTGGTTTTACTACAAGAATACTCGGTGGCCTTATTTCATTCCACATTAATGCCACATGTCCTGTGCATCGCAGTCTACGAGACTTAACTGTTCTTATTATACATGGCTTACTATATATATATATATATATATATATATATATATATGTGGTATGATAAGAAAAATAAATGCCTGGACGGAATTCGAACCCGGAACTCTGAGTCTGTGCCTCAGCGTGTTATCCATTACACCACCAGGCGAATCCAATTCAAACACTTATTTTTCTTATATATGAATTATATTCTCCATTATTACATATAGCTCACTATTATGTAGTTTTATCCATTCACCTGGCTGTTCATCTCTTTTTGACCCAAAAATGTTCCTAAGAACTTGATTCTCAAACATTCGTAATCTCCTTTTCTCCCTTTTCTCCTTTTTTTATAATGCGAAATGTTGTCTAATGTGGGAAAAAATTGGTCCCATGCGATTCCGCTTTGAACAAGTTTTACTGTATCCATCCATAGTAATTCTGCCCGAAGGCAGGTCCTTCACTGCAATTATAGCATTTTCATGCTATGCTTGCAGCTTTACTAGGGAATTGTGTAGGTGTGGTAGCTTCCCGTTGCTTTCCACACCGGTGAAGGATGATGGTGATGATGATAATGAAAATGGTGATGATGATGATGATGATGGCCATATGATTTCGGGGACCGTTTGGGCCTTAAAGTTTTCCTGACATTTGTCTTACAGGTGAGGAAAAACCCCCATAAAAGCCTCACCCAGAAAAACTGCCCCGACCGGGGATCGAACTCGGGCCCGCTGCGTGACAAGGCAGCACGCTACCTCGAGACCACAGTGGTGGACGTTTTACTGTACATACGGATTAATATCAACAGTAAATTAACAATTATTTTTATTTTCTTTCGTTTATTAAAAAAATACATGCATACATCCTTGACACTAGAGCATCAAACTTATAAACAAACAAAAAACTATCATGATAACTAAGATAAATTAAAAATCTTCTTCCAAGAAACTTTGTGTAGTTCTGTTTTCAATCATAAGGTACCTAGGCCACATATAATTACCTTTATGCCTTTATTTAGATCATCATTTCCTACCTCCGGATATTAAAGAACCCACAGAAGTTAACTTTTCTTATTAAATATTTAGGAAAGTTCTGAAAAAAGTTTAGAGGGTATTCTGAAAGCAAACACACATTCTATCGATAGGTTGTCTCAAAAGTAATCATTTTTAATGTGATGTGAGTTTGGTGCGTTTTGAAGGTTTGATTCACTGGGAGTTTGTTTCAAAGGTGCGTGCGGTCGATGTGAATCTTTATTCTGAGCAAATGGAACGAGTTCATGAAATTTTGAGGGTCTCCTGTTCAAACCCGTTCAGACCCCATACTACACGAACAACTATGACAAAATTTCAGGAATTTGGAGTATTATAACTAGATACCGGATGTTAGGGAAAATGCCTATAATTATATACCGTATTATAAATATTGTAAAAGTGACTCCATATAAGTTCATACCGACGACCCTAGAGTTGTTTTCCATTACGTTAATTTTGCCTATAAATGCCTATTTCAGCGTACAATGCCTATTTGCCATTTTGTCTCGAAATTAACTTAGTATTTCAATTAAATTGATTGAAATGGACAAACTTCCCCCTCAATGCACTCCCGTTATGTGAAATAACATGTACCGGCTATTGTATTTTTTACCTCATGCACTCCCGTTAAGCGAAAAAGCCCTAAGCTATGTCCCATTGTACGAGGGCGGATCGGAAAGTAACGCACAATAATTTTTTTCTGCCTTGGTATTGCAGCTAGAATGTTGAAATTTTACAGAGATATAGTTTGAAGTTTTCACTACAGATGGTATTTTTTTCTCAGGTGCACCTCTTACGAGAGAAGCTTGAACTATGCAACAAAGATGGCGCGCAAGCTACAGTCGTCCACCTGTGAGGAACAGAGAAGTGTTGTTCGATTTTTGTGGGCCAAAGGGCATAAACCCAGTGAAATTCACAGGAACATGCGTGGCGTGTATGGGGATGATTGTATGGACCGTAGCAATGTCTCCAGGTGGTGCACATTCTTCCAAGAGGGACGCGTGAACCTTAGTGATTCGCCTTAGTGATTCCTGGCCGGCAAACGCTTTGAGACAGATGTGGAAGTGAAATCAGCAGTGCGCAGATGGCTACACTCCAACAAAACGGACTTCTACGAACAGGGCATATTGAAACTGGTAACACGATGGGAAAAATGTGTTGAGAAAGTTGGTGACTATGTCGAAAAGTAGGTAAAAGATGTAAGTTCATTTGTGATTTTTTTCCTTTTTTTTACTATTAAACTTATTTTAAAAAAATATTGTGCGTTACTTTCCGATCCGCCCTGTGGACGACTGTAGCATGCGCGCCATCTTTGTTGCATAGTTCAAGCTTCTCTCGCAAGAGGTGCATCTGAGAAAAAAATACCATCTGTAGTGAAAACTTCAAACTATATCTCTGTGAAATTTCAACATTCTAGCTGAAATACCAAGGCAGAAAAAAATTATTGTCCGTTACTTTCCGATCCGCCCTCGTATTATGTTCCGGCTCTAAGGCTCCGAGAAAGTTCTATAGTATAGCTTTGTTTCTGTGACTGGTAATATTATTTTTGATGTTGATAACACTTAATTCGGTCTGTAGTCCTCGTTCACAGACAGGTGCTTCAAAGACTAAGTGGTGCGACAAGTGTGTTTTTTTTTTACCTTTATAACAGTTTTTTTATGATGCCTAAAGAACGGACAACAGTAAAAGACAAACTGACCAATTTCGTGAAAGAATTTGGTGCGGAAATATTCTCAAGTGATGGTTCAATATTGTTTTGAAAAGGTGTAAAATTTCAGTGAATTGCGTGAAGAAGTGCCATGTTTTGCTGCAAGTACACACTGTTCTTGTGAAAAGGCACAAGTAGTTTCAAAATCATCTCTGATATCTTCGTATGCTATTGTTAGCATATGTTTATATCCTTTACGTAAGGCTGTAAAAATTTATATTGTAGTGAATTTTTTGTAAGAGTCTATTTTGAAATGTTTCCTCTTCTTCTTCTTCTTCCTTCCAAGTATTAGGCCAATGCCTGTTACGATCCTATAGAAAATTTTCCCTCCAGCGTTTCATAGGACGGCCCAGTGATCTTCGTCCTCTTGGTATATAATTGTAAACAGCTTTGGGGATCCGATTTGAATTCATTCTTTCAAGATGATTTTTCCAATTTAGTTCGCAGTCGAGTCTATGACAGGGAAACAACAGCTTCTAGCGCTCGCCACTGAAGATGCCCTCCGCAGTTGAGGGAGAAACGTCTGGAAGAAACGCCAGTTATAGACCACGGCCACATAGCCCGGAATCTTTTACTACCATGATTACCGGCCGTGAAAGCCTGCATTCCACTATTAGTTGGTACTGTTTAATATATTCCAAAATTGTGGCGTAGTCTTCAATTCTTTTAAGATATCGGTGTTCCTTTTCCGATCCCATCTGGTGTAACCCGCTGTTCTGCGCATGAATCTCATTTCACAAGCCGTTATTCTGCTTTCATGTTGTTTGAAATTTTTAGTGCCTATATTAAAGATTGTTAGTGCCTTTTCGCCTGCCTATTTCCAATGTTTCAAGTGCCTAACATCCGGACTCTAATTATAACTGATATAACTCCCAGCATTTGGCTCTAATCATGGGACTTCAGGTTACCATCTGTTTCGATCCATGGCACATTTCTTTCGTGAAATTTCGAAAACGCTGCAAATATTGAAACTGTGGAATTGAGTGTCAGCCAATTCTTCACATAAACAACAGAGACTGGTATCGTCGCGAGATAATAAATATAGCTGAAATATGACTTAGTCCCCCGCCTTAGCCGAGTGGTTAAGGCAGGAACCCTTGGCGCAGAGCTACGGGAGTTGCGCTGGTTCGAGTCCCCATGAGGGAAGAAATTTTCTCATGGTATTTCGGCCAGTGTGCGACCCAGCATCGTGAGGCATTTGGGTAGCTACAATAAGTAGCGACTCCAGGATGAGAAGACCAGCTATAACGACTGGGAGACCCGACATGCTGACCGCAATTCACCCCTACACGGGCTAGATGATCGTCTACCCCCTGTGATTAACACATGTGGATGTGATGCCAGAAGCCGGCTGGTTGGCCAAAGGCCTTCTAGGCCTGTCGCGCTTGGAGTTTTGGAGAAATGTGATTTAAGACCGTAGAATACGATATCTATTTTCAGAGAGTAGTTTATTTTTTTGTCGGCTCCATGGCTCAAGCGGTTAGACGCTTGCCTCACACCGTTGGGGTCCCGAGATCGAGTCTCGGTCATTCCATGTGGGTTTTGTGGTGGACGAAACGGAGCTTGGGCAGGTTTTACTCGGGGTTCCTCCCGTTTTCCCCTGTCATAATTTCATTGCACCATTTCTCATCCATTTCGTTTCATTCCATTCATCCACCCCTGTGATGGTGCGTCAGGCGTAGTCGGCCGGCACCCTTGTCATTCACAGACCTCTATATAGGGGACTCATCTCATCCGCCGACCCAACCCTGAGTTGGACACGAGTTGAGGATATTTATAGTTTAATTTCTTCTTGTAAAAAAGAAATACAGTAAAAACATAACAGAATATGAACATATTAATGAAAGATGCCTAAAGATTAAAATGAAGCTTATGGGAAGAACAATGGTGTTCTTAGCAGTCTACGCACCAACAGATGATGCTGCACAGAGTCAGAAAGAAAAGTACTATTCAGTATTAGTGGAACAAATAGAGAAAATACGAAGTAATGAAGAATTAATACTAATGGGAGATTTAAATGGGAAAGTGGGTAGAAGAAACAATGGTGAAGCAGTAGGAAAATATGGGGAACAAGAAGTCAACGATAATGGAAATAGAATCATAGAGATGTGCAAACAACATAAATTAAAGATAGTAAACACATTTTTCGACCATAAGGATATTCATAAATTTACTTGGGAACGACCTAGTCTCAATCAGAAACAGAATATCTGGCAATAAATAGCAATGAAAGAGAAAACTTAGTATTGGAAGATGGAATCCAAATAAAGCAAGTGAAACAAACTAAATATTTGGGAATGATTATGGATAACATCGAAGGTATAGGCAAAGAGAACATAAAACATAGAATTGAATTGAGTATCAAAATAATATCATCATTAAATTCCATATGGTGGGATAAGCATATTTGGAAAGACACAAAAAAAATATATTGGTAAAACATTGGTGGAATCTGTTGCAATGTACGTAAGTGAGGTATGGACAATCAATAAGTACTACAAGAATAGACTAATAGCTCTAGAAATGGATTATTTACGAAGAAGTGCCAGAAAGTCTAAATTAGAACGTGTCACAAATAAGGAAATTAGAAACATAATGGAAGCAGAAGAAAGCATAACTGAAAGAATTGAGGAAAAGGAATTAAAGTGGTTAGGACATGTTTTAAGAATGGAAGATGAGCGATGGCCGAAGCAACTATATGAATGGCATCCTAACAGAAAGAAGAAAAGAGGAAGACCAAGGTTAACATGAAAGGAAAACATGAAGACAGTAATGCAAGCTAGAGGGCTAAGCATCGAAGATGCCCAAGACCGTAGGCTTTGGAGGTTTGGCACGGGAAGACGGCAGCAGCTGTAAAAACCCGAAGATAGATTGATAGATTTCTTCTAAAAGTATCCAATTACAATTTTGTATAAAAAAGCAATAATGCTATGAAACTGGGATGAGAAGTCATCATCTTCCAAAAAACGTGTATGGCGCAATCCCTGTTACCGTTTCAGTGAAGCATTCCCGGCCCATTTTTTCTCTACCCTTGAAGACCGGTATTAGTCGTCTTTGCAGGCGGAAGAATTACGAAGCTCTGTTTGTTACTACACGTGACGTCACATAAGGCAGTGTATACTGTCAGCATCCCACGTCCCATTCACCTCTGCACTCATTGGTAGCAGTGTCACGTGTTCTATTCCTGCATAAACACGACTGCAGTGCCCTTCGTCAACAACTGCACTTACTCCTTAAACGGGTAATATAGGAGCGAACGAACTCGAATTCGAGAAGGCGAACAAACTCGAATTCGAGAAGGCGAACAAACTCGAATTCGAGAAGGCGAACGAACTCGAATTCGAGAAGGCGAACGAACTCGAATTCGAGAAGGCGAACGAACTCGAATTCGAGAAGGAGAACGAACTCGAATTCGAGAAGGCGAACCAACTCGAATTCGAGAAGGCGAACAAACTCGAATTCGAGAAGGCGAACGAACTCGAATTCGAGAAGGCGAACGAACTCGAATTCGAGAAGGCGAACGAACTCGAATTCGAGAAGGCGAACGAACTCGAATTCGAGAAGGCGAACCAACTCGAATTCGAGAAGGCGAACAAACTCGAATTCGAGAAGGCGAACAAACTCGAATTCGAGAAGGCGAACGAACTCGAATTCGAGAAGGCGAACGAACTCGAATATAGGAGCATGATTTTTGGAAGTCTATTATGATTAAATTCGTTGCACGAGTTTTCCACTGTACAACATTGTTACTGCCTGATAGAGCCGGGGAATTGTTGTTAGAGGCTTCTAAGACGCCGTTCCAATCACCAGAAACTGAAAAAGTTCTCTGTCAATAATTTCTTCGCATTTTTAAAATTACGTTTCCATGTCAACTCCACGTGGATATAATGATCTTAACAGCGTTACAACTTTTGTCTTTTGCTATACCTTTAGTTGGTAAAAATATATTCAAGTGAATAAAACGTGACAACGCCACTTGATATGCTAAATATGCGTGCAAAATATATTACCCATCCAAGTGTTTTGTGCAGGCGGAAAATATGTCTTTCCCTTTCTATTCCTTACTATGTTGCCACTTCCTGTATTTTGTATTATGTTGTTTGATTGGCAGGTAGAGAGCTGACAAATATTTACTTACTTACTCACTGGCACTATCGAACCCGTAGGTTCATGGCTGCGCGGACATAAGCTCTCCATACATCCCTATCCTGAGATAATGCTTTCCAATCATTCCCTGTATAATCTACTTCCCTCAAATCATAGTCATTCTTGGTCTACCAACTGGGCGTTTTCCTTCTGGCTTTCCTACAAGAAGTTTCCATGCACGTCTTTCATTCACCATACGCGCAACATGTCCTGCCCATCGCAGTCTACGAGACTTAACTGTTATTATATCTGGCTTCCTATAAAGACCATGTAGTTCATTGTTCTGTAGTCTTCTCCATTCACCTGTCTGTTCATTTCTCTTTGGTCCAAAAATTTTCCTAAGAACTTTATTCTCAAATACTCGTAATCTCCTTTCCTCCCTTAAAGTAAGAGTCCATGTTTCGTACCCATATAATATAACTGGTAGAATAATAGTTTTATATATTTTCAGCTTAACATTTTTTGAAAGGAGTTGGGACATCAAAAGTCTCTGCAATGCATAATAGCACGCATTTCCAGAATTGAGTCTATGTTTAATTTCTTTGTGCATCTCATTCCTATTTGTGATTATTGTTCCTAGGTATTTGAATTCAGCCACTTCCTCAAAATTTCCCTTATTTGTCCATTTCCATTATATACTGAATTTCTACGTGTGACCATATATTTAGTTTTACTGATATTTACTTCCAGTCCTAATTTCTTAGTGTTACTCAATAGTGTGTGCGTGTTGGCCTTTAGTATCTCCTCGCTATCGGCCAGTAGTACTACATCATCAGCATAAACTAACAGCTTATTAATACCATTCAGTTGTAAGCCTTCCTCATTCTCTAGCTGACAAATACTACGTATTTTAATGATCCGTCGTTCTGCGCAGTCAGTGACAGAATGACTAACTTGACAACCCTGTTACTTTTGGGGTTACGTCTAGGAATGAGCTGTCCCTTCCTTGCCCTTCTCATTACACGTTGCTTGTGATTTATTGTCAGGCTGGTAGCAGAGAGACGACAAATACTGTGATTTTAAATGATCCGACCGCTTGAGCGTTCCGTGCTTAAATGACTAATTTGACAACCATGTTAAGATATTTCACGCGTGTTTAGAGATTCTCCCCCCACATTTGAAGTTGAAAAATTTCAATACGTGATCGGATGTACAGTTTTCTCCTACATCCCTTCCACAGATTCAGTAGATCGGCGACACCACAGAGTACCAGAGAAGAAAGTGGACAAGTTTCGCGTACATGCCACAAGCGGCGCTAGTGTAGAACTAACGACATCTACATTTTTTCGATTTTCTCTTGTACTAATATGAAATTCAGCACCATCTGGTAGTAAAATTATGAATTATAATTATATAACGCCATCTGGTGAATAATCATGGAATTGAACTATTATAGGAATATATAACATTAATTAATCTTAAATTATGAAATTATTTGTACCCAGCCTCTCAGACCTAAAGATTTTCTTTAATTTTAACACAAGGGAAGAATGGAAATAAATAAAACATGTTAATTTATTTTCATTTATTAAAATTTAAAAACGTGCATTATTAGCTCTTTTAATAAATATGTACAACTGACCTACCCCCTTATTCTCACATACATATTTTATACAATATTTATTAAAGAACCTTAGTCATGTTGTACGTCTGAAATCCATTATAAAGTCACATTTTTAAAATGTTTATTAGAAATGGTTGTACACTAGCATCACTCTTCCTAACCGAAAACAAATCTTAGAATTTTATCACTTCTAGTAGGTTTATCTTTGAAAATAGATTCACATTAAAAACGTAAACAAGCTTGAATTTACTTACAAATTACAGTAAAATAAAATCTAAGTAATGATTTTAACTTTCGATAATATATAATTTCTACACTACTGTCTACATAGAACGAAAGGATAGCAGTTAAAATTTTAAATTTACAAAATGGTTAATTTCTCATAATCCCGAGTGAATACGCCGTGTGCCTTGCATTTGTTTTACTTAGTTACGCATTCTTTTACTACGAAACAGCGCTACCATTGTAGTTTGCTCATTATAGTTCATCGTAAACGACCGAAATTTTTTAGATGCCACTGTACTCAGTTTTCCCTCTATTCGAGTGCTCTGTGGGCGACACTAGCGCTAAAACTCTTCCCCTCCGCCAGTGAACAGTTATAGTCCGTTAGGGCTAACTTGTCTAGAATATTTTAGAAAGAGAAAGAGAGTACTCACCATCTTCTTTCTCACTCAAATACATATCTCTTCACGGTGACAGCGGTAGGGCAGACAGTCCCTGTAGTGAACATAGATCAGTGGTGGCATTCCCTTCTTCTAAACATTCTTCCTGGCAAGTTTCTATGTCTTCATTTTCATCGTCGTCGGTATCGTCTAAATTTATTTCAAACCTATCACTAATTTTGTCCATTAAACCGTCTGCCTGCCAATATGACTCTTCGATCTTTTTCAGTGTGTTCACACGCTCTTCAATCACTTTTAACAGACACTCTGAACCAGTCGCCACTGACAAAAATTACCTGACACAAAAGTGACTGGTCGGAAGTGGGGGGGAAGAGAGTTTTTCTAGCATTCCTCAGTAATTTTACAAGGGTAGCCCATTGTGTTTTGAGAAGGGTGGAAGAACAGTTATCTAGACAAGGATAGCAGAAATCATGCCAACTTAGTCCTCCTCCACTATAACTTGGATGTGTAATACATTGTATCTGTTGATCCATCTCCAATCCTGAACATTTTTTGCTCCAGTTTGACAGTGCTTTATGTTAAATATCTTAAATAATGTGCTATTAGCAGCTTTTTCACAAATTTATAGCTAGTTATGTTTTGAAAATAGCCACAAAATGGCTATATTGGCATTACTCTGCTTATGTCCGCACGGCCATGAACCTAAGTTTCGATAGTGCCAGTGAGTGAGTTAGTTAATTACTTTATTGAAAGGATGCGCATGCGTAATGAATATTGAAGTGAAAGAACTGCTCAGTGAGTTCCGAATAAAGAGAAGCTCGATTATAAAAGGTCATTCACTCGTTAATTAAATGTACAATGTACTTAATTAGATGTAGGATAGCGAGTATAACGACATGCAGCCACGAGATGGGTTGTCCCTTCCTGCTGCTGCTGCTACTGCTCTTTAAAAATTCATATTTACATTCATTTCGCAAGAATGCCTCGCCTTTCTTTCCACAAACAGAGGACCTTACTGCCCCCAGGGCCAACGTTTCTCAGCTAATTAAAACAAAAGCTACATACTTCATGCGCTATTTTTCATTTTTTTTTTTTGTTAGCGCTACAAACTATTGTCCCCTGTGCTTACACTTCTGGCGGTAAGTCCAATCGGCTTAACTTTAATTCCAAAAGCTCTTACTACTGCATGAAAAGTATGTTTTTTCTTTCTTTCTTTTTTCCTTTCAACCTTTGCATCCCGCAATCTACCTTGAATTTCTCCCTGAGATGTGTTGTGGTATTGCATCAGGGCCTTGTAAAAAAATTGCCTTCAACTGGAAAAACTACCTCTGTCCCCGCTGCGGTCTCGAGGTAGCGAGCTGCCTTATCACGCAGCGGGCCCGGGTTCGATTCCCGGTCGGGACAGGCTCCTGGGTGAGAGTTTTTAGGGTTTTTTCCTCACCTGTAAGGCAAATGTCAGGAAACTTAGGGCCCCGGTCCCCGAAAATCATCAGGCCATCATCATCATCCCTATCATCATCTATCACCGGTGTAGAAAGCAACCGGAAACTACCACACCTATAATTCCTTAGTAAAGCTGCAAAGCATAGCATGAAAATGCTACGATTGCAGTGAAAGACCTGCCCTCGGGAAGAATTACTATAGAATAGAATAGTAACTTCTAACAAAGGAGTGGCTAGTCCAGCATTGGGCTGTTTCGTCATTGTAGATAGAAAATAATAATAATAATAATAATAATAATAATAATAATAATAATATTATTATTATTATTATTATTATTGCTGTTATTGTTATTATCATTAATACAGTATTTTCTAGAAGACATCTTCAAGCAAAGACAAAATTAGGAATGCTAAAATCAGAGAAAGTCCACCGCTGTGGTCTCGAGGTAACGTGCTGCCTTGTCACGCAGCGGGCCCGGGTTCGATCCCCGGTCGGGACAGTTTTTCTGGATGAGGTTTTTATCGGGGTTTTTCCTCACCTGTAAGACAAATGTCAGGAAAACTTTAAGGCCCAAACGGTCCCCGAAATCATATGACCATCGCAATCATCATCATTCATATTCATATTAGGTTAAGATTAGGATTAGGGACTCTCCTGGCGCACCATTATCATCATCATCACCCATCATATCATCGGGGCAACGTAACCCTGCCTTCCAGGCGCCCCAACCTCAGAAGTGGGTTACAAGTACTGCATGCCAGGGGAGAACCAGGAATGTCGAAAGACAAACCAGGGGCATTTGAAAAAAAAATCAGAGAAATAATGGATGTTCAAAAACATGTTCTACGAGTTATTGAAGAAAGCAGACAAATTGTTTGGCCAAGTAAAGAGGATGTCAGATGACAGGATATCTAAGATGATATTAAATTTTGAAGTGGGGGGGCAACAGAAGAAAGGGGAGACGGAAGAAAAGTGGATTCAAGGAGTGAATAGGAGTATGGTGTCAAGAGGATTAACAGAGAGTGATGCAGAGATTACGGAGGCGTAAAATGCACAATAGATTGTAGAAAAACTACTCTATCGTAGAGAACTCCTAATAAAATTATTATTTATTATTATTATTATTATTATTATTGTTATTGTTATTAAGTAATTCTAATAAACTTAGAATAAGCCAAATGCACTTCTTACGTTCACTGTTAGGAATTAATAGACTGGATTACCAAAGGAACACTATTATCATAAGTAATGCCACGAGTGAATTCCATATCATCGATAAATTCACGACTCACGAAGTGAGGAGTGAATTTATCTACAGTATTTGGAAATCAAGAGTGGCATTTGTTGGGACTATTTAACGAATAAAATTAAGCTGTTTACTCACAAATCATTATTTAAATACAGTTATTTTAAAATATTTATATATAAACGGCGATGTTTGAAAACAAATCAGAAACGTTTGTTATGTTTCACTTGTTCATCACTGCAACCAGATCATATTATTTATTGCTAAAGAATGGCAATATTGTAAGAATGCATCCTAGTGGAGAGAAAAAAACACACAAAACTGTTTATAACCAAAATTATAGGATGTTAATGAATTTCTGATGTCCTATGATGTAACTTATATTTTTTTGGAACGTAAATTCCTTGAAAATAATACGTTTAAGAAAGTGCAAAGAGTGGTTTCTCTTTATTGTGGTATAATCAAATACTACGAATGTTTTTCTATTATATCCCGCAAGCAGTATCTGTTAACATTCGTGTTCTATATATACAATCTGGTAGCCGTATTTCTTGGAGAGTCAGTCACTGCAAAATGATGCTCTGACCTATTCAGAATGTTAAAAAGGAAGACCTTGATTTTAATATGGTAAAATTAAACTAATCAAATCGAGGTGAAAAACGACTGTGATTGGTTGTAAATCAAAATTCATTGAAACGCAATTGGTCATTCACTCCCATTTGGGCATGAGTTAAATAGTCAGAAAAAAATATTATGAGTATCAAGTTCAAATGAAGATATAGAAAGATAACAAGAATGGAAAAATCATCTGGGAAGAATGGACAGAAATAGACTTCGAAAACGGGCATTCCAATATACTCCAACTGGATATAGGGACCAAGGAAGACCAAAATACCAAGACCATCTTCGTTAGCTTTACTGTCACAGGCCGCATGGCCTAAAACGGATTTGTTCTCGATGATGATGATTATTATTATTATTATTATCTTCTTCCTTCCAAGTATTAGGCCAAGGCCTCTTACGATCCTATAGAAAATTTTCCCTCCAGTGTTTCATAGGACGGCCCAGTGATCTTCGTCCTCTTGGTATATAATTATAAACAGCTTTGGGGATCCGATTTGAACTCATTCTTTCAAGATGGTGTTTCCAATTTAGTTGGTACTGTTTAATATATTCCAAAATTGGCGTAGTCTTCAATTCTTTTAAGATATCGGTGTTCCTTTTCCGATCCCATCTGGTGTAACCCGCTGTTCTGCGCATGAATCTCATTTCATAAGCCGTTATTCTGCTTTCATGTTGTTTTTTTAGTGTCCATGCTTCACTACCATAGGTCAACACTGGTCTAGCCAAAGTGTTATATAAACGTAATCTGGTGTTTTTTTTGTACAAGGGATGGTTTCATAACTTGATTAATAATTCCTAAACTTTTATTATAACTAGTAACTTTTTCAGGATATCCTTTTCATCCCAGATAGAGAGATAATATCCAAGATATTTAAATTCATTAGATCTCTCTAAAATTTTATTCTGGAGACAGATTTTACTTTGTATGGGGTCCTTCCCATGAAATGCCATAATTTTAGTTTTGTTAATTGATATTTCCATATTAAATTTGGCACCTATTTTTTGTAAATTATAAATTGATCGTTGCAAATCATTTTCGGAAAGTGCCAGAAGAGCTAAATCGTCTGCAAAAAGAATAGCATCGAGTTTGAGGTTCCTATTGATGGGTATATATCCTCGTTGTGTTTTCCTCCATTCATTTATTAATTTATTCATGTATATAATGAAAAGCACCGTGTGAAAGTCCACATCCCTGTCTTACTCCAGTGTTGATCTTTTCCCAAGAAGATAATTTGCCATCTTGTTTAACAGAGATTTCATTATCTTTATAGATGTTGAAGATATTAGTAATATATTGTTGTGGAACGTTATCATCAGCTAAAATTATTATTATTATTATAAAGTATATTTTTTTTCGAGGCATGATGTTTGGTTTTTTAGCATTTTTTCTTCTTATGATGAACGAGGAGCTGGCCCGATGCATCAACCCCCAACCTGGGGGACGGGTAATTTTTGTTCAAGGTTTTCTTCCTCTAGCCTTTGATAGTCCAGTATCTTACTGCAAGGCAGCAGCGCTAGTTTTGGTCCGCCCTGGGTATTTTATTTCCCCCGTACCCGCAATATCTGGTGAGCATTCACCTATCCATTTTTTTTAAGATCAGCTAGAAAATCTAGAATGGATAGAATACGAAATAAAGAAATAAGGGAAATTATGGGTGTACAAGAGATGTCCAGCATCATAGACATTATAGAAAAGAAAAGATTGCAGTGGTATGGCCATACCAAAAGAATGCCAGAGCAAAGATTGCCAAAAATTGTTATGGAATGGATCCCAATGGAAAGGAGGAAGAGAGGAAGAAAACTTGGATAGAAAGGGTACAAGCAGCTATGAATATCAGAAGAATGGAGGAACATCAATGGATGGGCAGAGATGAATGGCGTTTGGTTTCCGGAAGACGGCGGCAGCTGCCATGATACCGAATGATGATGATGATGTATTTTTTTCAGAACACGCTATATAAAACTTTGGTTTAATGTCACATCCCAAATAATGTCTTTGTTTGTAAATTAGTGTAGTGTAAACTGGAAACATTTGATTTGATAATTGCTTCAGTTGGGGTAACATGAATTATGCTGTTTAACCCTGGGTGATGTATTATAAAGGGAGTTGTCTTCCTTCCGGTGGGGATCCAGCTTTATGCATTTTAAATTAAGCGCAACACAATTAAACATGAGGAACGTGATAAAGGAACAAGCTGCTGTAAGACAGTAAGGGTCCATTCCCTTCTCGAAAAGGCTGGAAACAATTTTGTGGGGCTTTATTTTACCTTATATATCCATCGAATTTGCTGCTCGGGTGGTAGATCTCTACTCTCTGACTAGCTGCTCACAGCTTTATTAACGGCGGGATTATATATATATATATATATATATATATAATATCATATTAAGCTCGAATTTGTCAATGTTAACAAAATTAGTTATAACATCGATAAAGCGCCACTGCTCTAAAGTAAAAATATCCATAAGTAATGCCACGAGTGATTTCCAAATTATCGATAAATTCACGACTCACGAAGTGAGGAGCGAATTTATGTAGAGAATTTGGAAATCAAGAGTGGCATTTGTTAGGACTATTTAACGAATAAAATTAAGCTGTTTACACACAAATCATTATTTAACTATAGTTATTTTAAAATATTTATATATTTAATGTAAACGGCGATGTTTGAAAACAAATGAGAAGCGATAGGTACGCTTTATCTGCTTCTTTTGTTTATCACTGCAACCAGATCATACGCAATATTGTAAGAATGCTCTCTAGTGGAGAAAAAACGAAACACATCAAACTGTATATTAATTCATTTCTGATGTCGTATGATGTAAATATGACAATTATATTTTTCTGGATTATTACCTGGGAAAAAATACATTTAAGAAAGTGCAAACAGTGGTTTCTTTTTTTTTTTGGTGGTTTAATCAATTGCTACAAATGTTTTTATATTAACTCCCGCATGCGGCATGTGTTGACATTCATGCACTATATATACAATCTGGTAGCCGTATTTCTCACGGGCTCAGTCACTGCGAAATAATAGTCAGACCTGGTCAGAATTTTAAAAAGGAGGAGCCTTCTTTAATATGGTAATTATAACATTGATAAATATTTCGTGAAACACGACTCTGATTGGTTATAAAACAGAAATCATTGAAACGTGATTGGTCATGTACTCCCATTTGAGGCATGAGTTAAATAGTCTCTCTAATTTGCTTACTTGTGATAGGAGCTGCTACGTGGCAGTGGAGACCGAAGTTCTCACTACATCTAGTAATAATGAGAATCACGCAGCGGGCCCGGGTTCGATCCCCGGTCGGGACAGTTTTTCTGGGTGAGGTTTTTATCGGGTTTTTTTCCTCACCTGTAAGACAAATGTCAGGAAAACTTTAAGGCCCAAACGGCCCCCGAAAACATATGGCCATTGCAATCATCATTCATATTCATCTAGATTAAGCTTAGGATTAGGGACTCTCCTAGTGTACTGTTTTCATCTCATCACCCATCATTTCATCGGGGCAGCGTAACCCCGCCTTCCAGGCGCTCCAACCTCAGAAGTGGGTTACAAGTACGCCATGTCAGTAGAGAACACCAGGAATGTCGAAAGATAACCTGGGGCATTTGCAAAATATATATATATATATATATATAAGAAAAAATGAATGTTTGTACTAGACTTGCTCGGTAGCGCACTTGGATATAAATCAAGAGGTCCGGGTTCAAGTCTCGTCCGAGCATTTATTTTTCTTATGTCATATATATATATATATATATATATATATATATATATATATATATATCCACCGCTGTGGTCTCGAGGTAGCTCGCTGCCTTGTCACGCAGCGGGCCCGGGTTCGATCCCCGATCGGGACAGTTTTTCTGGGTGAGGTTTTTATCGGGGTATTTCCTCACCTGTGAGACAAATGTCAGGAAAACTTTAAGGCCCAAACGGTCCCCGAAATCATATGGCCATCATCATCTTAATCATCCCTGTCATTATCATCATCATAATTCTTCACCGGTGTGGAAAGCACCGGGAAGCTACCACACCTATAATTCCCTAGTAAAGCTGCAAAGCATAGCATGAAAATGCTACGATTGCTGTGAAAGACCTGCCCTCGGGCAGAATTACTATGGATGGATGGATATATATAGGGCCTATATATATATATATATATATATATATATATATATATATATACACACACACAGGATGTTGCAAAAAGACACCGACAACGGAGGTGAGGTGGTATATTGAGACATGTTGTTCATTTTTTAATAAGGTACCAATGTCCGGAAATTATGCATTTTCACACTATGAGTACCTAACTTCTCAAGAGATCCGTTAGTTGGATTTCAAGACCCAAAACTTGACAATACTGTTACAGTCACCTCAAGTTTTCAAAACTTCCACTTCCGTCTCATTGCAGAGCGTACGTCGGCGGTGTAGTGATTGGCGCACACGTCCAAATACGCCTGGCCTCTGTAGCAGCGTAGATTCGGGCTATAAAATCCATACGTGACTCTACTGGAGTCTGATAAACAGACTTTTTCATGTCGCCCAACAAAAAAGTAGTCAAGAGGGTTAAGATCAGGTGATATCGAAGAGCATGGGACAGGTCCCCCTCTGCCAATCCGTCGATCTCGATACGTGGTATCCAAATGTTTCCTCACATTGGCATCAAAGTGAGCTGGAGCTCCGTCATGTTGCAGCTACATTCCGTTGCGAAGCCACGTATCATAGGTTCCGTACCTGTGAGGTGTTGTCAAGTAATGAGTCTTCAAGTCCTTCGAACTAACTCTGATCTTACGACATAATTAACCCTTAAATTCGCAAAACTCAAATTTATTCTCTTAGTTATTTGAATGTGGCGGACCGCAGTGAAAACGGAATCTTGTGTAACTGTTATTATTAGGTATATTGTATAATTAGATACGCATTTAAGTGGCTTATTTTTGTTCGTTTTCTTCTGATTTATTTAAAATATTAAATTAATTGAACTAACTGATGTATCCAAAAGGATACATTACGAAATTTAAGGGTTAACTAGTCACAGTGTGAAAACGCATCATTTCCGGACACTGGTACCTATTAAAAAATGGTTAACATATCTCAATTTACTACCTCACCTCCGATGTAGGTGATTTTCTTTTTTGCAGTACTTTATATATATATATATGTAAGTCTGTTATCACTGAACTCTTCCTAAACGACTGGATCGATTATGATGAAGTTTTCTTGGCGTGTCTGATTGGGTCCCTCGATGGTTTTAGAGCTTTAAAATCACAAGTGGGCCCTCTAAAACCATTAGGTATATAAGTTCACTTAAATGAATGAAATGAGGGAAATTTCGAAGAAGTGGCTGAATTCAAATGCCTGAGGTTGAAGCGCCTGGAAGTCGGAGTTACGTTACTCCGATGGTAGCATGGGTGATAAATGATAATGAAGCGCCAGAAGAGTTCATAACCAAAATTCCAGACCATGGACAACCACAGGAATAATTCCCTTTAAGGAAAAATCCATATGGTTTGACCGGGAATCGAACCGGGACCTCATGAACAGTAGTCGAACAATTAAGTATCTTAGATTGCGAAGGGCAGGGTAGATGGCACGAATGGGGAAAAAAAGAGGAGCATGGAAAATCCTTGCAGGAAAATCAGAAGGAAAGCGTCCAGAAGGTAGACCCAGAATGAGGAGTGAGATTAACATTAACCAAGATTTGAGGGAGATAAATTATACAGCGGATGATTGGTAAAAATCTCAGGAAAATTATTAATGGAGAGCTTATGACCTACGTGTTAAATAGAGCTAGTCAGTTAGAGAACAATCCCATTACTCTCAGATTCAACTCAGGAAGTTACTGTTTGTTTGGAATAGGGAACTGGGTTGCCATTTTAACAGTGTTTTCTTGAGAGAAATCCTTATATAAAACTGAAGATTGCAACACAGAAGGTACATAGTTGTAAGTTGTAGTTGTCCAAGCCACCCCCTCTTAAAGAAAAACATAGTTACCACTTGTCACTGAGCTCTTGCGGATCTGTACTATCCTGTGTGAAAGTGTCGACTCTCATGTTTACTATAAAACTAGATTGCATGTCGTAAAAGAAAAAACTATGTTTTTTAAATATATAGTACATAGATTTGGAAAAAGTACTGCTAACCTTGCCGCTCCACCCCTCCTTAACAAACAAATACCGTTATTATGAGTTGGCAACATCTATCGTCTGTAGGTAGGGGGACACCGGCGTAGCCCATAAGGTCTGTAGTAATTTCCTGGGTTGAATTAGTGTAGCTTCAACAAAGGTTTGGATACCATTTTTAAGACAACATATCCCTTCATCCAGCTTCCGAACACTACAATTCAAAGACTTAATAAAACATTTATCCAAAGAAGATAATAAATGTTCAATTTCTGGAGATTCCCTCGCATTGAACCAATGAAACTGATTCGTTAGAAAGAAAGAAACTCGGATCCAAGCTTGCACTCCCATTCAATTCACCGGAGCTCTATATCAATACAAAATTCAACAGGGAATCGAGTGGAGTCATGTACGTTTCGGTAAGAACAAGATATGGGGGAAAATCACAAAAAAAATCACCTTATTTCTTCCAAGAAATGAAGCTGTGTTTCGCATTCTAACGCGTCATGACTACAGGCCGGATTTAAAGGGGAAATATCATTAAAAAAAGGACAATAATTTTTTTCCCTACAAACATAACTTGTATGGGGTCTTAATTACGTAACTAACTCACTGATTCCATCGAATTCGTAGATTCATGTCCGCGCGGACATAAGCTCTCCATACATCCCTATAGATGTTTTTCATACATAAAAAGTACTTCCAGTAAAAACTAAATCCCTCAAATCATGGTTAATGTTACACTCTCACCTCGTTCTTCGTCTACCAACTAGGTGTTTTCGCTATGGTTTTTCTACAAGAAGCTTCCATGCACCGCTTTCATTCCTCATTTGTGCCACATGCCCTCCCACCGCTGTGTACGAGACTCAAATTATCTTATTATATCTAGTTTTGTATACAGATCATGTAGCTCACTGTTATGTAGTCTTCTCCATTTGCCTGTCTGTTCGGCTCTCTTTGGTCCAAATTTCTTCATCCGATCCGATTAAGGGTCTTTCCACTTTTCAGCCCTTTTACCAGCCGGCTGCTGGCCCTTCACATCCACATGTGTCAATCACAGAGGTAGATGATCAACAGCCAGTGTAGGGGTGACATGTGGTTAGCATATCGAGTCCCCCAGCCGTTATAGCTGGTTCCTCAACCTGGAGCCGCTACTTATTGTAGCTACCCAATTGCCTCACGATGCTGGGTGGGCACCGGTCCCATACTGGCCGAAATACCATGAGAAAATTTCTTCCCCATGGAGACTCGAACCAGCGCAAATCCCGTAGCTCTGCGCCAAGGCTTCCTATCTTAACCACTCGGCTACGGCGCGGGACCAAATTATTTCATAAGAACTTTATTCTCAAATACTGATAATATTTTCTCCTCCCTTAAAATTAGAGTCCATTTTTCGCATCCGAATAATAGAACTGGGAGAATAACAATTTTATATATTTTCAGTTTGTTTTTTTAGGGAAGTTTGGACAACAGTCCAGCAAGCTGCTGGTCTCACATCCATGCTATTCACAGATGTAGAGAATTGTCCAGCCAGTGTAAGAGTGATACGTCGTCAGCATGGCGGGTCCACCAGTCACTGTAGCTGATTTTCTCAACCTGGAGTCGCTACTTATTGCAGCTACCCAAATTCCTCACGATGCTGGGTGGGCACCGGTCCCATACTGGCCGAAACGCCATTATACAATTTATTTTTCCATGGAGATTCGAACTAGCGCAAGTCCCGTAACCCTGTGTCAAGGCATTTTGCTTTAACCACTCGGCTACGGCGTGGGTCATAATGACATGCCTAGTTCTTTTAATCTTTCTTTCAGTGCTATTTTCTCTCAAATTTACTTCCTCTTTTCTTTCTATTTTTCTCTCAGTCTTTCTCTCTCTCTCCCCTCCTTATTTTAGCTAACTTTATATACAGGGTGGACCGCTCGAATGGACCTAATTTCAATTGCTTGTTACTGGCAAACGGTTGAAGATAGAAACTTAAAACAACGTTCATAGTACAGAAAAACTCACCAAGTTTCGAATCCTGTCGGTAGATGGCACAAAGATACGTTTCTCGTTCTTAGATTTAATTGTTTGTGAAAATGGCGACTCCGCAGATGAAAGCACAAGCTGTTTTGTGGTATGCGGAGTTTAAATCAATCATTAGATTTCAAAGGGAGTTCCGGCGTGTGTTTAACCGTGATGCTCCAACTGCTAGAAGCATAAAGAAGTGGCGTGATACATTATTAGCTACAGAATCTGTGTTGAAGAAGCATGGTGGTGGTCGCAGAGCATCCGATGAAATGGTAGCAAATGTTCAAGCCGCATTTGAGCGAAGCCCCCGGAAGTCATTAAGAAGAGCTTCGCGGGAACTTCAAATACCAAAATCGACATTACAACGGATTGTCCACAAACGCCTCAAACTGCACGCATATAAAGTGCAGTTAGTGCAACGTCTGGAGCCGAATGACATGCCGAAACGAGTGGAATTCGCCAATACGATGCTGGACCGTCTCGGCGCTGATCCTGACTTCATGACCAAGATTTTCTTCTCGGACGAAGCCACTTTCCATTTGTCAGGCAAGGTAAACCGGCATAATGTGCGGATCTGGGGATCGGAGAATCCTCACGCTATTCAAGAGCATGTTCGTGATAGTCCGAAGATGAATGTTTGGTGCAGTTGTCACATAATAAGGTCATTGGACCGTTTTTCTTCGCCGAGAAAACTGTTCGTGGTACCACATATCTTGACATGCTGGAGCAGTTCTTCTTTCCACAAATTGAACAACTGCAGCCTAACATCGTTTTCCAGCAAGATGGTGCTCCTCCCCACTGGTCCAATGAAGTTCGTACGACTTTGGACAACATTTTCCCTGGCCGTTGGATTGGTAGGGGAGGACCAATCGCGTGGCCCCCGAGATCTCCCGATTTAACACCACTGGATTTCTTTCTCTGGGGCTATGTCAAAGATAAAGTTACACACCACCCCAGTCAAAGACCTTCGTGATCTTCGTGAGCGCATCATATAGGCTATTGAGAACATTCCAGAAGACATACTCCAACGTACTTGGCAAGAAATTGTTCATCGCTTTGATATCGTCACAGTGACTGCTGGGGCTCATATAGAGATGTGGTGATCTGGATATCAAAACTTGGTGAGTTTTTCTGTAATATGAACGTTGTTTTAAGTTTCTATCTTCAACCGTTTGCCAGTAACAAGCACTTGAAATTAGGTCCATTCGAGCGGTCCACCCTGTATATAAATATATATATATATATATATATATATATATAGTCCACCGCTGTGGTCTCGAGGTAGCGTGCTGCCTTGTCACGCAGCGGGCCCGGGTTCGATCCCCGGTCTGGGCAGTTTTTCTGGGTGAGGTTTTTATCGGGGTTTTTCCTCACCTGTAAGACAAATGTCAGAAAAACTTTAAGGCCCAAACGGTCCCCGAAATCAAATCATATGGCCATCATCCTTATCATTATCACTATCATAATCATCCTTCACCGGTGTGGAAAGCAACGGGAAGCTACCACACCTACACAATTCCGTAGTAAAGCTGCAAGCATAGCATGAAAATGCTATGATTGCAGTGAAGGGCCTGCCTTCGGGCAGCATTACTATGGATATATATATATATATATATATATATATATATATATATATGCGGATTCGCATGGAACCAATGTTTTTTTCCACATTAGACAACATTCCGCATTATAAAAAATTAACCAATCTTAGATTATAGAGTACCGTATATGTATTTTTATGTACCTTGGATTAATTGTAGTTCCGCTGCCGTTGGAAAGTGAAGTATAGTATGTACGAACGACATCGACGGTAACGCGCGAAAAAACAGTCCCGTTTCGTCAGCGTTAAAAATGTCTCTTATGCGCGTATCCTCAAATTAAAGTATGCAGTTTCAGTTTCCACTCACTAACTATATTTTCGTCCACATCCTTTGATTCCCCCGCAAATTTCATTCCACACTACATTGTGTCGTCTTTTAAAACTGTCCACAACCAACCTGAAGATGCCTTGGAATCGTTATTCCTCTTTTCTTCATTTCCTCTTTTTTTCTCTCTCTCTTTTCATTTGACCATTTCCTTTGCATCCATTTATTCATTATTTTTTCTTTGTTTTTAAAATTTCATAAACTTGGGATTTTCCACATTTAAATTTAGTCATCATTTCGCGTACTGAGATTTTTTTCTTTTTCTTCGATCACTTTCATTTTTTGTTTAATAACAATGATACATACGATTTAGCCATCTTTATTCAGTAAATTGAAAACGCTACCTGTGAAAGATACGTACACAATCCATCTCAGATCTTAAACTAATTTCAGATTTTACAGTGCACTGGTTATTTGAAAGACAGATGTCACACGCCAAATATTTGTTAAACGAACCTGTATTTCGCAAAGCGGATGTGCAGTGAGGCCGAAAGAAAATTCCGGATATAGGTAGAAACTACGTCACCCGGCGGCAGGAATCATCACTTATCGTTAATTCGCCTAACGGGAATTCAATGAAGTGGAAACTAATTTTATTTATCTCTCTATCTTTCCGCCTTATAAACATTTTTTCATGAATTGCGCAAAAATATCCTTTCGTTTTCGCGGTGGACAGATTCCGGATTATGCAAAATAAATACACGTAAATTTACTATTATTTTGCCGGGACCAATAAATTTGTTCACATTAGACAGATTTTCGCATTATTCACGTTCCGGATTAAACAAATTTTACTGTATGTAGCTATGTACATATGTGTGTGTGTGTGTGTGTGTGTGTGTGTGTGTGTGTGTGTGTGTGTGTGTGTGTGTGTGTGTGTGTGTGTGTGTGTGTGAGAGAGAGAGACAGCGGTGATTTCCGATAGCCTTGTGCATTGTGAATAGGTTTGAGGAACTAACAGTGCGAAAGTTGGAGGTTCGCTTCAGTGAACTAGTTCATTACCGATGATTTGCAACTTTGATCGTTCAATCACGTAATTGTGACGTGGATTGGTGCTACTGGGGAATTATCATATTGATAGCGCGCTCGGTACATCAACCTGCGATGTGAAATTTAAGTAGCGCTAACGCAGTGCATCACGCGACACAAATAATGCAATGTTTCATATGTGCCACCGCTTTCTTCATAACGAATACTCTACTCTGCCTGTATAATTAAAAACTCTGGCAAAATGAAGAAAAAAAAACAGCAAAATTACTTTCCCTCCAAAATAAAATTTTTAATAAAATGAGGAAAAAAATAACTAACTCATTACTCATTACATCGAAGATATCAGACACTGTTTCAGACTACCGGAAACGCAAGCATACAGAATCGTCATCGAGGAGAGACAGAACAAAGCCGCCCAGATACCGACAGAAATTATGGAAACAGACGCAATGAAAACAGAAACCTGGAAGCAACCGAATTTCGAACTTCGACACCTGTACACACGTTTCGCAGCCCATGGATTTCATGGGAATATATGCCTGAACAACATGTACCATGAACCCAAGGAGGACTGCATCTGTAAATTATGCAACTATCCATGTCCAAAATATCATCTAGCGAAGTGTAAAAACAGGACTCTGCCTCTAAACAATTTAATTAAAGACTGGTAAAAAGCTAAATTTAATTTGATGTACACATTGTGTTTAATAAAATATATTAATATCGAACACCGAGGTTCGTGACCATGCAGACTTAAGCACTCCATGCATCCCACCCTGACCTATTGTTTTCCAATCATCCCCATAATTTCAATGAAGGAAGGCAATGATTGAAAAATCAATGTTATGAAGTTTTGCACATGTTCTACTGTCTTTCTACATAAACCGCCATCTGCGAAAGCACATACTCAATCTTCCAGCTGTGAAACAAATGTAGACCTTCTTCTTCTTCTTCACTTCACGGGCTAGGCAATATGTCTGTTCCGCCTCACAGTTGTTCTGTCCATCTTTTCACTGGCCTTCCTACATTCCTTGAACTTCTTGGTTTGTAGTTAAATGCTGCTTTTGGTAATCTTGTTACGTTCTTTCTTTCTACATGTCTAAACCATTTATCTCTATATCCTTTGATTTTATCATTTAATGGATATATATTTAACTCTGTTCTTATATCTTCATTCTTTATCCATCCATTCTTGTGCAGCCTTTTGTTCTTCTAAGGAAGTTCATTTCTATTCTTTATATTCTACTTTGTAATTTTTTTGGTCATTACCTAAGTTTCACTCCCATAAACTAATGCAGGAACTGCCAATGTTTTATAAAACTTTAATCTAGTATCTCTTCTTGTTTTGTTCTTTAATGTTTTATGTATAGTTCCACATATCATTTGAAATCTTGACAGTTTCACATTTGCGCCTCTTTCAGTTTTTTTGCGTTTACAGTAAAATTACAACCCAAATAACTAAAATTTGTTACTTGTTCCAGAGGTTTGTTGTCTATTATGATGTTTGATCTTATATGTTCACTTCCCCAATATGCCATTATTTTAGTTTTTTCCTTAGATATTTTAAAATTATATTCTTGGCACAAGTGATTTAATTGATGTAAGAGTAGGCCTACTATAAATTATTTTCATTTTCTTGAATAATAACCACATCGTCAGCATACATTAAAATATTTAGTATTTTTAAATGATCCATTGTTATACCTATATTAACAATACTTTTCCAATTTTGGATGATGTCATTAACATATAAATAGGGTAGGTGATAAACTACATCCTTGTCTTACACCTCTATTTATTAAAATTGGTTCGGTCTTTGATGTGCCTATATTTATTATAATTTGATATTTTTCATATAAACTTTGTATCACATAAATTAGTCACGTATTTCCATAATTTTCCATAATTTATCTCTGTGAACACGATCGAATGCCTTCTCAAAATCAATAAAAGCAACATGCGTCTGTGGACCTTTACATTTAAACTTATATGTGCTTCTGTGATACGATTTCGTAAATCAAGCAGACGTGGTAAGAACGTTTTCGTAGGATGAAACGTAAAATTTTATACACTGTGTTGCAAGGGACATTCAACTCCCTATTGAGGCATCAAGTTGATGCGTTCGGACTATCACTGTAATTTGAAACTGCTGCACTGTTTCTGCTGAAATACGCGACGTGCCTCATCACTAAGGCTAGGATTTGTATGTAATTACATATTCTTTCCATTTGCTTACACATGGGTAAAATTGATAAATGACCACGAATTAGAAACATACTTATCATAATATATAAAAAATTATCATTAGATGATCTTGTAGAAGATTTCCGGGCTGTTGGCCGTGGTCTTGAGGCTTGTAGTTCCCCGACGTTTCGCCAGAGACTGTGTCCGGCATCCTCAAGGGTTGTCATGAGGATGCCGGACGCAGTCTCTGGCGAAACGTCGGGGAACAACAAGCCTCAAGACCACAGACAACAGCCCGGAAATCTTGTACAAGATCATCATAGTAACTCCGGCCGTAAAAGCCTAAGTCAATATATTATAATTAGATATTTTTACATATTTGATCAGAATTACATATTTTTACTTACTTACTTACTCACTGGCACTATCGAACCCGAAGGTTCATGGCCGCGCGGACATAAGCTCTCCATACATCCCTATACTGAGCCAATGCTTTCCAATCATTCCCTGTATAATCTGCTTCCCTCAAATCATAGTTAATGTTGTTCTCCCACCTCATTCTTGGCCTACCAACTGGGCGTTTTCCCTCTGGCTTTCCTGCAAGAAGCTTCCATGCACGTCTTTCATTCCCCATACGCGCAACATGTCCTGCCCATCGCAGTCTACGAGACTTAACTGTTATTATATATGGCTTCCTATAAAGACCATGTAGTTCATTGTTATGTAATCTTCTCCATTCACCTGTCTGTTCATCTCTCTTTGGTCCAAAAATTTTCCTAAGAACTTTATTCTCAAATACCCGTAATCTCCTTTCCTCCCTTAAAGTAAGAGTCCATGTTTCGCACCCATATAATATAACTGGTAGAATTATAGTTTTATATATTTTCAGCTTAACGTTTTTTGAAAGGAGTTGGGACATCAAAAGTCTCTGCAATGCATAATAGCATGCATTTCCAGAATTGAGCCTATGTTTAATTTCTTTGTGCATCTCATTCCTATTTGTGATTATTGTTCCTAGGTATTTGAATTCAGCCACTTCCTCAAAATTTCCCTCATTTGTCATTAGCTGTCCATTTCCATTATATATTGAATTTCTACATATTTTAAAGATTTTTATGTAAATTTACATATTATGCCTCTTAATTAAAAACATATTTTCATAAGTGGATAATAATTTAAAACAATATTTGTTTACATTAAAAACTCAGGTACCTGATTGTACGCTGATACTGTTTTTTTTTTTTCAGCCTATGCAAAAGCTGCTGAGAAACGGTTAAAGAAGAATTCCATTTACTCAACATGATAAACATAGATACAGGGACGCTCTGAATACTTGAGTATACTATGAACGATATATTAGAAATATATAGGGGGCACACCATGTATAGTTGTTTAAGGCAATAACCTACAATACCCTGGGGTCGACACAGTCTATAAAAAAATGAATAACATACTATGTTGTGGGGGTAAAGACGGCTATCACACAAGGCTGAAATCTCTTACTGATTGTCTATTAATATGGAAGTCTTAACCTGCCAATATCCCTAAGACCTGTAGTGGAATAATTTTGTAATAGAAACATGACAATACCCAAGTATTTAAATCTCCCATTCCTTCAAACTGTATCTACCTTAAAGTTAACTTTTAATAAAATTACATTTTAATATATTTAATAATACATACTTACGGAATTTTTATGTAATCTTACATACTTTACATAATGTTATTACATAAATATGTACATATTTTTCATAAGTAAGACTATTTAACGAATAAAATTAAGCTGTTTACTCACAAATCATTATTCAACTATAGTTATTTTAAAATATTTATATATTTAATGTAAACGGCGATGTTTGAAAACAAATGAGAAACGATTGGTACGCTTCATCTGCTGCTTTTGTTTATCACTGCAACCAGATCATACTATTTATTGCCAAAGGAACGCAATATTGTAACAATGCTCTCTAGTGGAGAAAAAATGAAACACATCAAACTGTATATTAATTCATTTCTGATGTCGTATGATGTAAATATGACAATTATATTTTTCTGGATTATTACCTGGGAAAAAATACATTTAAGAAAGTGCAAACAGTGGTTTCTTTTTTTCGTGGTATAATCAATTGTTACAAATGTTTTATATTAACTCCTGCAAGCGCTATGTGTTGACATCCAAGCACTATATATACAATCTGGTAGCCGTATTTCTTATAGGCTCAGTCACTGCAAAATAATGGTCAGACCTGTTCAGAATATTAAAAAGGAGGAGCTTTCTTTAATATGGTAAATTTATTATTTATAAATATTTGGTGAAACACGACTGTGATAGGTTGTAAAACAAAAATCATTGAAACGTGATTGGTCATTGACCCGCATTAGGGGCATGAGTTAAATAGTCATTATAATCTTACATAAAAATTCTAGCCTTAGCTCATCACACACACTGCCGGTTCGTTTAAATATTTGTTTACAAGCAGACGAATGTGTGCATTTGTTGGGGCGGGTTTACAGAATTATGTGTGAATTCTGCTCTGACGTCTTCATATGACTATTTAACTCATGCCCCAAATGGGACTCAATGGCCAATCACGTTTCAATGATTTCTGTTTTACAACCAATCAGAGTCGTGTTTCACGAAATATTTATCAGTGTTATAATTACCATATTAAAGAAAGCTCCTCCTTTTTAATATTCTGAACAGGTCTGACCATAATTTTGCAGTGACTCAGTCAACAGTAAAGCCGCCATATTAGAATGTTCAAAATGGCAGAAATAAGATTTGGCTGTGCTTCAAATGAAGATATAGACGAAATACAAATTTGACAATTGTGTTTTTAAATAATGATTTTACTGAGTTGTTTACTAAAAAATAAATTAATAACCTATAATTTGGGTTATAATATACAGTTTGATGTATTTAATTTTTTCTCCACTAGGATGCATTCTTATAATATTGCGATGATATTTCAAGTTTCCCACGCCAGATGGCAATATATAACAAACATTATATGATCTTGTTGCAGTGGATGGAGAAACGAAACATAACGTTTCTCATTTGTTTTCAAACATCGCCGTTTACATTAAATAAATAAATATTTTAAAGTAACTATATTTAAATAATGATTTGTGAGTAAACAGCTTAATTTTATTCGTTAAATAGTCCTAACAAATGCCACTCTTGATTTCCAAATTCTCTAGATAAATTTGGAAATCACTCGTGGCATTACTTATGATAATCCACGCACCTGTGAAAAAACAGTAGCAACCATTCTTCCAACACTTCTGAAATTCATATTAAAGCACCGTTGAGGTTATGTAATAAGATGTTAATTATATAATTTTTACCCGGTAAGTCAGTCGTCCTCAACTAAATTATTAAACTTCTTCAAGTTATTCTAATGTGGAGGCCTTTCGAAAACAATGTTTCATCTTCTGCGTTTTAACTGGAACTGATAGTTAAAACGCAGAAGATGAAACATTGTTTTTAAAAGGCCTCCACATGAGAATAACTTGAAGAAGTTTATTAACTTAGTTGAGGACGACTGACTTACCAGGTAAAAAAAAAGTATATATTTAACATCTTAATCATTCTTCCGTGCTAAACATGCTGTACTAATCTAACAGTGTATTATGAATACATAGTCTTTTATATAGATTTTTTATTGTTTTATAGATTATTTTAATTATTTAAGCAAAGTCTTTTGAAATAGAGTTTAGACATTCAAAGTCTGTTGAGATAGAGTATAGTTCAGAGCAAAGTCTTGTTTAAGCTAACTGTAAACATCCCTACATTTAGTTCATTGGAATGTTAGTTGGTACAGTTAGGGTAATTCGAGGTCAAAATTGAAGATATAACACTTGAGAAGTGAGGGTCTCGTGTCTGTCTGTGTGTGTAAACGGCTGAAGGGTAAGTCACCGACCATTTTTCTTAATAATGTAGTCCATTTCTTTTATATTTGTATCAAGTACCATTAACTTTTTTGAAACTATATTTTAGAAAAGGGATATAACATTTTTAATCATGTAGATTTGGTTAGATTTAAAAATTCCACAACTCCCTCTTCTCAACCCCTCCCCAAGAAAGTACTGTAGTTTTAATATAGGCTTAGATTATATTTAGGGCTATTAACTAAGGGTTTCTAATTATTTATACTTTAGTAATAAAATAGTTTAAAATAAGACTCCATTTGTTTATTTCAAAACATGTAAACTGTACATCCTCATACTAACGCTCAACTAGATAAACGCTACCAGATTTTCCAAGTCCCGAAGGTCCTTTAAGCCTAAGAAATCCAGTTGGGTTTGTAACACGCAAAAAAAAATAATAGTAGGGTTTTCATGGAAACGGAGTGACTTTAGAGACACCCGGAATAGTGGCAATATTTACGATTGTCAGTAAAGATCTGCCATAAAAAAGACCAGCCACTACAGTCTACTAGTAGATCTAAATATTAATGATCTTCTTCTTCACAGTTTAGGCTTATTTGCTAGCCTGTTCCGGCTCCAAATTGCTGCTCTTTCCATCTTTTCTTTGATCTTCCCAAACTTCTTCTTCCTCGTGATGAATAGCTGTATGCTGCTTTTGGTATTCTATTCTCAGTCATCCTTGTCAAGTGTTCTTTCCAGATTATTCTGTATTTCTCTATTGTTGAGTTTAATTCCTCTAGTTTTAGTTGTCTTATTTCTGTGTTATGTTTTTTGTCTGTTCTTTGATATCCTGCTATTGGTTTGAGGAGTCTCATTTCAGCAGCTTGTATTCTGGCAGACTGTTGTGTTGTCACTGTCCGTGTTTCGGATCCTAAAAGCGATATAACTAAAAATGTATATGCGTCTCAAAATAAAATTGAAACAAAAAATAAAGTTATTATATTAAATTTACTTAGATCAATATTTTGAACAGAAATGATGGATTGTCGAATCTTGGCTACTTAGCAGTCCAGAGAGATGTAGAGATACAACATAAGAGACGTAATGTATCGCTCATTTGTTAACTGTATGACGTAGCATATGGTCATTCATTATAACGAACGTCATATTTTACTTACCGGTCCACTTCTTCATCTCAAGTTTATATAAACGAGCCTTTGTGCAATTTTAAAATTTAAGAATTTTTAACAAGTATATTTACGAGCAACAAAACCTGGAATCCAACGATTCATATCGTCTCTACTGTATGTAGAGAAGACAATACACATAATAAATGTAATTTACTGAAATTTCGAATCAAATCTGCTCCTCCTGGCTGAATAAAATAACAATTATTACGAAATTATACGCCTGTACGTACATAAAATTCCGAAACAGACATGGAAGAGAACCAACCATCCTTGAAGAAATTGCAAAGGAGGGAAAAACATTGAAGGAAGTGATGAAGTATTATTTCCCAGGAATTAACATTCCAGAAAAATATAATTGACATATTTATCACACGACATCAGAAATTAATTAATAACCTGTAATGACGTGTTTCATTTTTTCTCCACTAGGGTACATTCTTACAATATTGCGATCTTTTGGCAATAAATAATATGATCTGTTTGCAGTGATGAATAAGTGAAACTTAACAAACGTTTCTATTTTCTTTTCAAACATCGCCGTTTACATTAAATATATACATATTTTAAAATAGCTATATTTAAACAATGATTTGTGTGTAAACAGCTTAATTTTATTGGTTTAAGTAGTCCTAACAAATGCCACTCTTGATTTCCAAATTCTCTAGATAAATTGGAAATCACTCGTGACATTACTAATGAAAAATTAGCCGAATTTATTCATATATTAAATGGTTATTAAGTGATAAAGTCATGTGGGGGAATGGGAATCAACATTAATTATCGTTTACTGCAAATTTATTATTCGCTGATGACCAGATTATAATAGGACAAGATAAAGAAAATACAGAATATATAATTAGAAAGTTGGTCGATGCATTTGAGGTAGGTGGACTGAAGATAAATTATATTAAACCAGAATATATGGTAATCGGAGGAAATTCAGAAGACCTACAAATAAATAATATAATTAAACGTGTTGAAGAATTTAAATATCTTGGATCTATAATAGATAAATATGGTACTTCTGAAAAATATATTATTAACAGAGTAAATTGTGCAAAGATGGCGATTAGATCCCTGAATGGTCTTTTATGGAATAGAAATTTGACCAGAAAAACAAAAAAAGAGAATACAGACAATAATAGAAAGTATACTTACATATGGATTAGAAAGCTGGACAATAAACGAATGGATGCAGAAAAGAATCTTGGCAAAAGAAATGGATTGATTACGGAGAAGTATGAGAATATCCAGGCTACAACGTATTCGAAATACATTATCAGACAAGAATGGATGCACAAGATAGGATAACAAAGAGAGCTTTACAGTGGTATGGACATGTACAACGGATGTCGGAAGACCACTGGCCTAAACAGGTGTTGGATTGGATGGTACCAGGCATAAGGAAGAGGGGGAGAAGTAGAAGAACATGGTATGAGGGGATATATGATGCCATCTGAAGAGGTGTTGGAAGAGGGACAATGGGAGGATAGGAATCTCTGGAAAGCAGGAATCAAGAGCAAACTGCTGTAAAGTGGAAAGCCTGTATTAAGTAAGTAAGTATTAGGTGAAATGGAACTTTGTAATGAAATTTAAATCCATCATTGATTTGACCACTGAGAAAATTCAGGAAAAATCTCAGGATACAAACAAGAACTTGTAATTGCTACCGCCATAGTCCACTCGCTCAATACCTGAATGGGAATTCCAGAGTCAAGCAGCGAACACGGTACAGGAATTACTATAGTGCGAATTTCTGTGATACGCGATGTTAAGTAGCAAATTCTAGTGCGATCGCGTATTCAAATTGTGATTGGGGGGTAGAAGATGAAAGCGAGAATGTAAATGGCTTCGTGTAGAGGTAAAGTAGATCGTCTCTACTCGTGTCCGCTGTAATGCCAGGACGAGTGATGACATGAAATGAAATGAAGACCAAATTATTTAAAGTCTGTGATGCACAGGTCTCCTGGCTGACCAGGCATTTCACATCAACACAAGAGCAGACCAAATTAATTTTTCATACATTTGCAATCTGTCCAATGATATGAATATTATATTAACAATGACTATTTAACTCATGCCCCAAATGGCAATCAATGACCAATCACATTTCTAGGAATTTTGATTTACAACCAATCACAGTCTTTTTTCACATCGATTTTATCACTTTCATTTTTTCAAGTGGCTCCCAGATTGTATATATAGTGCACGAATGTAAGATATAATAGAAAAACATTGTAGCAATTGATTATACTACAAAAAAAAAAGAGAAATAAACCGCTGTTTTCCTTTCGTAAACGTATTATTTCCCGAATAACGTTCCAGAAAAATGTAACTGACATATTAACATATCACTGGACGATCTAATCCAACATTTCACATCATATGCCACACTTAACATAAACACTACGACCAAACAACAAACTATAGATGAGCTCCTATCCACACCTACTCCTTCCCGAGAAAAATTCTTCTTTTCCTATATAATGCCAATCGACGTTAAACTATCCCTGGACCGCATTAGAACTAAAACACAAGGTATAGACAATATAAGTATCGACTTTTTAAAGAAAATACTCCATGTCATACTCCCAACTGTAACCCATATATTCAATGCCCTCAATTATGACCTCAACTTACCCCGAACTCTGGAAAAAAGCTATAGTCAGACCAATCCCTAAAATTAAATTACCTGTAACACCAAACGACTTTAGACCAATCAGCATCCTCCCAGTCCTATCTAAGGCCTTGGAGCGCATTGTTCATGAACAATTAACTGATTACCTTAACACTCATAACATACTCGACCCATACCAATCAGGTTTTAGGACAGGCCATAGTACGGCAACCGCACTTCTTAAAGTTACCGAAGATACGCGTGAAGCAATGGACAGTGGCCACATGACAATATTTACACTCTTGGACTTCAGCAAAGCTTTCGACACTGTTGACACTGACATATTAATAGCAAAATTACGCGCTCTGAATCTTTCGGACAATGCTGTTAACTGGCTTGGATCCTATCTTCATGGTCGCCAGCAATGTGTATCCAATGCAGAACTTTCCTCATCCTGGCTATCACTGAAGGGTGGCGTCCAACAAGGTTCAGTGTTAGGACCACTTCTGTTCTCTATCTATGTTAACGATATATCCACTAGACTTACCTATTGTCGATATCACCTATACGCTGACGATTTGCAAATTTACATTCACTCCCATCCTGACGATGTACATGACACACTAGACAAATTAAATAGTGACCTAGACTCAATTTCCCAATGGTCGAAGAAACATGGACTTAATCTAAATACTGACAAGACACAGTGCATAATTATAGGACATCGGCGAATCCAAAGCATTATAAATTACGAAAATATCCCTACCATTCTCCTAAATGACAAAAATATCCCTTACAGCTCAGTAGTAAAAAATCTGGGTATCTATATGGACCAACACCTAGACTGGAAAATCCAGGTGAATAATACCTGCAAGAAAGTGTTCTCAATTCTTCACTCCCTAAATAGTTTTAAAAACTTCCTTCCTACAAAATTAAAACAAATACTTGTACAGACTCTTATAATGCCACACTTCGACTACTGCGACATATTACTGACTAATCTTACAACTGATCTATCTGACAGACTACAGCGTGCTCATAATGCGTGCATTCGATTTATATTCAATCTCCGTCGTTATGACCACGTGTCTCCTTCATTTCAGGCCTTATCATGGCTACGCCTGAATGACAGAAGAACTTTACATTCACATACCTTACTATTCCAAATTCTGCACACATATTTACCAACTTATTTAACAACACGTTTTCAACATTTATCGGCTCATCACAATTTAGGAACAAGATCACAAGACTCTTCTTTACTTTGATACCACAACACAGGACCTGTCTGTACTCTGAATCTTACACAATATCTATGGCTAGAGCATGGAACTCACTTCCCAGTCATGTCAGGGACTGTCAATCGCTATCATTATTTAAATCCAAATTAACTGTTATCTTAAGTTCGACACAATGAAAACATTAACTACATAACAACTATATAGAGCATTCTATTAATAATCACGTAGGAAGCTACTTACTTTATTTTATATCATTTTAATTTTATTATATTCTATGTTTTTGTTAGCATTAGCTAGTATTAGATCCATCATCATTGTATTTTGTTTAGTCTGTATTTTAATATCTTAAAATTGTAATATGTACGTAATTTTTGTATAATTTTACTATTCGCTGGTTGAGTGGAAGAGAAGGCCTTATGGCCTTAACTCTGCCAGCTAAAATAAATCATTATTATTATTATTATTATTATCATAGGACATCACAAATTAATTAATAACCTGTAATGATGTGTTTCATTTTTTCTCCACTAGGGTGCATTCTTACAATATTGCGATTCTATTTGGCAATAAATATTATCTTGTTGCAGTGATGAACAAATTAAACATAACGTTTCTCATTTGATTTCAAACTTCGCCATTTACATTAAATATATACATATTTCAAAATAACTATATTTAAATAATGATTTGTGAGTAAACAGCTTAATTTTATTCGTTAAATAGTCCTAACAAATGTCACTCTTAATTTTCAAATTATCATAAGTAATGCCACGAGTGATTTCCAAATTTATCTAGAGAATTTGGAAATCAAGAGTGGCATTTGTAAGGACTATTTAACAAATAAAATTAAGCTCTTTACTAAAAAATAATTATTTGAATATAGTTACCGGTGTTTTAAAATATTTAAATAGTTAATGTAAACGGCGATGTTTGAAAACAAATTTAAAATGTGAGGTTATGTATATTCACTGCAACTCGATCATATTATTTGCTGCCAAATAGGATCGTAATATTCTAAGAATGCACTCTAGTGGAGAAATAATGAAACACATTAAACTATTATAATCAACATTATAGGTTAATCATTTATATTTTGAATAAACAACTCAGTAAAATCACTGAATCTATTCATTATTTGCTATATTCAATGTATTTGTTGGAGAAAAATAATGGTCTAACCTGTTCAGAATATTAAAAAAAAAAGGAGCTTTCTTTATCACAAAGGCAGGAGCTGATAAAGAGAAATCGATAAAGAGCGAGGTGAAACACGACTGTCATTGGTGTAAAACAGAATTCATTGAAACGTGATTGGTCATTGACTACCATTTGCGACATGAGTTAAATAGTCTACATAAATTCACGACTCACTTCGTCCAATAATTCGGAAATCGCTCGAGGCATTACTTATGATAAAACACACAATTATAACTAATTCACTGCCACCGTCAACATAAGCTCTCCATACATCCCTCCATCCCATCCATAGTAATTCTAGCCGAAGATAGGTCCTTCACTGCAATCGTAGCATTTTCGTGCTATGCTTGCAGTTTTACTAGGGAATTGTAGGTGTGGTAGCTTCCCGTGGCTTTCCACACCGAGGAGTAATTTTGGAAATAAACAGGATGAAAATCCTACAAATTACGATTAAAAAGAAGAAGAAGAAGACTTAAATAATGATGTGTTCATAGGCAACACATTTTCACGTAATGAGGGTTTACTTACAGCTGCCGGATATGACGTCATGACTAGAGACCGGATTTTTATATAGCATTACCTTATGAAATATGTACATAAATGTGTCATAAAAATCTCAAAATATGTAATAAATATGTAACATCAAAATCAAAACAGGCAATTAAAATGTTTTATTTATTTATTTATTCTAATGGCGGGAGCATGAATTTCACATTCCCATGCGATTACAAGTTTTTTTAATGCTACTATGTAACTAAAAAGGTGAAAAAACGACTTTACAAAAATTGTGTAAATTTTTAATCAAATTAGCCACAATCCTAAAGACTATCACAGCACGAAACACTGTACCGGTAAGTCACTGTATACATGATGAGAGATGTACCAGATGCAAAATATGCCCGAAAATCACTATCTACCACTTTCTAGGTAAGTCAGAATGAGTTAGAGTTAGATGGATTTTATTAAAAATTATTAAAAATGTAAATCAATATCACAGAAAACTCTTGCCTGATAGGAAAAAAACTGAATCGATATTTAAATTGAGGATGAAAAATACTTCTTAAATCTCATATTTTTATTCTTGTGAAAGAAAAAAAGTTCATTTTTGTCGACCAGTGTAAATTGTTCCTTTTTTACTTTGGTTTTATTGTTCTTTATTATATTTTGCAAAGTTTTATTACTTTTAAACGCCTCATTGATGTTCAACTTTTTTTAAGTGTTCGGATATCTTACTGGAAAGTGGGTCTGTGTATGACATTATAACATTTATTTATGTCCTTCTTAGGTAAAGGAAAAACTTTTTAATAGCTTTTTTGTAATAAACTTTCTTAATTATTAAATTATCTATAATTTTAAATAATAATTTAAGCTGAAAATAAGTATCCTTGGAATCTCAAGTCGAACAGTTACGGCTTCAATGAACTTGTTCTAACTTATAACAGTTATAATAATTGTTAACATTCTAACAGTTGTAACTACTTATAAATAACACATACGTCTTAAACTTAAAAATGTTCTTAAAATAACCTACTTTTAGCTTTATATTTGTTATTTTTGTCTAGCTGGCATACTTTCCAACAATAGTAATTCTGCCCGAGGGCAGGTCTTTCACTGCAATCATAGCATTTTCATGCCATGCTTTGCAGCTTTACCAGGGAATTGTAGGTGTGGTAGCTTCTCGTTGGTTTCCACACCGGTGAAGGATGATGGTGTCATATAATTTCGGGAACCATTTGGGCCTTAAAGTTTTCCTGACATTTGTCTTACAGGTGAGGAAAAACCCCGATAAAAACCTCGCCCAGAAAAACTGCCTCGACCGGGGATCGAACCCGGGCCCGCTTCGTGACAAGGCAGTAAGCTACCTCGAGACCACAGCAGCGGACTAATAATAATAATAATAATAATAATAATAATAATAATAATAATAATAATAATAAATATAATAATAATAATAGTAATAACAATAATAATTAAAATAACAATAATCCATCCATAATAATTCTGCCCGAAGGCAGGTCCTTCACTGCAATCATAGCATCTCCATGCTATGTTTTGTAGCTTTACTAGGGAATTGTGTAGGTGTGGTAGCTTCCCGTTGCTTTCCACACCGGTGAAGGATGATGGTGATGATGATAATGGTAAGGATGATGATGATGATGACCATACGATTTCGGTGACCTTTTGGGCTTTAAAGTTTTCCTGACATTTATCTTACAGGTGAGGAAAAACCCCGATAAATATCTCACCCAGAAAAACTGCCCCGACCGGGGATCGAACCCGGGCCCGCTGCGTGACAAGGCAGCACGCTACCTCGAGACCACAGCGGTGGACTATGGAATTATAATAAAAATAGCAATAACGAAATAGTAATAGTAGTAGTAGTAATAATAATAATAATAATAAAATCCATCCATAGTAATTCTGCCCGAGGGTAGGTCTTTCACTGCAATCATAGCATTTTCATGCTATGCGTCGCAGCTTTACTAGCTGCCTTGTCACGCAACAGGCCCGGGTTCGATCCCCGGCCGGGGCAGTTTTTCTGGGCGAGGTTTTTATCGGGGTTTTTCCTCACCTGTAAGACAAATGTCAGGAAAACTTTAAGGCCCAAACGGTCCCCGAAATCATATGGCCACCATCCTCATCCTTATCATCATCATCCTTCACCGGTGTGGAAAGCAAATGGAAGCTACTACACCTACAATTCCCTAGTAAAGCTGCAAGCATAGCATGAAAATGCTATCATTGCAGTGAAGGACCTGCCCTCGGGCAGAATTACTATGGAAGGATTTCGTGAGATTGCTATATTTCGCCACTTTTTCTCCTCTTTTTTATGCTTCATTTTTATTCCTCCATTCTTCTCTGCGTTTTTAAAATATAGGACAGAAAAATGTATCTTTTTTCAATACTAATTATAAAGAGTTAAAAATATATTAAACGTTACAATGTAAATTTTATGTACAAATAAAATTTTATACGATAATAAGTTTAATATCAATAATACGGCAATGATAATAATAATAATAATAATAATAATAATAATAATAATAATAATAATAATCTATGGGTTTTTTACAGCTGCTGTCGTCTTCCCGTTCCAAACCTCCAAAGCCTACAATCGTGGGCATCTTCAATGCTTAGCCCTCTTGCTTGCATTACTATCTTCATGCTTTCCTTCCATGTTAACTTTGGTCTTCCACTTTTCTTCTTTCTGCTCGTTTGCCATTGATATAGTAGTTTTGGCCAGCGCCCATCTTCCATTCTTAAAATATGCCCTAACCATTTTAATTCCTTCTCCTCAATTCTTACAATTATGCTTTCTAATAATGATAATAATAATAATAATAATAATAATAATAATAATATAAATATGATAAATTGTACGAGGAACACCAATTAATATATGTACCTTACACTGGGTAATGATGAAGTCGAGGTTAGAGCAAATATAAATTTAGATTTCTTTTAAAAGATGTCAATGTCCGGCAGCCCCTTATTTCTTGTGGTAGGCAGTTCGACAAGGGTGTACATTATCACCTACATTGTTTAATATATATTTTGACGAGGTTATACGAAAATGGAAAAAAATCAAGTCCCATAGGAATACAAATTAATAAGGATGTGTATATGAATATTTTAATGTATGCAGACGATCTGGTAATAAAACAGAAGTCAGAGGATGATTTACAAAGAGCCATTAAATGTTGAATAAATTAGGACTCTATTATAATCTCAAAGTCTCAACTTCAAAAACTAAAATGGCTTTTCAGGGCAAAGTGCCAGTCAGAGCAAAAATAGTGATCAATAATGAAATAATAGAACAGAAGCACACTTTAACTATTTTTGTTCAGATATACACAATAAATGAAACCGATATCGAATGATATGTGGCACCATAAGAAGAACCCTCCGAAAGACTCGAAGAGAAACTCAGCTCAGGTTTTATAAAATTATGTCTGTTCCTGTTCTTTTATATGGATCTGAATCTTGGGTACTTACAAAAAAAAAAGATATCTCACACATTCAAACCACTGAAATAAAATTTTTAAGATCCGTAAAAGGATGTACACGCATAGATAGGTTACACAATGAATCAATAAGAAATTAACTGGAGATATTTTCAATGCTCGATAAACTAGAAGAGCACAAATACCAATGGAAAGAACATTTAGACAGAATGGACAATACAAGATTGAACCGAAAGTGCGTTTTTTCGGCTCATTACTGCATCGTCGTTATCCTCCCTAGACTGTAAGATTCATGAACTATGCCAATATCCTTTCTCTATGTATCTACCCCCACTCTCCCTTTTTACCTCTCCTAGTGCGCTGTTTCTACGGCGCATCTCCCCTCTACCTCGGAACCTTCAAATACGTTATGCACAGCGAGAACGTTATCATTCATTCATCTATCCGTTCCGGGATGGGATCGGACTTTTAAGTGGACAATGTCGTCTGGAGCCGCGAAGTGCGGAGTTTATGTTGGTCCTGAAGACCGAGGAAGAAACCACCCTGGCTTGAACTCTAGCATGAGTGTGGTATGTGGTATGATGTGGTTTTTTGTCCTGTAGAAGTATTATCATTTATTTATTCACTTTATATTTCTTTGAATGATCAAATGTTTATCTTGGTTATGTTTTTACTTCAGACTTCTTGTTTACATTAAATATCATTTTTATAAATTAATGTTCTAATGATTTATGTGCACGTAGCTGTTTAGATATCCTATACGGAAACTCACTCAGTTAGGAGATCATTCCAGCTCCCTTTATTTTTCTGTCTAGCTTTCCTGACTGATTAATAATTATAGTGAAAACACTAATTTTTTAAGTCACTCTGTTGTTTTGAGAACTATTATTGAGTTATGCTAGAACGCCTAGGAAAGAAAGATGAATCAATCCTTGCCTCCTATGGGCCCGGGGCAAGTAGCTTTGTGATTAATAACCTTGGAGGTAATCAGATCTACGCTAATAGAAGCAACAGAAACAAAAGACGATCCGGCACAAATTATTGTATAATGACTGCCCGCACAAATGGTAGCAGTCAGCGTGGTTGTTAAAACCCCACAAGATTATCCAAAAACATCAACGCCTACAAACCACATGGAAAAAGATCTTTGCGACCGGAACAGGTCGCATTGACCCAATCCTGGAAAGGAAGAATAAGAATAAGAAGGGAATTCCAGTTGGGAGAAGTGAAGATAATATATGGGGTGGAGTAATGTGATGTCCTATATAGCGGTATAGTGACCAAAGTTACGAAAAAATGGATACACAATGCGTAACAAAGTTTTCCTAAATTTCCGGCATGGTTAACTTGGTCCCGTGCCGTAGCTGAGCGGTTAAGGTAGGAAGCCTTGGCGCAGAGCTACGGGACTTGCGCTGGTTCGAGTCTCCATGGGGGAAGAAATTTTCTCATGGTATTTCGGCCAGTATGGGACCGGTGCCCACCCAGCATCGTGAGGCAATTGGGTAGCTACAATAAGTAGCGGCTCCAGGTTGAGGAAACCAGCTATAACGGCTGGGGGACTCGACATGCTAACCACATGTCACCCCTACACTGGCTGTTGATCATCTACCTCTGTGATTGACACATGTGGATGTGAGGCCAGCAGCCGGCTGGTAGGCTAAGGGCCTTGTAGGCCTGTCGCGCCAGGAGTTAACTTGGTCCTGCTATACAACCGGTTGCGATAGCGACACGGAATGGCTGATGTATCTCTAGGGACTTGGTGTGAATGGAATTTGATACCGATTTACCGGATTTAGAGAGTTTGACGAGTAGCGCGTACGATGTTCTAAACATACATTCATTAATGAATGATGTTAAAGTACATTGCAATGTTTGCTGGGAATTGACGCACCGCTGGCCTTGATAAAAAAACTACACATCATAGAGTCACGCCCTAATCCACAGGATTTTAGAGTTTACTCTTGTATATTCTGGTTTCTTATTGATTTTCTCGCCACAATTATACCACTCGATTCCAGGAACAGGAGGTCATACCGAGGTCACCAGACGTTACTCTTGCCACTTGCTGTTAAACCACAAGCTTATTTCCTTTACAATTTATTCACTTGTTCTTTATCGATTTGTTTACCTCTCTGCGAGTTATTTCTCCTAAAATTACATGCAGCTGTTGGCATTCTTACTAACTGGTAGTGTTAAACCTAGAGTTCATGGCAGTGCGGATATAAGCTCTCCATACAACCTTATCGTGAACTAATCATTTCCAATTATCCCTCAAATCATGCTTTATGTTACTATCCCACCTCACAGTAGCCTCTGACCGCTCCTGAAATTTCCTTCCTCAAGATATCAGGGGTTGTCGCAGACTTGGCACTTTTAAGTCACGCTTATACAGTTACCTGTTGTCTAATAATTAATTTTTCTCTATTTATTTAAATTTATACTATGTCAAAATGCATTATAAATAATAATAATTGTATTGTATTTATAACATGTAATCGTTTCTGTTTATTGTAATTTAGACGTAAGACTTTCTTTTTGTATTTTTAAAACCTGGTTGAGTGGCAAACAAGGCTTTAAGGCCTTAACTCTGCCAGGTAAAATAAAGCTATTATTATTATTATTACCAGGGAAATGAAAAGAATTTTAAGTACAGAAATTGATGTTTTAAGAAGATCAGCTGGGAAATCTAAAATGGATAGATTACGAAATAAAGAAATAAGAGAATTATGGCTGTACAAGAGAAGCCGGACATCATAGACAGTATAGAAAAGAAAGATTGCAGTGGTATGGCCATGTCAAAAGATTGCCTAAATTGTTATGGAATGGATCCCAATAGAAAGGAGGAAGACAGGAAGACCGAAGAAAGCTTGGATAGAAGGGGTACAAGCAGCTATGAATATCAGAGGATTGGAGGAAGATCAATGGATGGACAGAGAGGAGTGGCGTTTGGTTTTTGGAAGACGGCGGCAGCTGCCATGATACCGGATGATTATCATTATTATTATTATTATTCATTCTTCGCCTATCTACTGAAATATTTTCGTCTGGAATTTATAGAAGAAGCTTTCATGCTCCACTTGCATTCCTCGTTCATGCTGTGTGTTGTGCCCAACGCAGTCTAATACGAGACTTTTTTTTTTCATTACACCTGGTTTCCCATAAATATTATGTAACTCACTGTTATGTAATTTTCTCCATTCACCTGTTTGTTCGTCTCTCTTTGGTCTAAAAATGTGATATACATTAGGATATGTACGTAGATATTTTCTTCCATGCTGTTATAAATATATATCTCCGAGCCGCATCTAAAGGAGGGATAATTGAATAAAGCGACATGTCGGCAAACCCTCATTACAGCCGCCGTGGAAAAGGCGACAGGCATTGTGTGTGTGTGTGTGTGTGTGTGTGTATGTATATATATATGGGGCACGCCGTAGCGTAGTGGTTAAGGCACTGAGCTACAAGCCGGAGGGCCGAGGGTTCAAGTCCCGTTGGGGTCAGGATTTTTAAACTGACCCAAACCCTCTGGCGGCACTATGGCCCTGGGGTCGACTCAGCCTCTAACTGAAATGAGTAACAGACGCTTGTTCTGGGGGTAAAGGCGGCCGTCACGCAGGGCTGACAACCCGGCTGACATAAAGTGCCGATTGTCTAGAAAAAGTGGGAGCCTTAATCTCCTACTACCCCAAGGGCCTCCGGGCCTGTTGTGGGATCACTTTACTTATATATATATATATAACTCACTGGCACTATCGAATCCGCAGGTTCATGGCCGCGAGGACATAAGCTCTCCATATATCCGTATCCTGAGCTAATGTTTTCCAATCATCCCCTGTATAATCTACTTCCCTCAAATCACGGTTAATGAAATTCTCCCACCTCATTGTTGGTCTACCAACTTGGCGTTTGCCCTGTGGTTTTCCTACAAGAATACTGTCATAAGAGAAAAAATGAACATTGGTTATTCAATAGTAGATTATACACGGTATAAGCAATTAAATTGGTATGGGCACGTACGACGAATGCAAGAAGAAAGATTGCCCAGGAAAACATTAGAATGGTGTCCACCTGGAAGAAGAAGAGGAAGACCTCGAAACTCGTGGATGCAGGAAATAAGAACTGGAATGAGGGCAAGAGGACTGGAGGACATGGATTGGATGGAGAGAGACGAGTGGAGAAGAAAAATAAAACTTTAGGCACAGAAAGATGTGTAAACTTTAAACTTCTGTATATAAATAAATAAATAAATAAATTATTATTATTATTATTATTATTATTATTATCGTCCTAGAGTGTTTTTCCGAGGCATGTTGTTTGGTTTTTTAACATTTTTTTTTCTTTTTATGATGAACGAGGCCCGATGCATCAACCCCCAATCTGGGAGACGGGTAGTTTTTGTTCAAGGTTTTCTTCCTCTAGGCTTTAATAGTCTAGTATCTTACTGCAAGGCAGCAGCGCTAGTTTTGGTCCGCCCTGGGTATTTTATTTCCCCAGTACCCGCCATATTTGGTGAGCATTCCCCTATCCGCCACCTGGGGAGGCGTCCGATGGGAGACTGGCAACTCCACGCCGTATGGTCATGTCAAACGAATGCCAGAGCAAAGATTGCCAAAAATTGTTATGGAATGGATCCCAGTGGAAAGGAGGAAGACCGAAGAAAACTTGGATAGAAGGGATACAAGCAGCTATGAATATCAGAGGAATGGAGGAAGATCAATGGATGGATAGAGAGGAATGGCGTTTGGTTTCCGGAAGACGGCGACAGCTGCCATGATACCGGATTATTATTATTATTATTATTATACTTTTGAAATCCAGAATGGGTTAAAGCAAGGAGATGCACTATCTCCTCTACTATTTAATTTTGTACTAGAGCATGCCATTAAATCTTTAGAGAATGAGGAAGGCTTACAACTCAATGATATTAATAAGCTGTTAGTTTATGCTGATGATGTAGTACTACTGGCCGATAGCGAGGAGATACTAAAGGCCAACACGCACACACTATTGAGTAACACTAAGAAATTAGGACTGGAAGTAAATATCAGTAAAACTAAATATATGGTCACACGTAGAAATACATTATATAATGGAAATGGACAGCTAATGACAAATGAGGGAAATTTTGAGGAATTGGCTGAATTCAAATACCTAGGAACAATAATCACAAATAGGAATGAGATGCACAAAGAAATTAAACATAGGCTCAATTCTGGAAATGCATGCTATTATGCATTGCAGAGACTTTTGATGTCCCAACTCCTTTCAAAAAACGTTAAGCTGAAAATATATAAAAACTATTGTTCTACCAGTTATATTATATGGGTGCGAAACATGGACTCTTACTTTAAGGGAGGAAAGGAGATTACGAGTATTTGAGAATAAAGTTCTTAGGAAAATTTTTGGACCAAAGAGAGATGAACAGACAGGTGAATGGAGAAGACTACATAACAATGAACTACATGGTCTTTATAGGAAGCCAGATATAATAAGAACAGTTAAGTCCCGTAGACTGCGATGGGCAGGACATGTTGCGCGTATGGGGAATGAAAGACGTGCATGGAAACTTCTTGTAGGAAAGCCAGAAGGAAAACGCCCAGTTGGTAGACCAAGAATGAGGTGGGAGAACAACATTAACTATGATTCGAGGGAAGTAGATTATACAGGGAATTATTGGAAAGCATTGGCTCAGGATAGGGATGTATGGAGAGCTTATGTCCGTGCGGCCATGAACCTACGGGTTCGATAGTGCCAGTGAGTAAGTAAGTAAGTATTATTATTATTATAAAATTGGTACAATGGAAACTAAAATACAAGTCAATATAGGATAGGTTAATATCAAATTTATAAAAATGGGATGTAGTGGAAAATAAAAATAACATTGAGAAGTGATGAATGAATGACTGGTATTTGTCGCCTGAAAACAGAACTCATAGCTATTTAATTTAAGCTGCCGTGAAATCACGGGCATCAGATGTCACTTTAAAGTATTGAACTAATGTCAATAAAACAAGTCGCAATGACCACATCAGTAAGCCTCCTATTTTTTGAACCCGTCGATACACAGATTCACATGAAACAGATTCCGAATGTCCAATACAACTAGCTGGTGTTAAAATACAGTTTTCTCAGAATCTATTCAATGCAGGAGAATAAATTAATACTGGACACTGGTAACAGTTTTGACTTTAATACACTGCCAATTGTTTTAATTAATAGTTTCATTACATGTGAATATGATAGTTCTGTGACAACAAAATACATTGTGCGTTTATATATCCTTCTTCTTACTTACTTACTCACTGGCACTATCGAACCCGTAGGTTCATGGCCGCGCGGACATAAGCTCTCCATACATCCCTATCCTGAGCTAATGATTTCCAATCATTCCCTGTATAATCTACTTCCCTCAAATCATAGTTAATGTTATTCTCCCACCTCATTCTTGGTCTACCAACTGGGCGTTTTCCCTCAGGCTTTCCTACAAGAAGTTTCCCTTAAAGTAAGAGTCCAATATATCCTCTTCAAACTTGCATAATACATGAGAGCTTTTAATTTGTTCAATCTATATCTTCTTCTTCGGCTTTCCCCCACTTACAGGTTTGCCGTCTTCAGTTTCCATTTATTTCTATCATTCCATTCTCATTCTTCCAAATTCCTATCATCCACAATAGTTCTGACATAAGTTTTCCATTTCCATCTTGGTCAGCCACGTTTATTTCTTCCAGGGAGCGACCATTGGTATATATTTTTTTTGCTATATCTCATTTTACATGGCCATACGATTTAAGAGTTTGATTTTCAATCCTCTTAACAACAGATGTGGTGACATTCATTTCTCTCCAAAGGAATTCATATCTTATTTTATCCTGTCTTGTTTTTTCAAGGCTTCTAAGATAATCAAATTCAACTGTTCTAATTTTTATTCTTTTGTAATTTCGTCAAAGACCAAGTTTCACTTCCACATTCTGTATTATGCTCTTATAAATTTTCATTTTAGTTTCCTTTGTAATATTTTTGTTCCAAATTATTCCATGTAATGTCTTATTACACATCCAAGTTAACTGTTCACGGGCGGAGGGGAAGAGTTTTAGCGCTAGTGTCACCGATCTACTGAATCTGTGGAAGGGTTGTAGGAGAAAACTGTACATCCGATCACGTATTGAAATTTTTCAACTTCAAATGTGGGAGGAGAATCTCTAAACACGTGTGAAAGATCTTAACATGGTTGTCAAATTAGTCATTTAAGCACGGAACGCTCAAGCGGTCGGATCATTTAAAATCACAGTATTTGTCGTCTCTCTGTTACCAGCCTCACAATAAATCACAAGTGGCAACATGTAATGAGAAGGGCAAGGAAGGGACAGCTGATTCCTAGACGTAACCCCAAAAGTAACAGGGTTGTCAAGTTAGTCATTCTGCCACTGACCGCGCAGAAAGACGGATCATTAAAATACACAGTATTTGTCAGCTCTCTACCTGTCAATCAACCAACATAATACAGAGGACAGGAAGTGGCAACATAGTAAGAAATAGACAGTTTGTTAGTTAACATATTTTCCGCCTGCACAAAACACTTGGATGGGTAATAGTTGCATTTTTTGCCATTGCAATTTTAATTTGTACATCTCTTTCACATGTACTGATATAATGAAAACATTAACTGCCTGATAACTAAATAGAGCATTCCATTAATAATCATGTAGGAGAAGCTACTTACTTAATTCTATATCATTTTAATTTTATTATATTCTATGTTTTTGTTAGTATTAGCTAGTATTAGATCACATCATCATTGTATTTTGTTTAGTCTATATTTTGATATCTTAAAATTGTAATATGTACGTAATTTTTGTATAATTTTACTATTCGCTGGTTGAGTGGAAGAGAAGGCCTTATGGCCTTAACTCTGCCAGCTAAAATAAATCATTATTATTATTATTATTATTATTATTATTATTATTATTATTTACCTAAACATGTATTTATTGACCCAAAATATTTAAAAAAATGATTTTTTTTATTTTCCATGTTTCGAATATGAGGTCATCCACATTCTTTCCCAAACACATATATTCGGTTTTCTGTAAATTTATCTTCAGTCCCCATATTGTATTCAATCTAAATAAAACTGTTATTCTTCCAGGCATGTTATATGCATGTGAGACACTTACTCTTACTTTAAGGGAGGAAAGGTGATTACGAGTATTTGAGAATAAAGTTCTTAGATTTTTTTGGACCAAAGAGAGATGAACAGACAAGTGAATGGAGGATACTGAATAACAGTAAGCTACATTATCGGTGATCCTTCATTCGATGAACATGTTGCATTCATCTTGACTTATAACAGAAATTTTGTTTTCTAAAAGTTCCATGTGTAATTCTTCTAAATGATGACATCTTAGAAGAATTACACATGGAACCTTTAGAAAACAAAATTTCTGATTATAAGTCAGATTCAACATGTTCATCGAATGAAGGATCACAGGTTACCCAAACAAGTGTTAAGATATCAACCTGCAGGAAAAAGAAGACCAGGACGTCCACTCAAAAGACTTCTGGATGGTGTTTCTATTGAGGTAGAAATAGGTCAACAAATGGCCTATAATCGTGAATAGACTATGATCATGATGATATTTATGGGAAACCAGATATAACAAGAACAGTTAAGTCTTGTAGACTGCGTTAGGCAGGACATCTGGCACGAATGGGGAATGAAAGACAGGCTTGAAACTCTTTGTAGGAAAATCAGAAAGCTACCAGAAGGTAGACCGATAACACTGAGTAACAAAAAGATTTTTTTTTGTCTCAGAAAGAAAAATATGTGATTCTGATAGTATGTTTTCTCCTGAATTCAAATATCATATCGGTTTTTCTCCAGCGCCCAAGGTTTTCGAGAGACAAGCATTTATAATGTCAAACGCCTTCCTTTGGCCAGCAACCAATCGAAGGGAGTATTATTATGCTTTCAAGTCTTATACGAGAATTTCCCGGAAGAGAATAACGGCTTGTGAAATGAGATTCATGCGCAGAACAGCGGGTTAACACCAGATGGGATCGGAAAAGGAACACCGATATCTTAAAAGAATTGAAGACTACGCCAATTTTGGAATATATTAAACAGTACCAACTAAATTGGAAACACCATCTTGAAAGAATGAGTTCAAATCGGATCCCCAAAGCTGTTTATAATTATATACCAAGAGGACGAAGAGGGAAAATTTTCTATAGGATCGTAACAGGCCTTGGCCTAATACTTGGAGGGAAGAAGAAGAAGAACACTGTAATATTTTCTACATTCGTAACTACACAATATTCGAACATTCGGACTCACCTAGAAAGTAAGAAATTACGATTTTCTGCTATATTTCGCCTTTGGAGCATCCCTCTTGATGGTCCAACAGTAATCGGCCAGTATATTAGGATTCCATTTGCCTTGATATCACTTTTCCATAGCTGAAATCTCCTGATGAAAGTGTTCCCCGTTTTATTTTACAACGGACAAATGGACAAAAAAAGTTCATTAAAAAAATAATTATTTAAATCCATTACTTGAAATTGGAATAAAAACTGTGGGTGATGGAGAAATTCCGAAGACATATTGGAAAACACGATCAAAATACTGCATTAAGTACAACTATTGGTGCTCATGAAACAAAAATCATGTTGACCAATGTAATTAGGTAGACGAATATAATTAACCACGATTTGAGGGAAATTGATTATAAAGGAAATGATTGGGAAATATCTCAGGATAAGGATATATGGAGAGCGTATGTCCGCGCAATCATGAACCTATGGGTTCAATAGTGCCAGTGAGTTAATAAGTTAGTTACAAACAATTCTTCGAACCAAGTCGACCTTGGATTAGGACAGGCATGGGGAACTTGGGCTCCGGGAGCTCATAACAAACCTCCTCGCCGATACTCATTCCACTCATTTGTACCTGCACTGGAGACGCAGGTACACAGTGATTGACAGTACACTGTAAGAGTCAGTGGCGTTCAATCCAGTGTGAGCCGGGCAAATTCTAAACACGGATATAATTTTAATATGGACTGTGTAAATTCTTATTACTGCATTCAGAATGCACTAAAGTTGTTTGTTTATTGTGTTCTACACGGTTCCGGCATGTGAAACACTATAATATCCCGCGACATTTCAGATCTTCACATGCAAATCAATACGGATAGCACAGGCACAAATCAATACGGATAGCATATAACTATATTTTCACAGGGACATATTAATGATATATACTTTTAAAATACATTAGGCAACATGCATGGAGTTCAAATTCATAAATTAAATATAATAGACATAGGGGACATTGTATGTTTTGTTTACACAGGGGATGACAGGATGGGATTTTTAAATAATCTAAAGCAGCAAACACTCCAAAACGATAGCAGACAACCACTTTCACAGAATTCAGTACGCGCTAGTTACCGGATTTCAAAATTGATTGCTGAGAAATCATATCAAATCTAAAACACACTCCAGATTAAACGATGACACCCTTGGCTCAATATTATGTCGAATGTTTGAACGCATTAGACAGTAAAAGGCGTTCTCTGCTGATAAAGTTTTATTCAAACACATTTTTCTTACTCAGAAATCTATTCACACGGTAATAATTGTAAAGCTACCTGACAAGGTACCTTAAGATCGTAGCTCAAGATATAAACTTATGTGAAAATCCCGAAGGGAACCGATGGTAACCGATGTAGTTTGAAACTTATCCAAGATGTCGGACCTTGAAGACTTCGATCATGTTTTCGGTATACGCGGAGAAGAGGAATTTGATAGAGTCTACCAAAGAGTTCAACTGGAAGAACAGGAGAATCGGCGTAATATTGCGCGCCGCAGACGTGTTTGTATACGGTATTATTTGCGGGATGCAAGCATAAATGCATTCCTCTATAGCAGACGAAAATAACGGAAGAGGTTTTATCGCTGAGAATTCTGGGTAATTCGTTGCCAATATTACGAAAACGTCAACATTCATGCATGACCGGTTAAGGCGGCCGTTAATTCGATCTCAGCTCACCAGTGATTGGAAGTAATTTGAGTAGAGAGTAATGTATTTGCATACGACCCTCGAGTACCATCAGCCTGGCATAGATAAATTAGTGTCAGCGGTCTGCTACGCGCCCTTCAAACGTTTGCACAGATACACGTAAAGTACGTACGAATGGAAGGGTTAGTGCATATGTTTCAGGTTGTAAGATTGCGCCGCCACTGATACTGCATGGTATACCGAGATGACAAATAACAGCAGTCTTGAGTTCAATGAAAGGTGAAATGAGGAATATGTCATACTACCCCTCATTCGGCAGTTCCCCATGCCTGGATTAGAACATGGATTTTCAGACAGAATGGATGACAGCTGTTTCTTAGAATGGTATTGGCATGACAAGTGGCATGAAGGGGGTGAAAGAAGAGCATAGAAATTTCTTGTGGAAAACCAAAGTGAGAGCACCAAGTAGGTAGTCCAAGAACGAGGAATGAATTATACAGGAAATTGCGATTTATGGAGAGAATAGGGATTTATGGAGAGTTTATATACGCGCGGATTCGAACTTTGGGGTACTGCAATTGAGTTAGTTAATTTATCATGATTTTAAAGGACATACAGATCAGATACCGCAAGAGCTAAAATAATTCTGGAGGGGAAACCTGTTGAAAAAGTGAGCCATTTTAAATACCTGGGTTATGAAATCTCATCTTCATCGTCATCAACATCATCTTTCACGGATTAGGTTTTTGCCTGTTCCGATCTCACATCTGTTCAGCCCAGCGCTTTCTTGGTCTTCCCACCGGAGGCCCTTGGGGTAGTAGGAGGTTAGGGCTCACACTTTTTCTAGACAATCGGCACTTTATGTCAGCCGGGTTGTCAGCCCTGCGTGACGGCCGCCTTTACCCCCAGAACAAGCGTCTGGTACTCATTTACGTTAGAGGCTAAGTCGACCCCAGGGCCATAGTGCCGCCAGAGGGTTTGGGTCAGTTTAAAAATCCTGACCCCAACGGGACTTGAACCCTCGACCCTCTGGCTTGTAGCTCAGTGCCTTAACCACTACGCTACGGCGTGCCCCCATTCTTTGCAGATGCTCCTTCCAATTGTTCCTGTATTCTTCTGCTTGTTGAAAAAGTGGTTGTCTTTTAGTTCCTCTCTAATATTCTCATTTCTAATTCGCTCATTTGCTGCAATAACGTCATAACTTAAAAAACATAGTTTTTCAGGAGAAGCATTTAAAGGTTTGAAATCCATATACCGTTGCCTGTATTTGTCATAAATATCAAATTACTAACCAACTCATTGTATACAATAGCTTATGTCGTTCTTGCTGAATATAGAACTAAGTTTTGTCTTTCATGTAGTACCAATAACTCAAAATCGACAATTTTTTAGTTATGACGTTGTTGCAGCAAATGAGCTGCAGCAAATGAGCGATGTTCTTCTCTTGTACAACCTTTCACAGACCATAGGAATCTCTTTTCCGCTGCCTGAATTTTAATTTTTTCTTTTGCCTTCAGGACCCTGGCCTCACTTCCAATCATCGCCACTGGTAGCGTCATCGTCCGGAGTAAAATCTCCTATTTTAAAAATGTAAATCAGTTTAACAAACTTAATACTTAATTATATATGTGGCACAATTAAGAAGGTATTTATAAACACAAGAAAGGAAACAATAATATTTTATAAAGCAGTGGCAGTCCCCTTACTATTGTATGGTAGTGAATTTTGGGTTTTAACTAAAAAGAGAAGAGAAGATCACAGAAGCAGCTGAAATGAGATTTCTGAGAAGTGTAGCTGTCTGCAAAGTTCTAGATCATGCATGGGGAACTGGGGCTCCGGGAGCTCATAACAACTCCTCTCAATACCCATTCCACTCATTTGTACTTGCACTGCAGACGCAGGTATACAGTGATTGACAATACGCAGTGAGAGTCAGTGGCGTACAATTCAGCGTGAGCATGGCAAATTCTAAACACCGATACCATTTTAATACTGACTGGGAAAATGATTATTTTTGTATTCAGAATGGCACGGAAGGCTTGGAACTATGCAGGTTGTTGTCAATAGACTCGTATCCCAACATGAGAGATTTTGCAGGCCACATTCTCGCAATGTTTGGTTCGATTTATACATGCGAACAATTATTTTCGAAGTTGAACCGTACCAAATCTAAAATACGCTCCAGAATAAACGATGACACCCTAGTCTCAGTATTGCGCATCTCTAAGAGTACTATCCAGCCTGACATTGACAAATTAGTGTCAAGAAAAAGGCATCAGCGGTCGTCTACGCGCTCTTCAAACGTTACACGTAATGTACGTAAGAATTGAAGGGATTAGTACAGCTCGAGACCAAGCTATGTGTGTTTGCGGGGAGAAGTGTGGGGAGTGGGAGGAGGTACACTTCTCATAGTACTAACAGCTGAGACAGCAAATTCCTTTCAGACACACGGAGCTGGGTCCCGAGCAGTATATATGTTTCAGGTTATAAGGGTGTACCGCCAGTGATACTCATGGTATGCGAGACGATAATAACAACAGTTACGAGTTCAATGAAGGGTGGAATGAGGAAGGATGTCATACTACCCCTCATTCGGCAGTTCCCCATGCCTGGTATAGATAAAAGAAGAAGTGAAGATATTAGAAATGAGCTAAATATTTTAAAACTTTTAGATAAGATACGTCCACTACTGTGGTCTCGAGGTAGCGTGCTGCCTTGTCACGCAGCGGTCCCGGGTTCGATTCCCGGTCGGGACAGCCTCCTGTGTGAGGTTTTTTTCGGGATTTTTCCTCACCTGTAAGACAAATGTCAGGAAAACTTTAAGGCCCAAACGGTCTCCGAAATCATATGGCCATCATCATTATCATCATCCTTCACCGGCGTGGAAAGCAACGGGAAGCTACCACACCTATAATTCCCTAGTAAAGCTGCAAAGCATAGCATGGAAATTTTATGATTGCAGTGAAAGACCTGCCCTCGGGCAGAATTACTATGGATGGATGGAGATAAAATACAAGAATCTAGTGGAAAAAACTGGAAAGAACATGTTCAAAGAATGAAAGATGAACGCATACCAAAAATTATATTTAATTACAAACCAAAACGAGACAGGAATGTTGGTAGACAGAAAAAGAGATGGATTCAACTTTTTGAATGAGAATCTATGAGACGGATCAAGCCACGTGGGCTTAATCCGTGACCGTTGATGATGATGATGATGGATATACGTGTCCTATAAAATAATTAATATGAAGTTTTGAGAAAACGTGTGGAAAAACTAGTGAGTTTTATGCTACATTCTACAGAATTTTGTGTGTGTCTAGAATTTTTATTTTGGAGTTGGCAACACTTCTTGCACTTTGTAAGAGAGAAGAGAAGCGAACTAGTCCACAACGTGGGATTATCCAACGACTCTGAAAGCGGAAGAAGAACTAAGTTTTCAATGATGGAAGCCGGAAGAGATAAACCGACAAAGTAGGGAAGAGGAGTCTCCTTAACCAAGGTGAAAGTAGCTGCTCCAGGGGAAACCGCGAAATCAAATCCCCTGATCCTCCCACTAGCAAGTTCTGTTGATGGGTCGGTAGCCTTCCCAAGTAAAAATCCATTACTCGTAACTTCCAGAGTATATACATATGTAAAATGATCCCACTACAGGCCCCAGTGGACCCCTAGGTAGTAGGAGATAAATAATTCTACTTTTACTAGACAATCGGTACTTGATGTCTGCAGGGCTGTCAGTCCTGTGTGACGCCACATAACAAGCCTCTGGTACTCATTTCCATAAGAGGCTGGGTCGACCCCAAGATCATGGTGCCGCCAGAAGGTTTGAGTCAGAATAAAAATCCTGACCTGACCGGGACTCGAACCCTCGACCTTCCGGCTTGTAGCGTACTGCCTTAACCAACTATGCTAAGGTGTGCCCATATATATATGTTCGGACGAGACTTGAACCCGGACCTCTGGATTGATTCCCCAGTGCGTTACCGATTATGTTACCGAGCAAGTCATTTTTCTAATATATATACAGGGCTTCCAATATAAAACCGGACACGCCTCACGGGGTTTCACCCGTCAGGCTGCGCTCTCTCCTCGTCCGCATTTCACTCTGCCAGCCGCAGAGTGTCCGGTTTTATACTGGAAACCCTATATATCCTCGTATTATTACGAGATGTAGCGGAACTCGGTCTCCACTGCCATCTAGCAGCTCCTGTACCAAGTAAGCAAATTAAGCTTGCTTTGCTCAATGTCAAAAATTTAACACACACACACACACATACATATCCACCCATAGTAATTCTGCCCGAGGGCAGGTCCTTTACTGCAATTATAGCATTTTCATGCTATGCCTACAACTTTACTAGGGAATTGTATGTGTGGTAGCTTCCCGTTGCTTTCCACACCGGTGAAGGATGATGATAATGATGATGGCCATATGATTTCGGGGACCGATTGGGCCTTAAAGTTTTCCTGACATTTGTCTTACAGGTGAGGAAAAACCCCGATAAAAACCTCAGCCAGAAAAACTGTCCCGACAGGGGATCAAACCCGGGCCAGCTGCGCGACAAGGAAGCACGCTACCTCGAGACCACAGCGGTGGACATATATATATATATATATATATATATATATATATAAGTCAAGATGGATACAACATGTTCATCGAATGGAAGATCACAGAATACCCAAACTAATGTTAAGATATCAACCTGCAGGAAGAAGAAGACCAGGACGTCCACTCAAAAGACTTCTGGATGGTGTTTCTCTTGAGGCCGAAACAGGTCAACAAATGGCCTAAATTCGTGAATGTACTATGATGATGATGATATATATATACATATATAAAGATTTTCAGTAGAATTTGTTTAGAAGGTGGAATTGGGAAATAGGCCTACTCGAAGATCCACCAAATTCACCAAACAGGAGTCCATGTGACTATAACTTATTCTCAAAAATCAAACAACATCAACCAATCATTCGATTTCAATCGAGAGTTGATATCCAGAAAGCTCTAAATCGATCAGTGAATGAGATATCCACAAATGATGCTGCAGATGGAGTGCGCCATATTTCAAGGACTTGGCAACGTATAGTTGACTTGACAAGTTCGTAATGTCGAAAGTAACCTGAATACAATGTTTGTGATGTTATAACAGTGTTGCCATTAGGCCTTCTTATCGCATGCCATTGTATTATTGTTATTCCTACAAATATTAATTCTTGATGATAAAGGTGAAATAATTTAATAACACCTATTATTATAATTAGAGCTCCAATTGCTCTAAATAACTCAAGCAAGAAAAATTATGGATTAACTATACATTTTGTAAACTTATCCACTTTACCAAGGGAATATTTATAAATAGTCGTGTAATGACTGAAAATAATGAGATAAAGATTAATGTTCGTACTTTATTAATATTCTTGTACCGAATTAATGTTTTTAATTATTTTAGTAGTTATTTCAACTGTTTTAGGTTGTGAAATATCTTCTCGAAATGAAAAAAAATGTGAACAAGGAAATCACCAAATTTATACAAATTTTAGGAATCATAAAAGAATACATTAAGAGCTAAATTAGTATAAAATCCACAAGAATAAAAATATATAATACAGGGTGTCCCATTCAGATGAAATCCCAGCAGAACTGATAAAATCAGGGGGAGAAAAACTGATGGACAAGATACGCTGGTTGCTTAGTATGATTTGGGAAAAAGAAGTTCTTCCAGATGAATGCAAGGAATCAATTATCGTACCAATTTATAAGAAAGGAGACAAAACTGATTGCAACAACTACAGGGGCATCTCATTACCTTCAACTTCGTACAAAATTCTAACAAATATATTAGTAAGCAGACTTACTCCCTATATTGATGACATTCTAGGAGATCATCAATGTGCATTTAGAAGAAACAGGTCTACAACAGATCAGATTTTTAGTATAAGACAGATTTTAGAAAAGAAATGCGAATATAATGGCACTGTACATCAACTATATGTAGACTTCAAAAAAGCAGATGATTCAATTAAGAGGGAGAAGTTATATAGTATCCTGCTGGAGTTCGGAATTCCTAAAAAGTTAGTTAGACTTATACGAATGTGTCTAAATGGCACAAAGAGTAGGGTGCGTGTAGGCAAACAGTTTTCAGACACTTTTGAAATCCAGAATGGGTTGAAGCAAGGAGATGCACTATCTCCTCTACTATTTAATTTTGTACTAGAGCATGCCATTAATTCTTTAGAGAATGAGGAAGGCTTATAACTCAATGGTATTAATAAGCTGTTAGTTTATGCTGATGATGTAGTACTACTGGCCGATAGCGAGAAGATACTAAAGGCCAACACGCACACACTATTTAGTAACACTAAGAAATTAGGACTGGAAGTAAATATCAGTAAAACTAAATATATGGTCACACATAGAAAATCAGTATATAATGGAAATGGACAGCTAAGGACAAATGAGGGAAATTTTGAGGAAGTGGCTGAATTCAAATACCTAGGGACAATAATCACAAATAGGAATGAGATGCACAAAGAAATTAAACATAGGCTCAATTCTGGAAATGCATGCTATTATGCATTGCAGAGTCTTTTGATGTCCCAACTCCTTTCAAAAAAACGTTAAGCTGAAAATATATAAAACTATTATTCTACCAGTTATATTATATGGGTGTGAAACATGGACTCTTACTTTAAGGGAGGAAGGAGGAGATTACGAGTATTTGAGAATAAAGTTCTTAGGAAAATTTTTGGACCAAAGAGAGATGAACAGACAGGTGAATGGAGAAGACTACTTAACAATGAACTACATGGTCTTTATAGAAAGCCAGATATAATAAGAACAGTTAAGTCCCGTAGACTGCGATGGGCAGGACATGTTGCGCGTATGGGGAATGAAAGACGTGTATGGAAACTTCTTGTAGGAAAGCCAGAAGGAAAACGCCCAGTTGATAGACCAAGAATGAGGTGGGAGAACAACATTAACTATGATTTGAGGGAAGTAGATTATACAGGGAATTATTGGAAAGCATTGGCTGAGGATAGGGATGTATGGAGAGCTTATGTCCGCGCGGCCATGAACCTACGGGTTCGATAGTGCCAGTGAGTGAGTAAGTAAGTAAGTAAGTAAGGGTGTCCCATTCAAATCTCCCACGTTTTAATTAATCATAACTAACAAAGTATGCGGAATTATGAAATGAGGCCGGTATTAAACTAAACAGAAACTCAAAGAATTATCATTGCCACACACTAAAACACCTCTATATGTGCACCATTAGTAGCACGAAGAATATCAAGCCTGTATTCAATTTCGTGCCACGTTCTGTGCAACATGTCAATGTTACTGTTGCAATTGTGTCAAGGATACGGGTTCGTAAATCATGAAGATCTTGTACTGGAGTCGCAAACACACGGTCTTTTATATAGCCCCAGAGCAAGAAGTCCAGTGGAGTGATGTCTTGCAACGTGGTTTTATGTCATTATTGTCCAACAAGCGACAGATTAATTAACTGCAACAATGAAATCAAAAATTCTTGAGTTTCTCTTTCTTTTAATACCAACCTCATTTCATATTTCCACATACTTTGAGTCATCATCATCATCCGGTATCATGGCAGCTGCCGCCATCTTCCGGAAACCAAACGCCATTCCTCTCTGTCCATCCATTGATCTTCCTCCATTCCTCTGATATTCATAGCTGCTTGTACCCCTTCTATCCAAGTTTTCTTCGGTCTTCCTCTCTTCCTCCTTTCCATTGGGATCCATTCCACAACAATTTTTGGCAATCTTTGCTCTGGCATTCTTTTTACATGGCCATACCACTGTAATTTTTTTCTTTTCTATAATGTCAATGATGTCCGGCTCTTCTTGTACACTCATAATTTCCCTTATTTCTTTATTTCGTATTCTATCCATTCTAGATTTTCCAGCCGTTCTTCTTAAAACATCCATTTCTGTACTTAAAATTCTTTTCATTTCCCCGGCAGGAATTTGCCAGACTTCAGCAGCATATGTTAAAATGCTCTGAATTATGGTTTGATATATTTGTAATTTTCTATTTTTTGTAATATTTTTGCTCCACGAAACAGAGTTTAAAACATTTATTGCTTGTTTTGTTTGTGTACTTTGAGAGTTATGATTAATTAAAATGTGGAAGGTTTGAATGGGACATGATATACTTTGGCATTAACCTCCCTTTTATAGAGAAGTGAAATTTGGACATTAAGAAAAAAGTCAGAAGCAGAATGAATACAATAGAAATGAAATTTATCTGCAGGACAGCAGGATAAAGTATTTCAGATCGAAAAAAATATGAAGACGTTTTAGAACAATTAGAAGTAGAATCAGTAGAAAAAAACTCAACAGGTATAAATTAAACTGGCTACTCCATCTAAAAACAATGGATAATTCAAGAATCCGAAAAAAAGATGATGCAATATAAACCCAAAGAACATCGTCGACCAGGAAGAATTCTTAAAAGATTGCTAGATGGGGCCGAATAGGTATATAAAGGCCTAATTCGTGACGGATTATGATGGTATTAGTATCTACCTTCACTCGAAGTTGATTCCCGATGGGGGGGGGGCTTTAGCTAGGTCTCAAGAAATTCCCGTTAAAAAACACTTATCTCTCCACGAGTGCATGCAACTTTTTATTACATATTTGGTATTCTAAGTTTTTTTGTTACATAATTATATTTCATAGGGCAATCTTCTTCTTCTTCTTCACTTCACGGGCTAGGCAAATTGCCTGTTCCGCCTCACAGTTGTTCTGTCCATCTTTTCACTGCCCTTCCTACATTCCCTGAACCTCTTGGCTTGTTGTTAAATGCTGCTTTTGGTAATCTTGTTACGAATTGTCATGGCTAACGCCGTAGCGTAGTGGTTAAGGCACTGAGCTACAAGCCGAAAGGTCGAGGGTTCAAGTCCCGGTGGGTCAGGATTTTTAAACTGACCCAAACCTTCTGGCGGCACTATTGCCCTGGGGTCAACTCAGCCTCTAACTGAAATGAGTACCAGACGCTTGTTCTGGGGGTAAAGGCGGCCGTCACGCAGGGCTGACAACCCGGCTGACATCAAGTGCCGATTGTTCAGAAATAGTGGGAGCCTTAACCTCCTACTACCCCAAGGGCCTCCTGAGGCCTATAGTGGGATTACTTTACTTTACTTACTGTTTACATCTAAAAGAGAGAAGAAAATCGCACTGTCTAATTATCTTATTTAAGATCCTACATACCTCGATTCCCAATTATTTATCATCTCGTTTCCAGTATCTATCCTCAAACCATAACTTAAACACAAGATCACAACATAGGACATCACATCACTCCATGTCATATACCATCTCCACATCTCGCAACTGTAATTCCCTACCACAAGAAATAAGGGGCTGCCGGACATTGGCATCTTTTAAAAGAAATCCAAATTTATATTTGCTCTAACGTTGACTTCATTATTACCCAGTGTAAGGTATATATATATTAATTGGCGTTTCTCGTATAATTTATCATATTCATAATATTATATTATTATCATTATATTATCATTATTATTATATTATTATTATCATTATTATTATATTATCATTATTATTATTGTCGTATTATTATTATTGTTATTATCCTATAAAATGTTGTTTGTACATGAAATTTACATTGCTACACCTGGGGTCGACTCAGCCTCTAACGGAAATGAGTACCAGAGCTTGTTCTGGGGGTAAAGGCGGCCGTCATGCAGGGCTGACAACCCGGCTGACATCAAGTGCCGATTGTCTAGAAAAAGTGGGAGCCTTAATCTCCTACTACCCCAAGGGCCTCTGGGTCTGTTGTGGGATCACTTTACACTTTTACACTTAATGTATCTTTAACTGTTTATAATTAGTATAGTGTATATCTATATTTGTTAAATATTTATTTATATTTGTGCTGGTTGAGTGGAAGAGAAGGCCTTAGGGCCTTAACTCTGCCAGAATAAATAAAACATTATTATTATTATCATTATTATTATTCTTTCCACATGTCTAAATCAGTTCTATATTCCTTGATTTTATCATTTAATTGATATATATATTTAACTCTGTTCTTATATCGTCATTCTTTATCCAATCTTGTGCAGACTTTTGTTCTTCTAAGGAAGTTCATTTCTACGCTTTGTATTCTAACTTGTAATTTACAAAGAAATGAAACATAGACTCAATTCTGGAAATGCGTGCTATTATGCATTTCAGATACTTTTGATGTCCCCACTCCTTTCAAAAAATGTTAAGCTGAAGATATATAAAACTATTATTCTACCAGTTATGTTATATGGGTGCGAAACATGGACTCTTACTTTAAGGGAGGAAAGGAGATTACGAGTATTTGAGAATAAAGTTCTTAGGAAAATTTTTGGACCAAAGAGAGATGAACAGACAGGTGAATGGAGAAGACTACATAACAATGAACTACATGGTCTTTATAGGAAGCCAGATATAATAAGAACAGTTAAGTCTCGTAGACTGCGATGGGCAGGACATGTTGCGCGTATGGGGAATGAAAGACGTGCATGGAAGCTTCTTGTAGGAAAGCCAGAGGGAAAACGCCCAGTTGGTAGGCCAAGAATGAGGTGGGAGAACAACATTAACTATGATTTAAGGGAAGTAGATTATACAGGGAATGATTGGAAAGCATTAACTCAGGATAGGGATGTATGGAGAGCTTATGTCCGTGCGGCCATGAACCTTCGGGTTCGATAGTGCCAGTGAGTAAGTAAGTAAGTAAGTAAGTAAGTAAGTAATTTAATGGTCATTACCCAAGTTTCAATCCCATAAAGTAATTCGGGAACTGCCAATGTTTTATAAAACTTCTATCTTGTTTTGTTCTTAATATTTTATGTACAGTTCCGCATCTAGTGATTAGGCTAGAAAGTAAAATGATTAGTTTAATTATTTCAAGGGGTAGTTTATTTAAAAATATAAATTTTGGAGATTTATGAAGGGGTATTTCTTCCTCCTTGAAGTTCTAAAAGGTTAGCTTATTTTTGGTTTACAAGACCAATATTTTATTTAAATTATTAGAACTATTGTAAATGTATCATTTGAAATTTCGACAGTTTCAAATTATGTCTCTTTCAGTTTTTGTGTCGATAGTAAAATTACTACGGAAATAATTTAAATATGCCACTTGTTCCAGAGGTTTGTTGTCTATTATGATTTTCATCTTATGTGTTCATTTCCCCAAAATGCCATTATTTTTGTTTTTTCTTTTGATATTTTAAAATCTGTAAGAGGTAGTGATGTGCATTCTATAACCTCTCCTACCTAATTCTCAACCTCACCTGCACGTGGTTCACCCTGCTTTTAACTAACGAGGTAATGGGGACCGAGTCACGGCGGTATAACCGTTCCATCGAATATGGAGGAAATTCCATATTTTGAACGCCTGACTAGAGAGGCTATAAGGTAGCAGCCCTACCACTAGTCTTGCTCTGCGGATGGCTGGTAACCAACCCAGGGGACTTCCTACTACTCGAAGAAACTTAAGCAAAGACTGGAATGTTTACCGTACAGGCCGCATGGCCTAAAACGAATTTGTTCATGATGATGATGATGATGAGGGGAATAGTACATAACATTTTGGACTATAGCCATTAGATTCTGCATTGAAACACCATCGTTTAAAAGTGTGAAACAGAGAGAAAAAAAACCCGATTAGTCATGGATTCATTTACCTTTAAAGTTTGGGATTCAGGTAAAGAAATGGGTACATTGTATAATTGAAAGCGTCTTTTCTAGGTTTTATGGAGAAGTGACTCACCTGTTTTTTTTTTCTATGCCCTTCATTTGGGGCTTTTGTTCGCAAATTACAACGTAAGATAGAATACAAAGTGCAAAAATTACTTTTCTAAGAACGACCAAAGGATGCACAAAAATTGAACCACGTAAGAAATGAAGAAATAAAAATTGAATTAGAGATATATTCAATAAATTATCTGCCAATTATATATGATATCGTCAATATAAATATTAAAAAGGGAGGATGAAAGTGGACATCCCTGTCTTACACCTCTATTTATTGTTGCTATTCTGAACTATCTAGTTCAGAAGATGGTCTACAGAAATCGCTCTTTCAGTTAAATAACATTATACAGAAATATAAATTTCAAAATATCAATAAGTAAAACGAAAATCCTAGCTTTTAAGCAATCAGATACCGTAAGAGCTAAAATAATTCTGGAGGGGAAACCCATTGAACAAGTGAACCATTTTAAATACCTGGGTTATGATATATCCCATTTTAAAAATGAAGATCTATTTAACAAACTTAATAAATTTAATTATATATGTGGAATAATCAAAAGGATATTTAAAAGCACAAGAAAAGAAACAAAAATAAAATTTTATAAAGTAGTGGCAGTCCCCTTACTATTGTATGGTAGTGAATTTTGGGTTTTAACTAAACGAGAAGAGAAGATCATAGAAGCGGCTGAAATGAGATTTCTGAGAAGTGTGGCTGGTTGCAAATTTCTAGATAAGAGAAGAAGTGAAGATATTAGAAATGAGCTAAATTTTCTTTAAACTCTTAGATTCAAAGAATGGAAGATGATCGCATTCCCAAAATTATACTTAAATACAAACCAAAAGGACGCAGGAATGTTGGTAGACTGAAGAAGAGATGGATCCAACTTTTGAATGAGAATCTATGAGACCGGAACAAGCCACATGGGCTTAATCCGTGATTGTTGATGAAGATGATGATTCAATAAATGATAGAATTCAACAACACCGCGTCGGCTGGGAAGAGCATGTTCAAAGAATGGAAGAAACAAGATTTCCCAAGATAGCATATCATTACAAACCAAAGGGATTTAAAGGATGTAGGAAGACCTAGGAAGAGATGGAAAGAATCATTGTGGATTCAGAACAGGCGATTCGTCTAAACCTTGAAGTGAAGATGGCGATGAGATGATTACTATATACATTTCCTGATGCCTAATACCTTAAATCGTTAAAGTACTGATAATAGAACCAGAGATATTGGGTTCAAATCCGGATTTAGGCATATATTTTTCTCTTCATAATTTGTCATCAACTCCACCGCTGTGGTCTCGAGGTAGCGGTGCTGCCTTGTCACGCAGCGGGCCCGGGTTCGATCCCCCGGTCGGGGCAGTTTTTCTGGGTGAGGTTTTTATCGGGGTTTTTCCTCACCTGTAAGACAAATGTCAGGAAAACTTTAAGGCCCAAACGGTCCCCGAAATCATATGGCCATCATCCTTATCATTATTATCATCATCATCATCCTTCACCGGCGTGGAAAGCAACAAAGCTATCACACCTACAATTCCCTAATAAAGCTGCAAGCATAGCATGAAAATGCTATGATTGCAGCGAAGGACCTGCCTTCGGGTAGAATTACTATGGATGGATGGAATTTGTCATTAAGCGAGAAGTGATAAATTTAATATTAAATACTACATAAGTCCACCGCTGTGGTCTCAAGGTAGCGTGATGACTTGTCACGAAGCGGGCACGGGTTCGATTCCCGGTCGGGACAAATTCCTGGGTAAAGTTTTGTCGGGGTTTTTCGTCACCTGTAAGACAAATGTCTTGAAGATTAGGGCCCAATGGTCCGCGAAATTCATCCGACCATCATCAACACTCTTATCTTTATCATCAGCATCCTTCACCGGTGTTGAAAGCAACGGAAAGTTACCACACCTGTAAGTCCCTAGTAAAACTGCAAGCTTTGCATGAAAATGCTATGGTTGCAGTAAAAGATCTGCCTTCGGGCAGAATTATTATGGATGGATACTACATAAGGGTATAGCATAGTGGTTAAGGCACTGAGCTACAAGCCGGAGGGTCGAGGGTTCAAGTCCCGTTGGGGTCAGGATTTTTAAACTGGCCCAAACCCTCTGGCGGCACTATGGCCCTGGGGTCGACTCAGCCTCTAACGGAAATGAGTACCAGACGCTTTTTCTGGGGTAAAGGCGGCCGTCACGCAGGGCTGACAACCCGGCTGACATAAAGTGCCGATTGTCTAGAAAAAGTGGAAGCCTTAACCTCCTACTACCCCATGGGCCTCCGGGTCTGTTGTGGGATCACTTTACTACATAAGGGTATATAGATAGAACCAAGTCACTTTTTTTGACTAGATGGTATTTGAGGTGTTAATTCACCACGGAAACATATATTTTACAAGTGTGAAGCAGTAAAAGAAACAACTGACTCACAAACTAACTCACTGGCTCTATCGAACCCCCACAATCATGATCGCGCGGACAAACTTTCCATATATCCATATCCTGAGCTGTTTTCCAATTATCCCCTGTACTATCTAATTCCCTCAATTCCTGATTAATGTTATTCTCCAACTTCATTTTTGGTCTCCCAACTGGGCTTTTTCCCCTCTGATTTTCCTACAGAAAGCTTCCATGCCCATCTTTCATTCCATATTCTTTGCCATATGTCCTGCCCATCGCAGTTTACTTAGCTGTTCTTATTATATCTGGTTTCTTATAAAGATCCCTTTTATCGAGTCACAGGTTTATATACCTTTACATTTTTGCTATACTCGTATATCAAGGGCTGCCCGGCTCAAACGCAGTTCAAACAAAACTCACTTCATATTTACTTAGCCAATATAATACCTACTAGCAAATACCCGGCGTGTGCTGCTACGCCTAAATAAATGAAAATTAATGTGCTTTTATGTTCAGTTGAATAAGTAGAAGGAAAGATAATTATATAATCAATTGAGTTGGTGTTTACTTGATGAAAATCCATATTTATTAACTAAATAAAAATAAAACTTAGTTTTATTTGATTTTCATATTTATTATATAATTCAGTGACAGCTGTTTCGGTACACTGTACCTTCTTCAGACATGTTAACAAATTATGAATTGTGTTCCAACTGATCTAAGCAACAATACAACAATATTTATTTAAATTTTTTAATTTAACAAAGGGGATTCATTCAAATCAAGTTGAGAATTTAACAGTTTTTTACTACTTTTAAATTTATTAATTTCTACAGCCTCCAAAAGATCTAACTTCTTGCCCTTATCACAAATATGTAAAATTTCAAAAAAACTGTTAAATTCTCAACTTGATTTGAATGAATCCCCTTTGTTAAATTAAAAAATTTAAATAAATATTGTTGTATTGTTGCTTAGATCAGTTGGAACACAATTCATAATTTGTTAACATGTATGAAGACGGTACAGTGTACCGAAACAGCTGTCGGTGAATTATATAATAAATATGAAAATCAAATAAAACTAAGTTTTATTTTTATTTAATTAAAAATAATTATACATTTATATTTTTTAGATACCCCGTGCTGATTACCCGGCGTTGCCCGGGAATCTACTTATCCCGTTCTTCTTGACATAAATGAGCTGAAATACGAAAATTAATGTGTTTTACGTTTAGTTAAATAAGTGCGAGTAAAATGTATATCGTAATTAATTTTAGATGCCCCGTGCTGACTATCCGGCGCTGTCCAGGAATCTACTCACCCCGATCTACTTGGCATAAATGAGCTGAAAGACAAAAATTAATGTAGTTCTTGTGATTAGTTGAATAAGTAAAATAAAAAAATGATTATAAATGTATATCGTCATTATTTTAAGATTCCCCGTGCTGATTACCCGGTGTTGCCAGGGAATCTACTTATCTCGATTTTCTTGGCATAAATGAGCTAAAAGACAAAATTCGTTATTGTGAGTTATCCGTAAAAGAATGCCCGTCATGTGCTGCTATGCTTGCAAAGGAATCTACATACTTGCCTCGATCTTCTTGGCATCAATGAAAGACAAAAAATGGTTATTGTGAGTTATCCGTAAGAGATAAACATATGCTGCCATGGACTTTTTTGTAGAGCTTTTAGAGATATTCAATTCTGTGTACATTAATTTTGTGTATTTGTTATGGTTTAGGCAGCGTAAGCCATTTAAGCGTCAAAATAGGGACTTTATTTCAGGTTTTCACTACAAATGGTGTTTTTTTAGAGGTGAAGGGGTTGAGTATTACAACTCTCTTATAGCCTATGTTCATCTTGGGAATCTCCTGAACATTTTGCAAAAAGCCCCATTACAATCGGATCAACGGTATGGCCGCGCATAAAGTACAAACAAACAAACATTCATTTTTATATATTAATAACCGTGTTCCAAGTATTCTTTTGTTATTGCTTTATATTTTACACTTTTCTTGCCAAGCCAATTACTTAAACTAATTACACATTATTATTATTATTATTATTATATTATTATTATTATTATTATTATTAATTATTATTACTATTTTTCTTTCTTTCCCTTGTCAACTTTTTATTGCGTAGCATAAATCAACATGTTGATAGTCCATAATTGTTATTTTATGTATAACGTGACCCTGGTAAAGTGGAAGTGAAGACTTCCATCAGATAAAATAAATAAATAAGCGCTATGTTGTATTTACTCACTCACTTGAACTATCAAACCCGTAGGTTCATGGCCGCGCGGACATAAGCTCTCCATACATCCCTATCCTGAGATAATGCTTTCCAATCATTCCCTGTATAATCTACTTCCCTCAAATCATAGTTAATTTTATTCTCCCACCTCATTCTTGGTCTACCAACTGGGCGTTTTCCCTCTGGTTTTCCTACAAGAAACTTCCATGCGCGTCTTTCATTCCCCATTCGTGCCACATGTCCTGCCCATCGCAGTTTACGAGACTTAACTGTTCTTATTATATCTGGCTTCCTATAAATACCATGTAGTTCATTGTTATGGAATCTTCTCCATTGACCTGTCTGTTCATCCCTCTTTGGTCCAAAAATGTTCCTAAGAACTTTATTCTCAAATACTCGTAATCTACTTTCCTCCCTTAAAGTAAGAGTCCATGTTTCGCACCCATATAATATAACTGGTAGAATAATAGTTTTATATATTTTCAGCTTAACGTTTTTTTAAAGGAGTTGGGACATCAAGAGTCTCTGCAATGCATAATAGCATGCATTTCCAGAATTGAGCCTATGTTTAATTTCTTTGTGCATCTCATTCCTATTTGTGATTATTGTTCCTAGGTATTTGAATTCAGCCACTTCCTCAAATTTTTCCTCATTTGTCATTAGCTGTCCATTTCCATTATATAATGTATTTCTACGTGTGGCCATATATTTAAATTTATTGATATTTACTTCCAGTCCTATTACTTAGTGTACCTCAATAGTGTGTGCGTGTTGGCCTTTAGTATCTCCTCGCTATCGGTCAATAGTACTACATCATCAGCATAAACTAACAGCTTATTAATATCATTGAGTTGTAAGCCTTCCTCATTCTCTAAAGATTAAATGGCATGCTCTAGTACAAAATTAAATAGTAGAGGAGATAGTGCATCTCCTTGCTTCAACCCATTCAGGATTTCAAAGGTGTCCGAAAACTGTTTGCCTACACGCACCCTGCTCTTTGTGCCATTTAGACACATTCGTATAAGTCTAACTTTTTAGGAATTCCGAACTCCAGCAGGATACTATGTAACTTCTCCCTCTTAATTGAATCATATGCTTTTTTGAAGTCTACATATAGTTGATGTACAGTACCATTATATTCCCATTTATTTTCTAAAATCTGTCTTATCCTAAAAATCTGATCTGTTGTAGACCTGTTTCTTCTAAATTCACATTGATGATCTCCTAGAATGTCATCAATATAGGGAGTAAGTTTGCTTACTAAAATATTTGTAAGAATTTTGAACGAAGTTGAAAGTAATGAGATGCCCCTGTAGTTGTTGCAATCAGTTTTATCTCCTTTCTTATAAATTGGTACGATAATTGATTCTTTCCATTCATCTGGAAGAGCTTCTATCCCAAGGGTGTTGTATTTTTTTTTCTTTTTTAGTTTGGTTTTCTAATAAAGCGTGTTGTTTTAGTTTTTTTAAAACTATTATTCATTTTCACAATGTTTCACACGCTTAAAGGTAAAAACTGTTATTCGATCAATTAAAATAGTCATACATCAGTTTTGTTTACATTACAAAATGGAACTTAGGTCGGAATTCGTATAGTTTTGTTACTTTTATGTTTCTCTAAATACACTAAAATCGGGGCACATCTTAACGTAGTGGTTAAGGCAATACACTACAAGTCGGTAAATCGAGGCTTCGAATCCCGGTGGAGTTAAAATTTTTAAACTGACTCAAACCTTCTGGCGGCACTATGATCCTGAGATCGACTCAGCCTCGAACGGACGAACGGAAATGAGTACCAGACGCTTGTTCTGGAGGTAAAGGCGACCGTCATGCAGGATAGACAACCTGGCTGACATCAAGTGCCGATTGTCTAGAAAAAGTGGAGGCCTTAACCTCCTACTACCTCAAGGGGCTCATGAGGCCTGTAGTTGCAGCACTTTGCCTTTTTTTTCCCTTTTTTTAATACACTGAGATGAAATTCAGGTGTTAATAGCACAGGACCACGATGACATAGAATATATGGCTAAAAAACTAAAAGAAGAATATGAAAAATGGGGACATTATATAAACATTGAGAAAACTAAATATCTGTGTATAGGAGAAGAAATGGAAATATGTAAATTTCAACAATGGAGAAGAACTAAAACCTAGTATCGAATGCACTTATTTAGGAACAAAATTAGACCATTCAGGCGATAACACAGTGAAAATTAAAAATAGAATCGCACAAACAAAACAAGCAATAAATGCTTTAAACTCTGTTTGGTGGAGCAAAAATATTACAAAAAAATAGAAAATTACAAATATATCAAACCATAATTCAGAGCATTTTAACATAAGGTGCTGAAGTCTGGCAAATTCCTACCAGGGAAATGAAAAGAATTTTAAGTACAGAAATGGATGTTTTAAGAAGAACAGCTGGAAAATCTAGAATGGATAGAATACGAAATAAAGAAATAAGGGAAATTATGGGTGTACAAGAGGAGCCGGACATCATAGAAAAGAAAAGATTGCAGTGGTATGGTGTTGTCAAACGAATGCCAGAGCAAAGATTGCCAAAAATTGTTATGGAATGGATCCCAATGGAAAGGAGGAAGAGAGGAAGGCCGAAGAAAACTTGGATAGAAGGGGTACAAGCAGCTATGAATATCAGAGGGATGGAGGAAGATCAATGGATGAATAGAGAGGAATGGCGTTTGGTTTCCGGAAGACGGCGGCAGCTGCCATGATACCTGATGATGATGATATGAAATTAATATAAACTCTGGAATATTTCTACATTTCCTTTGCTGCTATCAATACAAAGAGAAGAATGTTTCTTTCTTGGAAACAACACGAGCTGAATCTTTCCAATGTCTTTCTTTTGCTGCTATCAATAAAAAGAAATATGTTTCTATTAAATTTCCACGTCTTTGAATACGGGCCTATAAATAGCTTCAGGAACTTCAATAATAAGAATTTGAGAAAGGAAATGCTTGAGATTACGCCCGATCGCCAAACAAGTAGAATACAGACTTGGGGAGGAGGAGAGGGGGCGAGCCTGGCGCTTTAAAACAAAGTTCTCTCGACTAGCAGAATAGTCCCTGACGCTCCAGGTCAGGATTGAACGTTGGACTGACTCCCCAACCTCGTAAAAACTAAATTGTTAAATCAATGCTGATAAAATTCATATTAAATTTCCGTTGAAATAAGCAGTCACAAAGTAAAACATTAAAATAAATACGTAGCAGATGCTGTCGCCCCCAACTAGATTATTTAAAATTAATTTTTTTTTACAAATGCCCCAGGTTTGTCTTTGGACATTCCTGGTTTCTGTTCTGGCATGGCGTAATTTTAATCCACTTCTGAGACTGGGGCGCCTGGAAGGCGGGGTTACGTTGCCCCGATGATATGATGGGTTACGATGATGATAATGGTGCGCCAGGAGAGTCCCTAATCCTAAACTTAACCTAAGATGAATATGAATGATGATGATTGCGATGGCCATATGATTTCGGGGACCGTTTGGGCCTTAAAGTTTTCCTGACATTTGTCTTACAAGTGAGGAAAAACCCCGATAAAAACCTCACCCAGAAAAACTGTCCCGACCGGGGATCGAACCCGGGCCCGCTGCGTGACAAGGCAGCATGCTACCCCGTAACCACAGCGGTGGACTAAAATTAAAATATAAAATTATGGAATATTCACCTGAAAGGTCCGTCTCCTGAACTTAATTAATTATTTAACTGTAGCGCTTTCGGGACTTGTCCCATCATCGGCAGGATTCAAAACTGGTGTTTCAATGAAGATCTGGTAGAGGGGGTTACATGTATTGGGCTCGTTTTCGTTTATTAGATTGTCGTCCTGAGTTGCTTTCATGATTTCACAACAACGACAATCTGATAAACGAAAACGAACCCAATACATGTAACCCCCTCTACCAGATCTTCAGTGAAACACCAGTTTTGAATCCTGCCGATGATGGGACAAGTTCCGAAAGCGCTACAGTAAAATAATTAATTAAGTTGAGGAGACGGGCCTGTCAGGTGAATATTCCATAATTTTATATTTTAATTTTGAATAATAACTCAACGGAACACATCATGAATCTTATAAAGTTTAATATAATTTTTGTATGATAGTGCGTTCCGTCGTAGAAAAGAACAAACATTTCCATTAACTTCTAATTATATATCTTACTACTTTGCCGTACTTACAGCAATGGCGACAATGATTGAAAGTTCAACTTCCTACATTTCCGGGTTGCCAACCTAAATAACTATATTGTAATATTACATATTATAAACCTCGTGCTGGAAGTAAAACCAATGCCCTTTATGTATACTACATACAATGTATATAAAGTGTTCCCACTACAGGCATCAGGAGGCCCTTGGGGTAGTAGGATGTTAAGGCTCCCACTTTTTCTAGACAATCGGCACTTGATGTCAGCCGGGTTGTCAGCCCTGCGTGACGGCCGCCTTTACCCCAGAACAAGCATCTGGTACTCATTTCAGTTAGAGGCTGAGTCGACCCCAGGGCCATGGTGCCACCAGAAGGTTTGGGTCAGTTTAAAAATCCTGACCCCCCCCGGGACTTGAACCCTCGACCTTCGGGTTTGTAGCGCACTGCCTTAACCACTAATAAAAAAATATATCCAAAAGGTAGTGTTAATATACATTATACGAAACAAATCACTGCATTTTAAAAGAACTGAACTTTACTTGACACAATAGAAAACAATAAATACGTTCTTGCCGCCATTTTATGACTGATTGGTGTCACGGCCTGCTGTAGTCTAAACTGATAAGCATTGTCCACGCTGTTAACGCTAGCCAGTTCTTTATAATGAACGCAAGTATTTCCAACAAAGATATCATCATCATCATCATCAGGGATTATGCCTGTTGGCTCGTTCCGATTTCATGAAACCTAGAATTGTTACAATTGTTCAGACCATGTTCTGTGTGGGCGTCCAACATTTCTCCTTCCGTGCGGCTTATAATTTAGCAATAATTTTGGAAATCTTCCTTCTGGCATTCTATCAATATGTAGGCCTATATTACTATGTTACTACTATTTATTATTTTGAAAGCACCATCGCAAAAAAAAATAATAATGTACAACGCAAGTTTGTGAAGTGTTTTACAGGATGTCGGATATTAAAAACCTAGCTATCGCTAGATTTTTAAATATTTCCTCGCTTCTATAAAAACACTTCCCAATCTCGCATTGTAATATACTATTTTTTAAATGATAAAAACAAATTAACCCAAGGGTTTTTCATGTCTAGAAAATATTATTGTTCTTATGGTAACGCTGTTTTCCCCTGACGCCGCATACTGAGTGACAGAGATGGAAATAAAATTATCTCCAAGTTTCTTTGAAAGAGGATTATTCAATGGCATCTCCGCTAGCCGCTGTTCCGGTAACTGATTTCGCCCCCTAATTTTATTAACTATGTGGGTGATAACTGTATGATCCATAACTTTTTTTTTCATAATCCGGGCACACACCTTCTTCCTTAAGTTGTAGGTGAAACTATTTAACTAAATAATTTATTTCTAATGAATAATTAACTAATAAACCAATCTCACATAAAAGAACACGTTTACTAGAAAGAATTGCTCCATAAAAGCAAAGTTATTTTCTAAATGTGAAAACCCCTATATTTTAGGACGACTGCACCTGCCAGATAGCGTATTTATTTTAATATTTTTCTTTGCAAATTGTTAAGAAACCTGAAAAAGGAGGTGCCGGGCTGGTCCATAGACAACAACCTTTCCTATCAATGCTGCAAGAGCAGAACTTAGGACATGGAAAAGAGTTGAAGAAAATAGAGAAGAATGGCAGCAATCTCTTGAGGTAAGCCAGGGCCCATACTGGGCTGAAGTGTCTAAGAAGAAGATGAACAAGATTTATTAAATATATTTCAGTGGAAAAGAAGGCCTAAAGACACAACTGGCCCGTAAAAAACTTAATGCATAAACAAACTTTTTTTTTTTGCAAATGCCCCAGGTTGTCTTTCGACATTCTTTGTGTTCTCTCCTGGCATGGCGTACTTGTAACCCACTTCTGGGGTTGGGGCGCCTGGAAAGGCGCGCTTACATTGCCCCGATGATATGATGGGTGATGATGATGATAATGGTGCCCCAGGAGAGTTCCTAATCCTAAGCTTAATCTAAGATGAATATGAATATGAATAATGATGATTGGGATGGCCATATGATTTCGGGGACCGTTTGGGCCTTAAAGTTTTCCTGATATTTGTCTTATAGCTGAGGAAAATCCCAGATAAAAACCTCACCTAGAAAAACTGTCCCGACCGGGGATCGAACCCGGGCCCTCTACGTGACAAGGCAGCACGCTACCTCGAGACCACAGCGGTGGACGCATAAACAAACATTTACAATTATAATTGAACTCTGGAATTTATTCTAAAGTTGAAATTGAATATTATGATCTCAGTGATTTTGAGAATATATATTGGTACCCCTGCCGGCTGTTTTTTATCAGTCTTAATGTTGGCAATTAAGTAATTAGTTGGCAGTCTCTAGTTTTTGCAGTAGAAGCACGAACATGCAGTACTCATTTCGGCAGTATCGTGTTTTATTGTGAAAACATCTTGGAAAATATATTTTTTATTTCATGTTATTTAGAACGATTCCAACGCCAGCCAATCTGCAGCTGACAGTTGAGTTCACAGACGGCACGCAAGACTTCCTGAAAATGTCTACCGCAGTAGCAGATGAAACGTCAGCTTAAACAAAACTGCATTACGGCCATTCAGCCCGGAAGACCAACTTAATTAGAGTCACTCTTTATTGCTTATCTTCACATCTCTTCCAGCTTATGGAGCGAATCCTGGCGGAATCGCACGAATCAACCCGAAAGTCTTGTATTTTGAATTTATTATTGTTAGATTGAGAGCATGTATAACAGCAGAATTAACTTGTTTTTAGTTTTAACACGATATTAATATATATATATATATATATATATATATATCAATTCGTGTCCAACTCAGGGCAGGGTCGAGGGATGAAATGAGATGAAGACCCCTATATAGAGGTCTGTGAACGAAAAGGGTGCCGGCCAAATGTGGAATGAAATTGTGGCAGAGGAAAACGGGAGAAAAAACTTGCCAAACCTCCGTTTCGTCCACCACGAAACTCATATGGAGTGACCTAGATTCGATCTCGGGACCTCTGCGGTGAGAGGCGAAGTCTAACCGCTTGCGTCACGTAGCCACCTTTTAATACATTATTATTATCATTATTATTATTATTATCATTATTATTATTATCTTGTAAGTCTTTGTGCCTCTCAACGAAACTTATGCGTACTCATCATAGTAATTTAGTTACATTTATTTTCGGATAGATGTCATTGAGTGGCCCGGGGTCAGCGTTCCGCCTCATAGTGACATCTAGGAAAACAAGGTAGTACTAGGACGGGAAAATTAGGTAAATTTTGCTTAGAGGCCTTTTTATTCAGGCTTAAGGATCTTTTAAGAGCCTGACAATCTTCAGACTCGGGATCCACGGCTTAAAGTCCTTCCCGGAGGACTTGCTCCTTGGATTTTTCCAACCTAAAGAAATCAATCGACCCCGGCCGGATTTGAACCTGCGACCCTCGGGACCAGAGACTATTATTATTAATGCTATTATTATTATTATTATTATTATTATTATTATTATTATTATTATTATTATTATTAAGCGTGTGTTCATATGCTAAAAATTAATATTGCAACACAGATAGCATAATGTTTACATAAATTGGATGTTATTTCTTTCCTAATGTAAAAAGTAAACTTATAAGATTATCATAAGTAATGCCACGAGTGATTTCCAAATTATCGATAAATTCACGACTCACGAAGTGAGGAGTGAATTTATCTAGAGAATTTGGAAATCAAGAGTGGCATTTGTTAGGACTATTTAACGAATAAAATAAAGCTGTTTACTCACAAATCATTATTTAACTACAGTTATTTAAAAATATTTTTATATTTAAAGTAAACGGTGATGTTTGAAAACTAATGAGAAACGATAGGTAGCCTACGCTCTCTACTGCTTCTTTTGTTTATCACTGCAACCAGATCATACTATTTATTGCCAAAGGAACGCAATATTGTAAGAATGCTCTCTAGTGGAGAAAAAATGAAACACATCAATCTGTATATTAATTCATTTTTGATGTCGTATACATTTAAGAAAGTGCAAACAGTGGTTTCTTTTTTTGGTGGTATAATCAATTGCTACAAATGTTGACATGTAAGCACTATTATATACAATCTGGTAGCCGTATTTGTTATAGGCTCAGTCACTGCAAAATAACGGTCAGACCTGTTCAGAATATTAAAAAGGAGGAGCTTTGCTTAATATATGATAATCCTAACGTTGATAATTATTTCGTGAAACACGTCTCTGATTGGTTGTAATACAGAAATCATTGAAACGTGATTGGTCATTGACTCCCATTTGGGGCATGAGTTAAATAGTCAAGGTAATACTGCTAAATTACAGAAAAACATCAAAGAACTTGTTATAACTTCTATTTACGAAACTGTAAATAAGTTCTTACCAACCATAAAAAAACACACTGGTAGGCCAAAGGCCTTCTACGCCTGTCACGCCATGGAGTTAGTTTTTGGCATGGTGATGTAGAATCCCCACAAATAGGAATGTTATGCACAAAGAAATTAAACATAGGCTCAATTCTGGAAATGCGTGCTATTATGCATTGCAGAGACTCTTGATGTCCCAACTCCTTTCAAAAAACGTTAAACTGAGAATATATAAAACTATTATTCTACCAGTTTATTAATAAGCTGTTAGTTTATGTTGATGATGTAGTACTATTGGACGATAGCGAGGAGATCTAAAAGCCAACATACACACACACACACACACACACACACACACACACTATTGAGTAATACTCATAAATTGGGACTGGAAGTAAATAACAATAAAGCTAAATATATGGTCACACGTAGAAATACATTGACGTCCCAACTCCATTCAAAAATCGTTAAACTGTATGTATATATATATATATATATATATATATATATATATATATATATATATATATAAAACTCTACCAGTTATATTATATGGATGCGAAACATGGACTCTTACTTTAAGGGAGCAAATGAGATTACGAGTATTTGAGAATAAAGTTCTTAGGAAAAATTTTCGACCAAAAAGAGATGAACAGACAGGTGAATGGAGGAGGCTACTTAACAGTGAACTACATGGTCTTTATAGGAAGTCAGACAATAACAGTTAAGTCTCGTAGACTGCGAAGGGCAGGACATGTGGCACGAATGGGGAATGAAAGACGTGCATGGAAGCTTCTTGTAGGAAAATCTGAGGGAAAACGCCCAGTTGGTAGACCAAGAATGAGTTGGGAAAATAGCATTAACTATGATTTGAAGGAAGTAGATAATACAGGGGATGATTAGAAAAAATTAGCTCAGGATGGGGATGTATGGAGAGCTTATGTCCGCGCGGCCATGAAGCTACGGGTTATAATAACAATAATAATATTAAAAAAATAATAATAATCTTCTTCTTCTTATAAGCCCATCTTTTCCTTAACAGGGAAGAATTTGAACCATACTAATTTAGTTACACTTGTTTTCGTACAGATGTCATTTGAGTGGTCCGTGGTCAGCGTTCCGCCTCATACCGACATCTACGAAACCAAGGTAGTACTAGGACGGGAAAAATCGGTAAATTTTACTTAGAGGCCTTTTCATTCAGGCTTAAGGATCTCTTACGAGCCTCAAAATCTTCAGACTCGAGACCCACGGCTTAAAGTCCCTCCCGGAGGACTTGCTCCTTGGATTTTTTCATCCTAAAAAAAATCCATCGATCCCGGCCGGGTTTGAACCCGCGACCCTCGGGACCAGAGGCAAGGAACATAACCACTAGTCCACCGCGGCAGAATAATAATAATAATAATCATCATCATCATCATCCGGTATCATGGCAGCTGCCGCCGTCTTCCGGAAACCAAACGCCATTCCTCTCTGTCCATCCATTGATCTTCCTCCATTCCTCTGATATTCATAGCTGCTTGTAACCCTTCTATCCAAGTTTTCTTAGGTCTTCCTCTTTTCCATTGGGATCCATTCCATAACAATTTTTGGCAATCTGTGCTCTGGCATTCTTTTGGCATGGCCATACCACTGTAATCTTTTCTTTTCTATAATGTCTATGGTGTCCGGCTCCTCTTGTAAACCCATAATTTCGCTTATTTCTTCATTTCGTATAAAAATAATATTAGAAATAATAATTATAATAATATTAAAAATAATAAAAATATTTTTAAAAAGTAGTAATAAACTGTTAAATTCTCAACTTGATTTGAATGACTCCCCTTTGTTGTATTGTTGCTTAGATCAGTTGGAACACAATTCATAACTTGGTAACATGTCTGAAGAAGGTACAGTGTACCGAAACAGCTATCACTGAATTATATCTTAATAAATATGAAAACCAAATAAAACTACGTTTTATTTTTATTCAATTACTAGAATAATAATTTATTTATAAACAGGTTTCCAATGTAATAAAACATCTTCCTGTGCCTGGAGCGTTCAAAATGTTTACGGGTATTGAATCTCCTTATTGCAGTTCTATCAGCTGTCAGCCATCTTCGTTGTGCGTTGTGATGTGTTCACAGAGACGTTATCATAAGTAATGCCACGAGTGATTTCCAAATTATCGATAAATTCACGACTCACGAAGTGAGGAGTGAATTTATCTAGAGAATTTGGAAATCAAGAGTGGCATTTGTTAGGACTATTTAACGAATAAAATTAAGCTGTTTACTCACAAATCATTATTTAACTATAGTTATTTTAAAATATTTATATATTTAATGTAAACGGCGATGTTTGAAAACAAATGAGAAACGATAGGTACGCTTCTACTGCTTCATTTGTTTATCACTGCAACCAGATCATACTATTTATTGCCAAAGGAACGCAATATTGTAAGGAGGAGCTTTCTTTAATATGGTAATCATAACACTGATAAATATTTGGTGAAACACGATTCTGATTGGTTGTAAAACAGAAATCATTGAAACGTGATTGGTCATTGACTCCCATTTGGGGCATGAGTTAAATAGTCTTTTAGAGCGATGTAATAATCTTTACTGCACAGAATATTAAAGATACGTTCTTTAACATTATATTAACTACGTTGTGCCAGCGGAGATTAAATCGTGGGTTTACATTAAAATTTTAATTACGATTTCAGAGTAAAGCCTTTTAAAAAAACGTTTGGGTACCTATGGTGCTAGGTATAATTAAATTAATACACTAACTTATGACTGCACTTTTTTCTTCATTTATTGCGTAATACAACAAAAGCTTTCCTTGAAGCTCGTTACTTGTGGAACGAAGGCAAGTGGTTATACAGGCTAATTACACTATTTAAACTTGTCTCGTTATTTGTTCTGTAATGGACGGAATTCCTTCACAAACAGATGCAGTAGGGTAAAGTTTGGTAGTTTCGTAACTTTTCTTTTTTAATTTCTTAGAGAGATTAATGTTCGTTGAATGTAGATTTATGTAGGTTTCAGAAACAAAAAATAGTTTACCTTATGTATGCACAACTTGACTTCGCCGAATCATTAATATTTCTTTGTTTAAAAATCTCAAAAAGTACTAAACTACGCTGCCATGGTTTAACTCGCGGCACCGCATCTAATGAAAACTTCGGAAATGAGCATTTAACAAAAATAAAAAACTAACTTAGTCCCCCCCCCACACACACATAGGTCTATACATATTTTTCCCGTTCTAGGCCTATCTAACTATCTATATATATATATATATATTCCACCGCTGCGGTCTCGAGGTAGCGTGCTGCCTTGTCACGCAGCGGACCCGGGTTCGATTCCCAGTCGGGACAGGCTCCTGGGCGAGGTTTTTTCGGGGTTTTCCTCACCTGTAAGACAAATGTCAGGAACCTTAGGGCCCAACGATCATTCGGCCACCATTATCATCCTCGTCATTATTATCCTTCACCGGTGTGCAAAGCAACGGGAAGCTAAAAAACGCTCCTGGCGCGACAGGCCTACAAGGCCCTTAGCCTACCAGTCGGCTGCTAGTCTCACATCCACATGTGTCAATCACAGAGGTAGATGATAATCAGCGAGTGTAGGGGTGACATGTGGTTAGCATTTCAAGTCCCCCAGCCGTTATAGCTGGTTTCCTCAACCTGGAGCCGCTACTTGTTGTAGCTACCCAAATGCATCACGATGCTGGGTGGGCACCGGCCCCATACTGGCCGAAATACCATGAGAAAATTTCTTCCCCCATGGAGACTCGAACCAGCGCAAGTCCCGTAGCTCTGCGCCAAGGCTTCCTGCCTTAACCGCTCGGCTACGGTGCGGGACAACGGGAAGCTACTAAACCTATAATTCCCTAGTAAAGCTGCAAGCATAGCATGGAAGTGCTATGGTTGCAGTGAAAGACCTGCCCTCGGGCAGAATTGCTGTGGATGGATGGATACATATATTGTATATTTTCGCGGGTATAAGTATGATTAAGAAAGTTTTCTTGGGTTTTCCGCGTCATGGATTCAACGTCGACCTCTGGCCACTGATTCCGACGTTTCGGCATGATCCCACCCCGACCTTGAATCCATGACGTGCATGGAAGTTTCTTGTAGGAAAACCAGAGGGAAAATGCCCAGTTGGTAGACCAAGAATGAGGTGGGAGAATAATATTAAGCATGGTTTGAGGGAAGTAATTATACATGGAATGGTTGGAAAATATTGGCTCAGGACAGGGATGTATGGAGAGCTTATGTCGTGCAACCATGAACCTACGGGTTCGATAGTGCCAGTGAGTGAGTGAGTTAGTTAGTTAGTTAGTTACTAGACCTACTAATACATTTAATTCGTGATCATTCTAAGATGGTTACTAAAGAACAATTAACATTTCGAATTTTATAGATTGTATCTACCGAAACGCCAGTAGCTTCAAAAGCTAGCATCTCTTTTTTGACAAAAATAAGTTTCGTTGAAAGAAGGCGGTTCAGTACCATTTCCTCTAGCGGCTGTTCCAATAATTGAGTTCACCCACTAACTTCGTTAAATAATTCTGTGATAATTGTAAGTTTCATAATGGCTTTTTTTTATATAAATTGGACACCCTCTTTCATGGCAAAGTTATGTGAGAATAATATATTATGATGCAAGGTTGGGAAGTGGTATTTACAGAAACAAATCAGCGAGGTTTTTATTTTCCTAGATTCTGTAAAACACTTCACAAACGTGCGTTGTAGATTTTTTGCGCGATGCTGTTTTCAAAATAATAAATAGTAACAAAATAATAACATCTTTGTTGGAAATATGTGTGTTTATTATAAACAATTGAATAACGTTAACACTGTGGGCAATGTTTTATTAGTTGGCTGGGAGACCATTATTATTGATAAAATGGAGGCAAGTACGTATTTATTGTTTTATATTATTTCAAATAAAGTTCAGTTCATTTAAAATGCAGTGATTTGTTTCGTATAATGTATATTAACACTACCTTTTTTGTATATACATTGTACGTAGTATACTACATAGAGGGCAGTGGTTTTACTTCCCGCACGTGGGTGTAAATGTAATATTACAATATAGTTATTTAGGTTGGCAATCTCGAAATGTAGGAAACTGAACTTTGAATCATGGTCGCCATTGTTGTAAGTACGACAAAACACACTATCGCGCAAAAATATTTAACTTCATTGCTTATTTCAAATGAATTAATAATTATAATAAATCAATCTCACACAAAAGAACACGTTTACTAGAAAAATGTTCTCCATGAGAGCAATACTATTTTCTAGACATGAAAATCCCTATATTTATTTATTTATTTAACGTTTGCCTATCTATAATGGCGTAGCCCATTGTTGAGTTTGTTACAAGTTACTAGACCAAGACAATTTTTAGTTACCTTGTTTGCCCATAGATGTCGTGAATGACATGCGTCCAACACACCGATTCAATGAGACATCAAACAGGCAACTAAGATATTACTAGGACATTTAGATGTGTAAATTTTGCTTAGAGGCCTCTTTATTCAGGCTTATACTTGTGTTTTGCTTTTAACTTTACTATCTAACCTCTCTTGGTTAACTCTTGTTTTTTTCGACCCCGACGCTATTAGGGCATCCGAGGGCTAGGGAGTCTTTCCTTTCTTCCATTTCTTCTTTCCTTTATTTTCTTTTCTTCTCCAGAAAAGCCTGACCAGAGGCTATAAGATGGCAGCCCCATCACTGGTCTTGCCTTCCTTTGGCCAGCAACCAATCGAAGGGACTATTATTATGCTTTCAAGTCTTATACGAGAATTTCCCGGGGAGGGAAAATTTTCTATAGGATCGTAACAGGCCTTGGCCTAATACTTGGAAGGAAGAAGAAGAAGAAGGATATTTTACGAGCCTCAACGGGACCCACGACTTAAAATCCCTCCCGGAGGACTTGCTCCTTGGAATTTTCCATCCTAAAAAATCGAACTATCCCAGCTGGGTTTGAATCCGCGACCCTCGGGATCAGAGGAAAGCAGCATAACCACCGCGGCCGACATTCTTATAAAATATGTATGATACATTTTAGTTTCGATAGATATGGTATCTGTATTTGAGATATGAATTTACCTTAATTTAATCTTCTCACGTACAGAACATAATTCTGCAGCCTACAGTAGGAAGTAAATGAAAATGCTCTGGCTTAGCTGACGCAAAGGTTATAAAAAACCTTTTAGATTTCATGGATGAACAATAAACAAACGTGTTGAGAGGGTTGAAAACTAAAATATCCCTTTTAAAATTGCATCAGAGAGGGGTAAAGTATTTCTCTTCGTTTTCACAGAGAGACAGGTTCACGCACAAGAAATACAGTTCAGCAACAAATCTTCATTCATTAACATGAAAAGTTCAACTTTCTCGACTCTTTCTTACAAAATAAAGATCCCGAAAAATTATTCAGAATTTAATATAAAATTATTAGCATGTATTTAATGCTTAGGATTTGAAAATAAATACATTTTCCTTATAAAAATTACTAGTGAAGCTTATCTAAAGGTTAGAAAGATAACAGGAATTAAGATGGAACGTAAAATAGCACATTTACTCTACTAACATTTTGTACTATTTTAACGTTTTGCAACAATACTTATAACATTTTTTTTTACAATTGGACGGCGTTATGCATCAACCGGCTATGCACCACTGTGCAAGTTTCTAGAAAAAAGTACTTCTAAAGTTTTTCAATCTATTATAGTGCCAAATTAACAATACTGGATTTGCAAGTTATTTTCCTTGATTGACAGTTATGCATCAACCATCTAAGAGCGGGAACATTTGGCGCTTAGCTGCATGATGCAGAATTCAGATTAGCATTTATGAAGATTTGGTTTTCATAGCCGTTTGTTGCAAAACATAGAATCCGATAGAACTAATGGCATTTACATTTTTGTTTAATAATAGGGCTATATTTAAAGATTTGGTGCTAAAAGTGTGCGTACAATTAGTTCATGAGCCAGTGCAACAACTCCAAAAAACAAAAACTCCAAGCGCGAATGGCCTAGAAGGCCCTTGGCTGACCATCCGGCTGCTGGCCTCACTTCCACATGTGTTAATCACAGAGGTCGGCGATCATGTTCAAAACAAGAATATCGCAAGGGAATAAAGCATATTTTGCTAATTTCGATATATTCAAAAGCAAATTAATATCAAAAAATGTTAAATGCAATTTATATACAGCAATAATAAGACCAATCATATGTTATGGAGCTGAAACCTGGGGACTAAAAGAAGCAGATAAAGTAAGACTATTAACGTTTGAGAGGAAAATATTTAGAAGAGTGCTAGGTCCAGTAAAGGAAAATGGAAATTGGAGGTTGAGAAGGAATGACGAATTATACCTCAAGAATAATAAAGAAAATATAGTTAGTTTCATCAAATCCAAAAGATTACAATGGTTTGGACATACACTAAGAATGCCAAAGGGAAGATTGCCGAATGATATTTTGAATTGGAAGCCACAGGGAACAAGACCAAGGGGAAGACCCAAGGATCGATGGGAAGATGACGTAATTGAAGATTTGAGAGAGATGGGGATTTTTGATTTGAAATCTACTGCACAAGATAGGAAGAAGTGGCGTAAACTGGTTGAGAAGGCCAAGACATTCCACTGGAAGTCGTAGAGCCTGACGAAGAAGAAGACGATCATGTAGCCAGTGTAAAAGTGACATGTGGTCAGCATGTCGGATTCCCCAGCCGTTAGAGGTTGTCTTCTCAACCTGGAGTCGCTACTTATTGTAGTTACCCAATTGCCTCACGATGTTGGGTGGGCATCGGTCGCATACTGGCCGAAATTCCATGAGAAAAATGTCTTCCCCTTAGGGACCCGAACCAGCGCAAGTCCCGTAGCTTTGCGCCAAGGCTTTTTGCCTTAACCACTCGGCCAGTACAACAGATAGCAACAAAATCTCAATTTAAAAAAATACGCTTAGCCGGTTGATGCATAACGTCCAATTATTAAATTACTATCCTGCGTTAGACTAGTAATCTATCCAAGGGAAGTTACTGGAATTAATTTAATTTTGATATTATAACTTGATCATCGGCAAATTGACTATATATAATTTAATGATATGTAAATTAACTAGATTATCTAATTTATTCGATATATGAAACGACACAGAGATAAAGTTACAGAAATACAATGCAATAAATGGAGTCACAAAAAGAAATTTTGGTAAACAAAAATGTCAACCGCTACCAAATTGATTTACACAATATAACTGCAAAATAAGGACTCGAGCATAGCAGCGAAGAAACGAAACTTATATTGAATGCAACACAAGATGAGATTTTTATGTTCACTAAAAATGGATAAGCAAAATAAACAGATATACCCAATAAATTAAAAGTTCGAAATGTAGTTGAAGAAAGTCAGAATTATCAAAACAATTGGTAACAACATGTCCAAACAATGGACCCATCTCGCTTTCAAATATCTATTCGGAATATCTCCATCACCCACAGTTTTTTTATTTCAATTTAAATTAGTGGATTTAAATAATTATTTTTTTTAATAAACGTTTTTTCGTCCATTTGTCCATTGTAAAATAAAACGGGGAACACTTTGATTAGGAGATTTCAGCTATGGAAAAGAGATTTCAAGGCAAATGGAATCCTAATATGCTGGCCGGTTATTGTTGTACCATCAAGAGGGATGTTCCACAGGCGAAATATAGCAGAAAATCGTCATTTCTTACTTTCTGAGCGAGTTCGAATATTGTGCAGTTACGAATGTAGAAAATATTAAAGTGTTTGAAATTATAAATTCCTGTCTCTCGGAAACCTTGTACGATGGAGAAAACCCGATATATTTGAATTCTGGGGAAAAAAATACTATCAGAATCACATATTGTTCTTTCCGAGACAAAAAAAAAAGTTTACTTTTTGTTGCTCAGTTTATCATTGCAGTATCAATATAAAGGGCTTCGAGATAAAGGAAGACCATAAGTAAGCTGGACTGAATAACGACATCTTGACATCTCATAGGAACTGCCTCAAACAAGCTAAACATGTTCTTTATGATCGTGATGAAATATTTATCCAGGTATGCAAACTGTCGCATGTATGTCTCAATAATTATTTTCGAAGTTGTACAGAATCGTAAAATTGTATTAAATACTCATAAGTAATGCAATCGGTGTTTTCCAATTTATCTAGAGAAATTGGAAATCAAGAGTGGCATTTGTTAGGACTATTTAATTTTACATATCTAGGATGCAATATCTCATATGAGGAAGAAAAGGATGTAAGTGCAAAAATATCTAAATTTTTAAGAATTTTAGGGTTAATAAATTCTATCTTCAAGCCACAGTTAGTCCAAAAGCATTCAAGACTAAAAGTGTATAAAACACAGGCTCTTCCAACTCTTTTGTATGGTAGCGAAGTATGGACGTTGAAACAGAAGGATATACAGAGACTTAGATCTGCTGAAATGAGATACCTTCGGAGGAGTGCAGGATACACACTACTAGATCACAAAAAAAAATGAAGACATCTTAGAAGAATTACACATGGAACCTTTAGAAAACAAAATTTCTGATTATAAGTCAAGATGGTTGCAACATGTTCATCGAATGGAAGATCACAGAATACCCAAACAAATGTTAAGATATCAACCTGCAGGAAGAAGAAGACCAGGACGTCCACTCAAAAGACTTTTGGATGGTGTTTCTCTTGAGACCGAAACAGGTCAACAAATGGCCTAAATTCGTGAATGTATTATGATGATGATTTAACGAATAAAATTAAGCTGTTTACTCACAAATCATTATTTAAATATAGTTATTTCAAAATATTTATATATTTATGTAAACGGCGATGTTTGAAAACAAATGAGAAATATTTGGTTATGTTTCATTTATTCATCCACTGCAATTAGGTCATATTATTTATTGCAAATAGGATCGCAATATTGTAGGAATGCACCCTAGTGGATAAAAAATGAAACACATCAAACTGTATATTATAACCAACATTAAAGGTTATTAATTATGTTTTAGTAAACAACTCCGTAAAAATAATTATTTAAAAACACAATTATTGAACACACGATTAAAAATGTGTAGTTCGAAAGAATCTGTTCATTATTTGCTATATTCAACGTATTTGTTGGAGTCATTCACTGCAAAATAAAGCACTGACCTGTTCAGAATATTAAAAAAGAGGCGCTTTCTTTATTTTGATAAACGGAATTCGATAAATATCGAGGTGAAACACAACTGTCAATGGTTGTAAAAAAATCATTGACACATGATTGGTCATTGACTCCCATTTTGAGGCATGAGTTAAACAGTCAAGGCAATTTTGGTTACAACATGTCCAAACAATGGATCCACCTTGCTTTCCTAAATTATACCGGTGGACAAGGTTTTCTTCACAAGAAATCTGATTAGTGAATCTAGTGCATTTTGTCATACTGAATTCAGATATGTAGTCAGAATTTTTACATCAGGCACAGTTTTTTTTTTGTAACAGCTACTTTTTAAAAATTGATTTTAGCATTTTTTTTTTACCTGTCAAGGAATCTTTTACCTTATATGAAGGGTTCCCTGTACCAGTATATGCAGATATGACCTTAACTCATAACTCTGATTCTGTCCTAGCTCAAACTGAAAATTGTTCAGGTGGAAATAAAAATGATCTTACATAAAATATGCCCGAAAATCACTATCCACCACTTTCTAGGTAAGTCAGAATGAGTTAGAGTTGGATGGATTTTATTAAAAATTATCATCATCAACAGCAAGGATTAAGCCCAATGGCCTGTTCCGATCTCATTATAGGTCGAATTGGTCCTTCCACCTCTTCAATGGTCTTCCCAACATTCTTCTCCCTTTTGGTTTATAATTATACATTCTTCTTGGTATGCGCTGTTCATTCATTCGTAATACGTGCTGAAGGTAAGCATTTTGATAATATTTCATTATTTCACAGAGATTAAATATATTAAGTTCTGTTCTTATATCTTCGTTTTTCTTTTTATCGGCTCTTTGGTATCCTGCTATTGCTCTCAACATCTTCATTTCAGCAGCCTCTATTTGTTTACAGCCTCTGTTAATGTCCAGGTTTCACATCCATAGATGAGAGATGGAACTGCCAATACTTTGTAAAACTTCAAAATTATAAAAAATGTAAGTGAATATCACAGAAAACTCTTGCCTGATAGGAAAAAAAAAAACTGAAATGATATTTAAATTCAGTTATTATATATATATATATATATATATATATATATATATATATATATATATATAGTCCACCGCTGTGGTGTCGAGGTAGCGTGCTGCCTTGTCACGCAGCGGGCCCGGGTTCGATCCCCGGTCGGGGCAGTTTTTCTGGGTGAGGTATTTATCGGGGTTTTTCCTCACCTGTAAGACAAACTGCAGAAAACCTTAACGGCCCAAACGGTCCACCCGCGAAATCATATAGCCCTCATGATCATCCATTATCATGATCTAATCAATCAATCACATCACTCCTGTCACGCGTGTGTTCAAAGCTGACAACCGGGAAGCTACCACACCTACACAGACAACTGCCCTAGTAAAGCCTTGCAAGCCTAGCATGGCGAAATGCTATTATTGCAGTGAAGGACCCTGCCTGTCGGGCACAATTACTATGGATATATATTTATTATATATGTATTTTTTTTTCAAGCAATGCACTCGAAAATTCCGGAAAAATGCATGACTTTTTCGAAAAATGGCTTAAAAAATCGAAAATTTTGCAACCAGTACAATAAGTTATTATATAAATGTAGTCTACTTTTGCAAAATTTTCGATTTTTTAAGCCATTTTTCGAAAAATTCGTGCATTTTTCCGGATTTTCGAGTGCATGAAAATATCCCCTAACTGGACTTAAAATAATCTATTTTCATACATAAGTCCCATAACCTATAAATAAGTTCTAAAATCTCATATTTTTATTCTTGTGAAAGAAAAAAAAGTTAATTTTTGTCGACCAGTGTTATCATTGCAGTATCAACATAAAGGGCTTCGAGATAGAGAAAGAACAAACTCAAGGTGGACTGACTGACCACATCTTGAGATCTCATAGGAACAGCCTGAACGACCTAAAGATACGTAAATTCATGATAACGTTGATGAAATATGTATATATGTCTATGCAAACTCCTTAAAATGCGTTTATGTCTCAATAATTTTTTCCTAGTTGTACATAATCGTAGAGTTGTATTAAATACTCATAAATAAGTAACACAAAGGATTGCATGTCTGAAACCAGTATCGAACCCAAGCTACAGGTGGCAGAGCAACTATTGTTTGTCTACAGATACGAGCCATACAATAAGCAAGAATAGAAATAGTGATTACCTTTGGTCACGTGTGAAGAATAAGCAGGTACCTGCGCAGATTTTGATTATGATCTTCCCAACAGACGCACACGATAATAAAAAAAACAAGTTTTGACACTTGAAACACTCACAAAGGCACTGAGACACGTTGTCGTGTGCGCGATTGTAATAACTGAACGTGCTTGAAAACTATAATCACTTTATCACTTTATTATTCACTTTACATAACACTTCTTACTGTTTTGTTTCATTCAACATAATGCTATTTTTAATTTCTCGCTGTTAAACTACACAAATTACATTCAACACTGATTTTATGACAAGTTTCACAGGTAAAACAGAGATGCCAACTTTATAGAAGTTACTTTCTCGTGATATCGGTATCACAATAACATTCCATTCATACAATGACGTCACACTTTGTCCCCACTATTTGTAAAGTAGATACTAAGTGGCGGGTGACAATAAAAACAAGTGAAATGCAGTACACGTGATATAGGAGCGAGATGGCATTCCCACTACTGCACGCCGGCTCGACCTAACCTAGACTGAACAAGGCAAGAAGTGTACTGCCAACCAGCACACAACTCCTCAGTGACGTCATCTACGCCCCACCCCAACCTCATGATCGGCGTCTCACGGTCCGGGTGAGTTCAGTGGCGGAAGTATGTAGTGTGTCAGGCTGCCACCCCCTTCAAATGGATTTATCATCATCATTTTCCTTTCGTGTGGGTAGTCCCTAAATTTTCCAATCATCTATTCCTTGGTCGTCCCAACTATGTTTTTAACATTTGGTTGGTACTTTAAATTTGCCTTAAAAATCCTGGTTATTCTTGTAAGGTCATAAGTGCAAATTATTTGAAACCAGAAAATATTTCGAAATCTACTATATCTATAATATATAAAAATTAATATTCGTTTGCTTGTTTGTTTGTTCGTACTTTATGCGCGGCCATACTGTTGATCCGATTGTGATGGGGCTTTTTGCAAAATGTTCAGAATATTTCCGGGATGAACATAGGCTATAAGACAGTTGTGATACTCAACTCCTACATCCTTAAAATTCGCCCTTTGTAGTGGAAAACGTGAAAAAAGTAGCTCTTTGCACGCTTGAATGGTTTACGCTGCCTAAACCATAACAAATACAAAACATTACTGTACACAGAATTGAATATCTCAAAATGCTCTACAAAAAAGTCCCCGACAGCATATGTTTATCTCTTATGGATAACTCACAATAATCATTTTTGTTTTTCATTGATGCCAAGAAGATCGAGACAAGTACGTAGATTCCTGTGCAACCATAGCAGCACATGGCGGGTATTCTTTTACGGATAACTCACAATAGCGAATTTTATCTTTTAACTCATTTATGCCAAGAAGATCGAGATAAGTAGATTCCAGGGCAACACCGGGTAATCAGCACGGGGAATCTTAAAATAATTATGATATATATTTATAATTATTTTTCATTTTACATATTGAACTAATCATAAGAAGTACATTAATTTTTGCCTTTCAGCTAATTTATGCCAAGTAATATCGGGATGAATAGATTCCCGAACAGCACGGGGTATCTAAAAATAATTACGATATAAATTTTTCCTCTCACTTATTTAACTAAACATAAAACACATTAATTTTCGTATTTCTGATCATTTATCTCAAGAATATCGGGATAAGTAAATTCCCGGGCAACGCCGGGTAATCAGGACGGCTTTGAAAAAGTTTTACTGTATATGCAATTTCATTTCTTAAACAACCGGGCACGCCGTAGCGTAGTGGTTAAGGCACTGAGCTACAAACCGAAGGGTCGAGGGTTCAAGTCCCGTTGGGGTCAGGATTTTTAAACTGACCAAAACCTTCTGGCGGCACTATGGGTCGACTCAGCCTCGAACTGAAATGAGTACCAGACGCTTGTTCTGAGGGTAAAGGCGACCGTCACGCAGGGCTCACAACCCGGCTGACATCAAGTGTCGATTGTCTAGAAAAAGTGGGAGCCTTAACCTCCTACTACCGCAAGGGTCTCCCGAGGCCTGTAGTGGGATTACTTTTACCGTCTTAAAACTTGATATGGTGAGACAGGTCTGCGAGCCGGCTATTGGTTTCACATCCACGTGTTAAAACAGGAGATGGTCGATCACCTAGCCATTAAAGGGGTGATATATGTTCATCATGTCGGGTCCCCCAGCCGTTATAGCTGGTTTTCTCAATCTGGAGCTGCTATTTATTGTAGCTACCAAAATTCCTCACTATGCTCGTTCCCATATTGAGGAAATTACACGAGGAAATTTCTTCCCCCATGGAGACTCGAACCAGAGCAAGTCCCGTAGCTCTGCGCCAAGGCATCATTCCCTAAACCACTCAGCTGAAGCGCGGAACCTTAATTATTCAATATTTTCATCATCATCATCATAGTACATTCACGAATTTAGGCCATTTGTTGACCTGTTTCGGCCTCAAGAGAAACACCATCCAGAAGTCTTTTGAGTGGACGTCCTGGTCTTCTTCTTCCTGCAGGTTGATATCTTAACATTTGTTTGGGTATTCTGTGATCTTCCATTCGATGAACATGTTGCATCCATCTTGACTTATAATCAGAAATTTTGTTTTCTAAAGATTCCATGTGTAATTCTTCTAAGATGTCTTCATTTTTTGTGATCTAGTAGTGTGTATCCTGCAGTCCTCCGAAGAGTGAATATTTTCAAATATCTAATTATATATTTTCAAATACTAACAGTCCTATCACCAGGATAGTTCTGCGCTGCGCTCGTAACGCAGTCAGTGCGAAATTGGAATTATTGGCAAGCTCAAATATTAAGCCGGATCGATACAAATGGACAATCGACACAGCAGCTATAATACTTGGAGCCGGAACAAACCAAAACGGTTTAATCCCCGCAAGAAGAAGAAGAAGATATTTTCAAATCAATGGTCGACAAAAATGAACTTTGTTTCTTTCACAAGAATAAAAATATGAGATTTTAGAAGTATTTTTCATCCTGAATTTAAATATCATTAAATAGTTTTCTGTGATATTGATTTACATTTTTTATAATTTTTAATAAAACCCATCTAACTCTAACTCATTCTGACTTACCTAGAAAGTCGTAGATAGCGATTTTCGGGCATATTTTGCATCTGGAACATCTCTCTTCTTGGTCCAACAGTAGTCAGCCAGCATATTACGAGGGCGGATCGGAAAGTAACGCACAATACTTTTTTTCTGCCTTGGTATTGCAGCTAGAATATTGAAATTTCACAGAGATATAGTTTGAAGTTTTCACTACAGATGGTATTTTTTTCTCAGGTGCACCTCTTGCGAGAGAAGCTTGAACTATGCAACAAAGTTGGCGCGCATGCTACAGTCGTCCACCTGTGAGGAACAGAGAAGTGTTGTTCGATTTTTGTGGGCCAAAGGGCATAAACCCAGTGAAATTCACAGGGACATGCGTGGCGTGTATGGGGATGATTGTATGGACCGTAGCAATGTCTCCAGGTGGTGCACATTCTTCCAAGAGGGACGCGTGAACCTTAGTGATTCGCCACGTGATTCGCCTTAGTGATTCCTGGCCGGCAAACGCTTTGAGACAGATGTGGAAGTGAAATCAGCAGTGCGCAGATGGCTACACTCCAACCAAACGGACTTCTACGAACAGGGCATATTGAAACTGGTAACACGATGGGAAAAATGTGTTGAGAAAGTTGGTGACTATGTCGAAAAGTAGGTAAAAGATGTAAGTTAATTTGTGATTTTTTTCCTTTTTTTTTACTATTAAACTTTTTAAAAAAAATTATTGTGCCTTACTTTCCGATCCTCACAGGTGGACGACTGTAGCATGCGCGCCATCTTTGTTGCATAGTTCAAGCTTCTCTCGCAAGAGGTGCACCTGAGAAAAAAAATACCATCTGTAGTGAAAACTTCAAACTATATCTCTGTGAAATTTCAACATTCTAGCTGCAATACCAAGGCAGAAAAAAAATATTGTCCGTTACTTTCCGATCCGCCCTCGTAGAACTCCACTTGCCTTGGTACCTCTTTTCCATTGTGGAAATTTGCTGATGAAAACGCTCACCTGCTCATCAGAGACAGTCCCAAGATTTTCCGGGAAGAAGTCTAAGTGAGAGTCCAAAATGTGCATTTTAAGGACATGTTGCATCCCATAGCTTTATAAGAATGTATAAGATCAGCCACTATGTCACGATAGTTTTCTGCTTTATGGTTTCCAAGGAAATTGCAACATACATTTTTGAAAGAATGCCAGGCTGCTTTTTCCAGAGAATTTAACAGACCTTCAAAATGTTCATCAGCCATTAATGACCTATTTGGGGCCCTATAAAAAATTCGTTCTTTCAATTCAGCATCACTGACTTTGGGTAATTTCCATTTCAAGTACAAGAATGCATCAGAAAGTTTATCCATAGCTTTGACAAAATTTGTCATTACTCCTAATTTAATATGCAATGGAGGTAAATTTATTTTTTCAGGATTCACTAAAGGGATAACGAAGGAATGGCGTCTGTATCCATATTGGGCGGCCACATCTTGTCAAGTCTTCAACGGTCAACAGGGCGACAAGGAAATAGCACAGCTAAACTTGTAGGGCTTGAAGAGCGGAAGAAGCAGCCCTCTCTTGGGGGGTGGATACCCAGAGGAGCATGTTTGGAGGCTCAGAGGAAGCAGCCCTTCCACCATCCTTGTCTTGCGAAGCGCTCGTAACGCTTCCAGGAGACATTTATCTTACTGAGAAGCTTCATGGAAATCAGCCGGAAGTAAGGAGAGATATCCATTGTTAGCCAGAAATTATCAAGCAAGAGGAAGGCGTGATGTTGGAAGACCTAGAAGACGTTGGGCTGATGCATTATGAAGTCGGAACGGGCAATTGCCTAATCCCTGGAGTGATGATGATGATGATGACTAAAGGGATATGTGACACATTTTTCTGGCCAGGGATAAGATATTCACGCTTAGGCCATGATTTTCTAACGTAGTGAGACTGATACATTAACAGGTCTGAGCATGTCAAAACGTGAATTAATCTGCACAGTCTTGTCTTTTGGTGGTTCAGCATGACATTACACATTATTTCCTTAAATACAGCTTGCAAAAAATTGCTACATATAAGGTAAAGGTTTCTATGACAGGTCAAAGAGAATGCTGAAATCAATTTTTAAAAAGTAGCTGTCACAAAAAAACTGTGCCTGATGGAAAAATTCTGACTACATATCTGAATTCAATATGACAAAATGCACTAGATTCACTAATCAGATATCTTGTGAAGAAAACCTTGTCGACCAGTGCCTTGTTAATAGAATGCCTTGAAATATACATATATTTGGTTTTTGTGGTATTGTATTTCAGGCCAATTTCCTCGTATTTCACCTGTTTAAGAAGAAACGTAAATAGGCGTTGAGTGTCTTCATCCGTTTTCCCCAATCAATATATCACTCTCCGAGCAAGTAAGTAAGTTAAATTTTTTATTGTTTAAAACAACGCCATTCACTTCTCCCTTAACTTCTTGTAAAGCTTTTTCTTTAACAAAATTAAAAAGAATTGCGGATAATTCATCACCTTGTTTATCTCCATGTATTAGTCTACAGAGTCCGGAATAGGAGAAGACCAGACTTAAAGCGTACAGTCAACAAAACATTAATAAATAATAGTTTTTTTTTAAAAACTTACACAACACGTTTTATTAGAAAACCGAACTAAAAAATAAAAAAATAATTTTAATTTCCAGTACGCTTGGGATAAAATTAAAGTGATCAACAAAAAATCATCTCCAAAACAGCTAGAATAAAAACTAGAGTTATCTACAAAAAAAAAATACCATCAAAAGCGTGGGGTGCTCTATATCAATTAATATATGAGTATTTGATAATAAACAGATATTGGTAAAAGTAATGTCCCTAAGAAGAAAACGTAAAAACCGTAAAAAGCACCCCACGCTTTTGATGCTAAAACTTTATTTTTGTAGATAACTCTAGTTTTATTCTAGATGTGTTAGAGATAATTTTTTTGTTGACCACTTTATTTTTATCCCAAGCGTGTTGGAAAATAAAATTATTTTTCATCTTTTAGTTTGGATTTCTAATAAAGCGTGTTGTTTTAGTTTTTTTTAACTATTATTATTTTTTTTTAATTTTTAGTTTAACTCCTTGTCAAAAACCGGAATCTCATGAAAATTTAATTGCTTAATACTCTTCTAAAAAATCCTCCGGGTCGGATTTGAACCAGCGACCTATGGATTACTGAAATTATATACCACTACAGTCCACCGCTCTACCAACTGAGCTCTTACAATGATAGACTAAAAAGTAGATAAGTCCGCAACCTATTATACCGGTTTTTATTTTTTTAGAAAAAAAAATGAAATTATTGTATTGGCATTGGTCCTTTACAAGTATATAAAGTTTCAAATGGATCCATTGTTTTTAAGTGGGTTAAAATCGTGTTAAAATTCCGTTACATAGATAGATAGACAGATACAGGTCAAGCTAATATAAAGAGTGTAAAAATGAAGTATGATACGCGATATGAATTTAACATTTTTTTTTTTACTTCACACACATTCACACTGACAGGCACTATCGAACTCGTAGGTTCATGGCCGCGCGGACATAAGCTCTCCATACATCGCAATCCTGATCTAATATTTTCGAATCGTCCCCTGTATAATCTCCTTCCCTCTTGTCATGGTTAATTTTATTCTCCCATCTCATTCTCGCTTTATCAACTGGGCGTTTTCTCTCTGGTTTTCCTACAAGAAGTTTCCATGTCCCTCTTCCATTCCCCAATAATGCCATATCTCCTCCCCATTGCAGTCTACCAGACTTAACTATACTTATATAACCTGGTTTCCATAAAGACCATACGTAACTCACTGTTATGCAGTCTTCTCCATTCCCGTGTCTGTTCATCTCTCTTTAATACAAACTTTTCTGAGAACTTTATTTTCAAAAACTTGTAATCTTTTCTCCTCATTTAAAGTAAGAGTTCATATATCGCATCCATATAGGCATAATACAACTGGGAAAATAATGATATATTTTTCTTTAGTTCTACGTTTTTGAGAAAAGTTGGAACGACAATAGTCCATGTAATGCATAATAACATGCATTTCCAGAATTTAGCCTAGGCCTATATTTAATTTCATTGTGCATCTCATTCCTATTTGTAATTATTGTTCCTAGGTATTTGAATTCAGCCACTTCATCAAAATATCCCTCATTTGTCATTAATTATCCATTTCCATTATATAATGTATTTATCATCATCTTCTTCTTCATGGTAGGCCGTCGTCAGCCTGTTCCGCTCTCAGAAATCATCTTCCGATCGTCTTCTAGGAACTCCCACATCTCTATAGCCTTGAGGTTGGTACAACAGTGCTTATTTTGTTAGCCTAGATGAGTCCATTCTTAAAATATGTTCATGTCAATTTTGTTTATATTTTTGTATTTTTTCATTTAAAACTTTTTTTTTTAATTCTTGCCTAATTGTTCACTAGGAATGTGGCCTCTTATAATGTATTTATGTGTGAACATGTGTTTAGTTTTATTGATGTTTACTTGCATTTCCGATTACTTGGTGTTACTCAATCGAATGTATGTGTTGGCCTTCAGTATCTCCTCGCTATCGCCTAATAATATTACATCATCAGCACAAACAGCTTATTATTCCCATAGATTTGCACTACTTCTTCATCCACTAAATATTTAATGGCAGACTCTAGCACAAAATTGAATAGTAGAGGAGATAATGCATCTACTTCTTTAACCCACTGTGAATTTCAAAAGTATTTGAAAACTATATTTTTAATATTCATCAGCTTTTTTATTCACACCGTTTAGGTTATAATTATAAAACTTGTATACCCTTTTTTATATACCAACGTCCTCAACTCGAATAATTCATTTATAATCTTAGTAAAGATTTTCGAAGTCTTAGCTTTACGAAGATGACATCTTCTTGTATTTTGTAAGCCCATGTTTCCCTTAACAGAGATTTAGGCGCTCTTCCCCTACAGAGAAGAATTTGAACCATACTAATTTAGTTACACTTGTTTTCGTATAGATGTCATTTGAGTGGTTCGTGGTCAGCGTTCCGCCCCATACTCATATCTAGGAAACCAAGGTAGTACTAGGACGGGAAATTAGGTAAATTTTGCTTACAGGCCTTTTCATTTAGGCTTAAGAATATTTTACGAGCCTGAAAATCTTCAGGCTCGGGACCCACGGCTTAAAGTCACTCCCGAAGGACTTGCTCCTTCGATTTTTTCATTCTAAAAAATCCATCGACCCCGACCGGGTTTGAACCCGCGATCCTCGGGACCAGAGGCAACCACTAGTCCACCGCGGCCGGTATGAAGATTATAAATGAATTATTGAAGTTGAGTACGACGGTATATAAAAAAAAGGTATAAAAGTTGTATAACTATGATATTTGAAAAATGTTACTGGTGGATATTCCATGAAAAAGTTCCTTTCTCAATGCAACTCGTGCCAGCGCAAGTCCCATAGCTCTGCACCAAGGCATGATGCATTAAACCGCTCGGCAACAGCGTGGAACAAACAATCGTTAGAAAATATATTTTAAAACATATGTATTGTTGAAGTATAATCCTCATTTAATTCATGTATGGCTGTTCAAGTGTCAAAATGGTCTGTCTACTTAGCTTAGTCCATCGTTTCACACCTGTGCTTCGCAGATTTCAAAGGTGTCGCTAAAAGTTTTGTGTAATGGTGGGTTTCAAGGTTGGGCCTATTATTGTTTCCTTCATTTCTGCGGCATTGTCATAATTTACATTCACATGCTTTACTATTCCAAATCCTGCACACAGATTTACCAAGTTATTTATGAGCACGTTTTCAAAATGTATCGGGTCATCACAAGACTCTTCTTTACTTTTGATACCACAGCACAGGACATGTCTATACTCTAAATCTTAACACAATATATATGACTAGAGCATGGAACTCACTTCCCAGTCATGTCAGGGACTGTCGTTATTTAAATACAAATTAACTGATATTTTAAGTTCCACACGATGAAAACATTAACTGCATAACAGCATTTTGTAAATAATCATCCAGGAAGCTTTACTTACTTAATTTTACTTTATATTATTTTAATGCTCCAAAATACGATCACATTTCTCCATTATTCCACGAATTGTCGTGGCTACATCTAAAAGAGAGAAGAAAATCGTACTGTCTAATTCTCTTATTTAAGATCCTACATACCTCGATCCCCAAATATTTATCATCTCGTTTCCAGTATCTATCCTCAAACCATAACTTAAACATAAGATCACAACATAGTCTCTTGCTTAATATACCGCAACATAGGACACCACATCACTCCATGTCATATACCATCTCCACTTCTCGCAACTGGAATTCCCTACCACAAGAAATAAGGGGCTGCCGGACATTGGCATCTTTTAAAAGAAATCTAAATTTATATTTGCTCTAACGTCGACTTCATTATTACCCAGTTTAAGGTAGATATATTAATTGGTGTTTCTCGTATAATTTATCATATTTATATTATTAATATTATTATTATGTTATTATTATTATTATCGTATAAAATGTTTGTACACGAATATACACAGCTACATTTAATGTATCTTCAACTGTTTATAATTAGTATAGTGTATATCTACATTTGTCAAATATTTATTTGTATTTGTGCTGGTTGAGTGGAAGAGAAGGCCTTATGGTCTTAACTCTGCCAGAATAAATAAAACATTATTATTATTATTATTATTATTATTATTATTATTATTATTATTATTAATATTATTATTCCATGTGTTTGTTGGTATTAGCTAGTATTAGATCACATCACCAATGTCTTTTGTTTAGTATTTTAATAAAATCCTAAAATTGCAATAAGTAGGGCCTATGTAATTTTTGTATAATTCTACTATTCGCTAGTTAAGTGGAAGAGAAGACCTTATGGCCTTAACTCTGCCAGCTAAAATAAAGCATTATTATTATTATTATTATTATTATTATTATTATTATTATTATTATTATTATTATTATTATAAGCAATAAAATTGGCATGGGCACATACGACGAATGCAAGAAGAAAGATTACCCAGGAAAACATTGGAATGGTGTCCACCTGGAAGAAGGAGGAGAGGAAGACCTCGAAACTCGTGGATGCAGGAAATAACTGGAATGAGAGCAAGAGGACTGGAGGACATGGATTGGATGGAGAGAGACGAGTGGAGAAGAAAAATAAAACTTTAGGCACAGAAAGATGTGTAAACATTAAAACTCTGTATATAAATAAATAAATAAATAATAATAATAATAATTATTATTATTATTATTATTATTATTATTACTTATTATCACTGTTATTATTATTGTTATTATTATTTGCTTGGAATTAAATTTGAAGTATATCATAATCATCCGGTATGATGCCAGCTGCCGCCGCCTTCCGGAAACCAAACGCTATTCCTCTCTGTCCATCCATTGATCTTCCTCCAATCCTCTGATATTCATAGCTGCTTGTACCCCTTCTATCCAAGTTTTCTTCGGTCTTCCTCTCTTTCTCCTTTCTATTGGGATCCATTCCACAACAATTTTAGGCAAGTATGTCTACTGTATATGTATACTTAAAAGTCAGTGGTTCACCCAATTCAAATCGTTGTGGAAGGGGTTCGCGAGTCGAAAAAGATTGGGAACCGCTGGCTTATTCCTACAACACAGCAGAAAGTCATATTCCTCAGCGAGTGACAATTGGTTATGATGTCACTCGAGCAGGATTTTTTGTTTCTGAAGAGCAGTTCTCAATGCAGCCTTCACAAAAATGTCCCTTCCGTTCGAAATCAAATTGTCCACATTAAGAAACATGGTTCTGATACGGACTAACATTATGAAATATTACGCTGGCAAAGTTCACAGAACCATAACACAATTAGCTGAATAACTAAGATAATACACCAAAAGTAAACATATGTTAAGACATATTGCATATCTTTGTTTGCTGTGTAAGGGGTGTTAAGTCCAAAATACGTAAATTGAACCATCATGTTGACCATGTACGACTTAACACTTTTATGCAACAATCATAGATTATTTAATCAATTAAACATTTACTTTCTTTCTGAACAAAACAATAAAACTGGAAAATTGCCGATAAATTAAGGACATATGTGGTTTAAATATAACTAATTAACTGACACTATGGAACCGGTAGGTTCATGGCCGCGATCCTGAGATAATGTTTTTCAATCGTTACCTGTATAATCTATTTCCCTCAAATCATATTAATGTTATTCTCCCACCTCATTCTTGGTCTACCAACTGGGCGTTTTTCCTCTGGTTTTCCAACAAGAGGCTTCCATACACGTCGTTCATTCCCCATTCGTGCCATATGTCCTGCCCATCACAGTCTACGAGACTTAACTCTTCTTATTATATCTAGTACCTATAAAGACCATGGAGTTCATTGTTAAGCAGTCTCCTCCATTCACCTGTCTGTTCATCTCTCTTTGGTCCAAAAACTTTCCTAAGAACTTTATTCTCAAATACTCGTAATCTCCTTTCCTTCCTTAAAGTAAGAGTCTATGTTTTGCATCCGTATAATATAACTGGGAGAATGACTGTTTTATATATTTTCAGTTTAACTTTTTATTTTAAGGAGTTGGGACGTCAAGAGCCCCTGGTGACCATCTGGAAGAAGAAAAAAAATAAGATCTAGAATCTCGTGGATGTAAGAAATAAGAACTGAAATGAGAACAAGAGGATTGGAGGACATGGAGTGGATGGTTAGGGATGACTGGAGAAGGAAAATAAAACTTTAGGCACAGAAAGATGTGTAAGCATTGAAAACGTGTAAAAAATATATTTGTACATATTATTTAACTGGATTAAAAAAATAGGCCTACAACATCCTCCTGTGCCAATATTAACTTTTCTTTCTCTTCCTCCATTCATCTCTATATTTCCTGTCACCATCCTGCAGTCCCGTGACCTTTATCAAATTCATAATTCTCTCTATCCAATCCTCTTAGGTCTCCCTCTTCTTTTTCTCCGATTCGGAACCCACTCCAAACTGTAACTGGTAATCTATCTTTATGCATTCTTTTCACGTGTCCAAACCAATTTAATTGTTTATTCCCCACCAATTGTATAATTCTTTTTCTTCTTCCTTTGGCTCCACGGTCCTCTAGAACCTTAGCCTCCTTCATAACAACTGTCCATTCTTCTCTATTCCTTCTCCATCTTTTCACCTTCAGTTATCTCAAGTCTTCCTCAATCTTATCCAACCATCTTAGTTATGTCTTCCAATCTTTCTGCTTTCTTTGATTTTCCTTCTAAAATATTTCTTGCACCTCTTTCTTGCTCCATCCGCAACGCATGCCCTACCCATTCCAGTCTCTTTCTTCTAATATCTCCTTTTTTTTTTTTTGATCCCACAACCGGCCCGGATGCCCTTGGGGTAGTAGGAGGTTAAGGCTCGCACTTTTTTTCTAGACAATCGGCACTTTATGTCAGCCGGGTTGTCAGCCCTGCGTGACGGCCGCCTTTATCCCAGAACAAGCGTCTGGTACTCATTTCAGTTAGAGGCTGAGTCGACCCCAGGGCCATAGTGCCGCCAGAGGGTTTGGGTCAGTTTAAAAATCCTGACCCCAACGGCCCTTGAACCCTCGACCTTGCGGCTTGTAGCTCAGTGCCTTAACCACTACGCTACGGCGTGCCCCCACCAGATCAAAATCCCTATATAATTCTTTCAATTCCTGGTTCGTTCTAATTTTTCATATATCTTGTTCCTGTACTGCTCCATATATCTTATGTAGTAATTTTTTTCCCCCATGTATTTAATATCTACTTATATTTTTCTGATAATGTTGATGTTTCGCTTCCGAACATAACTATTGATTTCAATATTGTTTTACATGTTTTAATTTTTGCTACCCTACTTATTGTTCTTGACTTAAAAACTTGTTTTAATGCATAGAAGCATCCATTGCGCATTGTAATCCTTGCTCGAACCTTTTCACTTAATTCATGTTTTGTGGTTACACAGGTCAACACTGTATTAATACAGTTTTTTTTATCGTGTTTTCAAATATGTATTCGGAATTTCTCCATCACCCACAGATTTTTTAAATTTCAATTTCTTTTAATGTATTTAAATAATTATTTTTTTAATAAACGTTTTTGCGTCCATTTGTCCATTGTAAAATAAAATAAAACGGGGAACACTTTCATCAGGAGATTTCAACTATGGAAAAGAGATATCAAGACAAATGGAATCCTAATATGCTGGCCGATTATTGTTGGACCATCAAGAGGGATGCTTCACAGGCGAAATATAGCAGAAAATCGTCATTTCTTACTTTCTAGGTGAGTCCGAATGTTCGAATATTGTGTTGTTACGAATGTAGAAAATATTAAAGTGTTTGAAATTATAAATGCCTGTCTCTCGGAAACCTTGCGTGATGGAGAAAAACCGATATCATATTTGAATTTAGGAGAAAAAATATTGTCAGAATCACATATTATTCTTTCTGAGATAAAAAAAGTTTATTTTTTGTTGCTCAGTGTAATTAGAGAACTCAGGTATTTACTCATAATACTATGAACTTTCTCAAATTTCTCACCATTACTTACTTACTCACTGGCACAATCGAACCCCTAGGTTCATGGCCGCGCGGATATAAGCTCTCCATATATCCATATCTTGAGCTAATGCTTTCCAATCATTCCCTGTATAATCTACTTCCCTCAAATCATAGTTAATATTATACTCCCACCTCATTCTTGGTCTACCAACTGGGCGTTTTCCCTCTGGCTTTCCTACAAGAATCTTCCACGCAACTATTTCATTCCCCATACGTGCTACATGTCCTGCCCATCGCAGTCTACGAGACTTAACTGTTCTTATTATATCTGGCTTCCTATAAAGACCATGCAGCACATTGTTATGCAGTCTTCTCCATTCACCTGTCTCTTCATCTCTCTTTGGTTCAAAAATTTTATTCTCAAATACTTGTAATCTCCTTTCCTCCCTTAAAGTAAGAGTCCATGTTTCGCACCCACTGGTAGAATAATAGTTTTATATATTTTCAGTTTAACGTTTTTTTGAAAGGAGTTGGGACATCAAGAGTCTCTGCAATGCATAATAGCACGCATTTCCAGAATTGAGCCTATGTTTAATTTCTTTGTGCATCTCATTTCTATTTGTGATTATTGTTCCTAGGTATTTGAATTCAGCCACTTCCTCAAAATTTCCCTCATTTGTCATTAGCTGTCCATTTCCATTATATAATGAATTTCTACGTGTGACCATATATTTAGTTTTATTGATATTTACTTCCAGGCCTAATTTCTTAGTGTTCCTCAATAGTGTGTGCGTGTTCTCCTTCATTATCTCCTCGCTATCGAATTTCTGACCATTAAATTGTATAATTGTTTCGTTTATAAATATAATTGGCAACACAGTGTCCTAACTGCTTTATAGAAAAATATGTTTGGTAATTATGTCATATTTAATGTCTAGAGTTAGAGGTAGTTTGAGGAAACTATAACTTTCTGAGAACTTGAGGATTGATGATGATAAAGACGCAAGAATTACGATTATAGAGAAATTGAGAACAATAACGAAGAAATGGTTGTGGAAGTGGCGGAAAAGGGGAACTAGGGTGTAGCAGAGCGAATAAATGCGGTGAAAGCTATGAAATGGGTAATAGGAATTAGGGAGGAAACCCACGAAAAAAAAAAGAACGTAAAATATAGCCGAGAATAGAATTCAGGAAGGAGGGTGACATCAAAATACGAGGGTGGGAAAGAGAGATTCAACAGAAAAATGGAAAACATTCAGTCCGTGAAAGAAATAAAGTAAAAGAGCAGCATTTTTACAAAAAAAAAAAAGAAGTATATATTCCGCTTACAAATAGTTTGTACAACTGTAGTTAACTGCAATTTTTCTTTTTTCTCAAATACACTGCCTCGTCTAATTGAGAAAACTTTTGATATATTTTTTCCATATTTAGACTCGGCTGGATTTATTTAAGGGGAAACGACAGTGAAGGCAGGTAAAAAGTAACTTGTACTTAATGAATTACACGCCCTATTATAATTATATGAAATAATTACACATCTTTTTTCTAAATTAAGAATATACAGGGTTCCCACAAAATGCTCTTTCGGGTTTCAAACACGTGTAACTTGCGTTTAAATAAACTTACAAACATGAAACTAGTACTAATGGAAAGAGAAACTTAAAAGGTTTTGGTTACAGTACCTTACAGATGTTCAATGTGAGCTCCGTTGGTAACATGACACACATCAAGCCTGCAGTCCATTTCAGCCCAGGAAGGTTGTAGCATAGTGAAATGGTACACTCACTGCAAAAAAATAAATTATCGTAAGTAATGCCACGAGTGATTTCCAAATTATCTAGAGAATTTGGAAATCAAGAGTGGCATTTGTTAGGACTATTTAACGAATGAAATTAAGCTGTTTACTCACAAATCATTATTTAACTATAGTTATTTTAAAATATTTATATATTTAATGTAAACGGCGATGTTTGAAAACAAATGAGAAACGATAGGTACGCTTCAACTGTTTCTATTTTTTTTTCACTGCAACCAGATCATACTATTTATTGCCAAAGGAACGCAATATTGTAAGAATGCTCTCTAGTGGAGAAAAAATGAAACACATCAAATTGTATATTAATTCATTTCTGATGTCGTATGATGTAAATATAACAATTATATTTTTCTGGATTATTACCTGGGAAAAAATACATTTAAGAAAGTGCAAACAGTGGTTTCTTTTTTTGGTGGTATAATAAATTGCTACAAATGTTTTTATATTAATTCCTGCAAGCGCTATGTGTTGACATCTATACACTATATATACAATCTGGTAGCCGTATTTTTTTTGGGCTCAGTCACTGCAAAATAATGGTCAGACCTGTTCAGAATATTAAAAAAGGAGGAGCTTTCTTTAATATGGTAAATTTAACAGTGATAAATATTTCGTGAAACACGAATCTGATTGGTTGTAAAAGAGAAATCATTGAAACGTGATTGGTCATTGACTCCCATTTGGGGCATGAGTTAAATAGTCACTGAAAATGCATGTTATTTCGTACTTTTTTTTTAATTCAACATAGTTTGAAAAAGGAATTCTGTGTTCATTAAAAAGAAAGTTCTTGGAGAATTTACATAGGACGAACGATTTTCCCACTAGAATAAATTCAACGAACCCGCATTGGGTATCAGGCGGTCAGTAGGCTGGTTAAAAATAAAGGCATATTTTGTGATGGTTGAATAATTTCTTGCGGAAGAAAAATGTTTGCAATGTGAAAAGTCTTTGGAAAGTAAAACTAGATAGTGTTTTTAAAAGAATCTGGCATTGAGACTAGACTCTGCGGATTCTTCAATTATACAAATGGTATAAATGTAGTCAATAGAAGTCATAGTTGCACGAAAAAAAGCCTTTAAGACCTGCAAACAGGCTAGAAAAAGGACCAATAAGTCAAGAAAGCCCGAAAAGGAATAATATCCCCCATATTCTGGCCTATAATGACCCAAAATGTGTATATATACCGGGCTTCCAATATAAACCCGGACCGGCCTCACGGGGTTTCACCCGTCAGGCAGCGCTCTCTCCTCGTCCGCATTTCACTCTGCCAGCCGCTCGTCCTTGAACTAGTCAGTTTACTATCGTTCGACAAGATGAGACGTCAGCTGACAGAGCAGCGCATTTATGTGTGTAGATGTTATTATAAATACGAATCAGCTCATCGCGTTCGGGAGGAATTTATTCGGAACTTCCCTGGACAATTACCTCCTTCCAGATCGACAAACCACGATCTTGTGACTAAATTTGAGACCACTGGTTCAGTACAAAATAAGAAACACACGCGAAGGCGTACGGTTCTCACCGAAGAAAAATTAGATGAAATTGGCGAAAATTTGGAACGTTCACCACAAAAATCATTACCGAAATTAGCACAACAACGAACTTTGGCGTGTCAATCTAAATGTGTTTACTCGGTATAATGCCTGTTTAACTGCGGGAGGACAACATTTCCACCATTTTCTATAAGGTAAGAAACAGTTCAAGGACGGGTGGCAGGCAGGGTGAATTGCGGGAGGAAGAGACAGCACTGCGTGCCGGGTGAAACTCCGTGAGGCCGGTCCGGTTTTATTATAGAAGCCCGTTATATATATATTAAGATGAGCCTCATCATCAGATATGAAATAAAAAAAAAAATTTCTCAATTTCCGGGCCCTAATAATAACAATAATAGTTGTGACAGTAACAATAATAGTAATAATAAAATAATAACAATAATCTTCTTCTTCTTCTTCCTTTCATGTGATAGACCTAGTGATATGTTACTGTCTCAATCCAACGTTTGTAGGGTCTGCCCAAAGATCTCTTGCCTGGTGGCTGGTAATTTAAGACTTGACGTGGTATTCTTGTTCTGCTCATTCTTCTTACGTGAGATTTCCAGTTGTTTCTGTATTTTTGTACATATTCAATGACTGATTCTGTTTGTAATTCTCTGAGAATCTCAGAATTCCTTTTATGGTCTGTTCCTGAGGAACGTGAAGTACATCTCATAAATTTCATTTCTGCCGCAATAATAGTAATAACAATAAAATAATGCAATATGATAATACAACAATAATAACAATAATACCAAAGAGGGGGCACGCCGTAGCGTAGTGGTTAAGGCACTGAGCTACAAGCCGGAGGGTCGCAGGTTCAAGTCCCGTTGGGGTCAGGATTTTTAAACTGACCCAAACCCTCTGGCGGCACAATGGCCCTGGGGTCATAGTGTCATAATTTTGTATTATTATTATTATTATTATTATTATTATCTTCCATTCAACCTGTAAATTAAGATGTACAGTACATAAATGTGTTTATAGACTGTAGTTGTCTCTACGGCAATTACTACAAGCTATTAACATAAAAGTACACTTAAAATAAAGAGTAAGTTTAAATATTCAAGTTTTTATCATAAATACATGCACAAGTATTTTCTCATTTATCAAAGAACTCATGGTTTAAAACAATGAAGCTAAAACCAATGTTGAGATTTTATAAACGTCAATGTTTGCTTGAAATATTCTACTGGCCGCCAGCTCCTGTCAGCCATATTTATGAAGATGAATATATTATTTATGTATAATTTAGACTATTTAACTCATGCCACAAATGCTAGTCAATGACCAATCACGTTTCAATGAATGTTGTTTTACAACCAATGACAGTTGTGTTTCACCTCGCTCTTTATCGATTTCTCTTTATCAGCTCCTGCTTTTGTGATAAAGTAAGTTCCTCCTTTTTAATGTTCTGAACAGGACAGAACATTATTTTTCTCCAACAAATACATTGAATATAGCAAATAATGAACAGATTCCTTGATTTTACTGAGTTGTTTAGTAAAAAAATAAATGAATAACCCGTAATGTTGATTATGATATATAGTTTGATGTGTTTCATTATTTCTCCACTTGGGTGCAATCTTACTATATTGCGATCTTATTTGGCAATAAATAATATAATCTAGTTGCAGTGAATAAACATAACCTCACATTTCTGATTTGTTTTCAAACATCGCTGTTTACATTAAAAAAGTAAAGTGATCCCACAACAGGTCCGGAGGCCCTTGGGGTAGTATGAAGTTAAGGCTCCCACTTTTTTCTAGACAATCGGCACTTTACGTCAGCCGGGTTGTCAGCCCTGCGTGACGGCCGCCTCTACCCCCAGAACAAGCGCCTGGTACTCATTTCCGTTAGAGGCTGAGTCGACCCCAGGGCCATAGTGCCGCCAGAGGGTTTGGGTCAGTTTAAAAATCCTGACCCCAACGGGACTTGAACCCTCGACTCTCCGCTTGTAGCTCAGTGCCTTAAACACTACGCTACGGCAATACGTAAATATTTTAAAATAACTATATTTAAACAATGATTTGTGAGTAAACAGCTTAATTGTATTCGTTAAATAGTCCTAACAAATGCCACTCTTGATTTCCAAATACTCTTGATAAATTCACTCCTCACTTCGTGAGTCGTGAATTTATCGATAATTTGGAAATCACTCGTGGCATTACTTATGATAAATATATCGGTTTTTCTCCATCACGCAAGGTTTCCGAGAGACAGTCATTTACAATTTCAAACACTTAATATTTTCTACATTCGTAACTACACAATATTCGAACATTCGGACTCACCTAGAAAGTAAGAAATGACGATTTTCTGCTATATTTCGCCTGTGGAGCATCCCTCTTGATGGTCCAACAATAATCGGCCAGCATAATAGGATTCCATTTGCCTTGATATCTCTTTTCCATAGCTGTAATCTCCTGAGTTAGCTCATTTGGTTTTATTTTACAATGGACAAATAGACGAAAAAACGTTTATTAAAAAATAATTATTTAAATCCGTTAATTGAAATTGAAATGAAATAAAAATTTTGGGTGGTGGAGAAATTCCGAATACATATTTGAAAACACGATAAAAAAACTGCAATAAGTACAACTATTGGTACTCATGAGACAAAAATCATGTTGACCAGTGTTATACGAGATCGTCAAAAACAAGTCAGTTGCTGCTACACGCACGTTGAGTCTATTTCGTCGTACACAACAACAACTAGTAGCAGAAGCTGGTCCTGCTGATGATGGAAGCTAACTTCCGAAAGGCCTCCAAATAACATTTTAAATATAATATTTTAACACAGTTGAGGACGACGACACCTGCCGAAAGGTACATATTTATTTTTTTTATCTTATAAATTGGTATTGTTCAATTTATTCCCTGTAGGGGAAGAGCGCCGAAACCTCGTTGAGGGAAACAAGGGCTTACAAGATTATGTTTTAATTTTTTATGCGCTAGAATTTATTTTATATCTAGAAACTGGCTCCTAATTTTATGTACTGTATTTTGTTTTCCCTCTAACTCTAACAAAATCTGTAATATAGGCTATATATTATAATTATATGTATTGTTTCTGTAATTGAACTGTACCCGAGCTATTTGGGTGTTAATATTGTGTACATTTACTTTACACCAAGGCGCGACAGGCCCAGAAGGTCCTTGGCTTACCAGCTGGCTGCTGGTCTCACATCCATATGTGTTAATCACAGATGTAGATAATCATCCAGTTTGTATAGGGGTGACATGTGGTCAGCATGTCTTGTTCCCAGCCGTTATATCTGGTTTTCTCAACCTGGAATTGCTACTTATTGTAGCTATCCAAAATCTTCACGATTCTTGAGTTGGCACCGGTCTCATACTGGCCTTAATGATATGAGAAATATTCTTACCTCATGGAGACTCGAACCAGCGCAAGTCCCATAGCTCTGCGTCAAGGAATTTGCCTTAACCACTAGGTTACGGCGCGGGACAACACATACCAGTTATATTATATGATGCGGAACATGGACTCTTACTTTAAGGGAGGAAAGGAGATTACGAATATTTGAGAATAATGTTGATAGGAAATTTTTTGGACCAAAGATAGATGAACATACAGGTGAATGGAGAAGACTGAATAACAGTGAAAAAGAGCATTTTACCGGCTGCTCCACTGAAGCGAACGATACGAATGATGCATGAAGTGAGAGACTTACGCCGTTCACTTTATACTCGAACGAGTCACAACATGTAACAACGTACTGGTGTGAATCGCTCTTCGAAACTCTAACTTTCCATCATCAAGAGTTGCACCATCATTTTTTCAAAGGCTGTACGTATTTATGTAATAACATTATGTAAAATATGTAAGATTACATAAAATTTTCTTAAAATGTGTAATATTAAATACGTTAAAATTTAATTTTATATAAATTTGTATTGAACTTTAAGTTAGATCAAATTTGAAGGAATGTGACAGTTAAATACTTTTGACAACGTGGTAAGAATGGTATTGTCATGTTTCTATTATAAAATGATCCCACTTAGGGATATTGGGAGGTTAAGGCTCCCATCTTTCTAGACAATCGGCAAGAGATTTCAGCCTTGTGTGATAGTCGTATTTACCTGCACAACAGAGCGGTATTAATTTTTTATATGCTGAGTCGACCCCAGCGTCATGATGCCGCCAAAAGATGAAGCAGTTTAAAAATCCCGACCCCTTCGGGTGTCGACCCTCGATTTTCCAGCTTGAAGGATATTACTTTGACCAACTATATCATGCTGTGACCCCTATATATTTCTACTGTTTCATTAAACAGAGTAGATCGTCCAGGTTTTAAAAGTGATTTTGCTATGTGGAACCCTATACTAAAATCTTCAGGGTGTTCCTGTATCTATGTTTATCGTGTTTAGTAAATGTAATTCTTCTTTGACCGTTTCTAACCAGCTTTTGTATAGGTTGGAAAAATTGTATCAGTGTACAATCAGGTATCTGTGCTTTTTAATCTCCATCCATAGTAATTCTGCCCGAAGGCAGGTCCTTCACTGCAATCATAGCATTTTCATGCTATGCTAGCAGCTTTACTAGGGAATTGTGTAGGAGTGGTAGCTTCCCATTGCTTTCCACAATGGTGAAGGATGATAATGATGATGATGATAATGATAAGGATGATGATGATGGCCATATGATTTCGGGGACCGTTTGGGCCTTAAAGTTTTCCTGACATTTGTCTTACAGGTGAGGAAAAACCCCGATAAAAACCTCACCCAGAAAAACTGCCACGACCGGGGATCGAACCCGGGCCCGCTGCGTGACAAGGCAGCACGCTACCTCGAGACCACAGCGGTAGACTTTTTTAATCTAAACAATCAATAAAACTAAATATATGGTCACACGTAGAAATACAGTATATAGTGGAAATGGACAGCTAATGACAAATGAGGGAAATTTTGAGGAAGTGGCTGAATTCAAATACCTAGGAACAATAATCAAATAGGAATGAGATGCACAAAGAAATTAAACATAGGCTTAATTCTGGAAATGCGTGCTATTATGCATTGCAGAGACTCATGATGTCCCAACTCCTTTCAAAAAACGTTAAACTGAAAATATATAAAACTATTATTCTACCAGTTATATTATATGGGTGCGAAACATGGACTCTTATTTTAAGGGAGGAAAGGAGATTACAAGTATTTGAGAATAAAGTACTTAGGAAAATTTTTGGACTAAAGAGAGATGAACAGACAGGTGAATGGAGAAGACTACATAACAATGAACTACATGGTCTTTATAGGAAGCCAGATATAATAAGAACAGTTAAATCTCGTAGACTGCGACGGGCAGGACATGTTGCACGTATGGGGAATGAAATACTTGCGTGGAAGCTTCTTGTAGGAAAGCCAGAGGGGAAAACGCCCAGTTGGTAGAACAAGAATGAGGTGGGAGAATAACATTAACTATGATTTGAGGGAAGTAGATTATACAGGGAACGATTGGAAAGCATTAGCTCAGGATAGGGATGTATGGAGAGCTTATGTCCGCGCGGGCAAGAACCTACGGGTTCGATAGTGCCAGTGAGTAAGTAAGTAAGTAAACAAATATTGTTTTTAATTGTATTTACGTAGACTTTCACGGCCGGAGTTGCTATGATGATCTTGAAGAAGATTTTCGGGCTGTAGGCCGTGGTCGTGAGGGTTGTAGTTTCCCGACGTTTTTAAATATTTTCCGCGTATGAAAATATATATATTTTTTAATTTAGAGACATAATATGTAAATTTACATAAACCATTTTTAGAATATGTAAAAATATGTAATTATGATCAAATATGTAATGATCATTTTCCATATATGATAAGTAACTATCTCATATATCTATATAATAAACATATAATATAATCTATATAATAAACGAATGCAGGAAAACACAACGAGGATATATACCCATCAATAGGAACCTTAAACTCGATGCTATTCTTTTTGAAGACGATTTAGCTCTTCTGGCACTTTCCGAAAATGATTTGCAACGATCAACTTATAATTTACAAAAAATAGGTGCCAAATTTAATATGGAAATATCAATTAACAAAACTAAAATTATGGCATTTCAACCAGTGTTGACCTATGGCAGTGAAGCATAGACACTAAAAAGACAACATGAAAGCAGAATAACGGCTTGTGAAATGAGATTCATGCGCAGAACAGCGGGTTACACCAGATGGGATCGGAAAAGGAACACAGATATCTTAAAAGAATTGAAGACTACACCAATTTTTGAATATATTAAACAGTACCAACTAAATTGGAAACACCATCTTGAAAGAATGAGTTCAAATCGGATCCCCAAAGCTGTTTATGATTATATACCAAGAGGACGAAGGTCACTGAGCCGTCCTATGAAACGCTGGAGGGAAAATTTTCTATAGGATCGTAACAGGCCTTGGCCTGTTACGATCCTATCTAATTCGTGGACATTTATCAATTTTACCCACGTATAAACAAAGGGAAAGAATATGTAATTGCATACAAATCCTAGCCCTATTTATTATACAGTATTTCAATATATCCTCGATGAAAGGTGAACAAACACTATTGGTAAGGTTAATATGAGTAGATAAGATAAACTTATCAAACAGCGATAAATTGATAGTGAAGCTTGGTGCTTAAGTTGTATAAATGTAACTTAGTTCTGTTTCATAAATATAAAGCATTACTTTCTAACTTTCGAAACAATTTACTTGGTGGTATATTTTCAGGTATATATATGCTGATTTCTTATTTTATTTTGACCCCCCCCCGGGTTACCTGGAGCATAATGTCCTTATCCCTGGGTCTGCTCTATGTCCCTGTATATTAGGGTGGGCCGAAAAAACTTTTTTTTTATTTCCTAATTGTAACAGCCCGGAAAATTTGTGAATAATTATATAGCTAAAAAAAAAAAATCAAAATTGGTTGACTTCTTCCGGTACGCTCTGAAGTGTGGCAAAAATGTGAAAAAAAACTTCATTTTTACAATTTTTTTTTTTTTAATATCGTGTAGGTATTGCTTATCTTTGCTAAGCACGTTTATGTCTATCTGTGGAATCTGACAATCAATACTGTGGAAGTTATTTATCAAATACCAAAAATGCGTAAAAATATAACTTGTTCATTATTCTAGCAAATTTTGGAGCTTATGCGCGACCGGAAGATATCAACTGGTCTAAACCAAATTAAAACACAATGTTTTTAGGCTCTATTTGAAGACGTTACAAACTATTACATTACGAAAACATCTAATTATAAAATTAAATGTTTTTTTCATATTTTGTCAAATTTTAGAGCCTTTGCGCGACCGGAAAGATGTCAACCGATTTTGATATATTTTTTATTATCTTTTGTATATATAATTCGCAATTTTTCCGCGCTATTACAACTTCGAAATAAAAAATGAGTTTTTTTCGGCCCACCCTACTGTCTATATCTAATCTTTATTGAAATACATAATAAATGTACAATTCGGGTATTTGAACACGTGTAGTTGTTACATCATCATCATCATCATCAAGGTATGGGCCTGTTAGCCCGTTCCGCTTACCGGTGCACTATATGCTGCAGGTGCAGGTCGTCTTTCCAACGACGTTTTGGTCTTCCTACATTTCTTTGCCTAGAGGCCTATAATGAAGCAGCTGCTTTGATAAACGATTATTTGGCATTCTTTGTATATGTTCAAACCAATTACGTTTATTTCAGTGTATTCTCTCGTTTATATTACATATTTATAATTCGTCTCTGATGTCTTGACTTCTCTTTTGATCTCTTAGAGATACACCTGCAACTGATCTGAGAAATCTCATTTCTATTGTCTCAATTTTATGTTTGTCAGAGATCGTTAAAGGCCAAGTCTAATCTTTATTGAAACACATAATAAATTTACAATTCGGGTATTTGAAAGTGTTTAGTTGTTACATAAAATAAAAATAAAGTTTGTTTTCTATTGACTTAGGCTTTCACGGCCGGAGTTGCTATGATGATCTTGTAGAAGATTTCCGAGCTGTAGGCCGTGGTCTCGAGGCTTGAAGGTTGTCTCAAGACAACCCTTGAGGATGCCACGGGCCGCATGCAAATACATTAGTCTCTACTCAAATTACTTCCAATCACTGGTGAGCTGACTCACCGTGAGCAATTGCTGAGATCGAATTAACGGCCGACTTACCGGTCATGCATGAAAGTTGACGTTTTCGTAATATTGGCAACGAATTACCCAGAATTCTCAGCGGTAAAACCACTTCCGTTATTTTCGTCTGCTATAGAGGAACGCATTTACGCTTGCGTCCCGCAAATAATACTGTATACAACGACGTCTGCGTCGCGCAATATTACGCCGATTCTCCTGTTCTTCCAGTTGAATTCTTTGGTAGACTCTATCAAATTCCTCTTCTCCGCGTATACCGAAAACATGATCGAAGTTTTCAAGGTCCGACATCTTGGATAAAGCTGCAAAGGTTTCAAACTACATCGGTTCCCTTCGGGATTTTCACGATAAGTTTCTATCTTGAGCTATGATCTTAAGGTACCTCGTCAGGTAGCCTACAATTATTATCGCATGAATAGATTTCTGAGTAAGCAAAATGTATTAGGATAAAACTTTCTCAGCAGAGAACACCTTTTACTGTCTAATGCGTTCAAACATTCGACCCGTAGGGTCGTATGTTAGAACATTACTCTCTACTCAAATTACTTCCAATCACTAGTGAGCTGATTCACCGTGAGCAATTGCTGATAACGAATTAACGGCCGACTTATCAGTCATGCACGAGAGTCGACGTTTTCGTAATATTGGCAACGAATTACCCAGAATTCTCAGCGATAAAACCACTTCCGTTATTTTCGTCTGCTATAGAGGAATGCATTTATGCTTGCATCCCGCAAATAATACCGTATACAAACACGTCTGCGACACGCAATATTACGCCGATTCTCCTGTTCTTCCAGTTGAATTCTTTGGTAGACTCTATCAAATTCCTCTTCTCCGTGTATACCGAAAACATGATCGAAGTCTTCAAGGTCCGACATCTTGGATAAATGTTGGATAAAGCGGCAAAGTACATCGATTACCATCGGTTCCCGTCGGTTCCCTTCGGGATTTTAATTTGAGTTGATTTAAGCTACCTCCGCAGGTAGCTTACAAATTTAACCAATTATTATCGCATGAACAGATTTCTGAGTAAAGCAAAATCGTATTAGCATACAACTTGCTCAGCAGAGAAGGCATTTTACTGTCTAATGCGTCCAAACATGCGACCCGTAGTCTCTGGCGAAACGTCGGGGCAAACTTCAAGTCTCGAGACCACGGCCTACAGCCCGGAAATCTTCTTCAAGATCATCAAGGTGTGTTTTGTTTGTTTGTGTATGTGACTTGTGTTTTGTGCTTGTTTGTTTATATGTGTCTGTGTGTGTATGAGTGTGTGTAGTAGTAGTAGTAGTAGTAGTAGTAGTAGTAGTAGACTGGTGACGTTTTGAACACTTCTCTTGTCTCCACTGGTCTTCATCACTTCTTAATCCCAAGACTCTTCTTGTGGACTTGAAGAGGGATTTGAAGGCTTTCCTTTCCAGTCCAGAATTCTAAGGCGGGCGGCCATTGTGTCTCACCGATCATGGCTGCTTCCTCCAGCTCCAGCCTGAAGACATTGTACTTGGTACATTGATAGAGCACGTGGACTACGTCGTCCTCTCCGGGGTTGAAACAATCACAGAGAGGTGAGTCAGCACGTCCTCTTTCGTGCAGTTTGGAGCGGAACAGTCCATGGCCTGAGAGGATCTGTGTGGTGTAGTGGCTGGGAGTTATCCATTTATTCTGCATTCTTTTGTGGACTCTCGGGAAGAATTGGAATGTCTGGCGTCCATGAGGCTCATGTTCCCATTCCAGTTGCCACTTGTCGAGGTGGTGAGAGTCGATGATTCTGCGGACGGCGTCCCTTTCATCTGGTTCGGCGTATACGTCCAGAGTAATTAATGATCGTTTCCTCGATGTGAACGGGAAGCCCTCTTCGGAGACAATGTCGTTGAAACCTCCACTCTACGTACAAGTCTATTAGGAATACTCCAGCTGACATCTGGACCGATGCTTCTACCCCTTGGGATACCTCGCTCAAAGTCCATACTCCGAAGTTCCAGAATCTTGTCCTCCCTATCTATATCGCGTCCACGTTCAAGTTCTTGGCCTTAAACCAACACCTCAGGGAGAAGGTGTTGGAGTCGCAACTTCAGGGAATTGCTGAAGAACCCGCCGAAGGGGAGGGAACTTACAAATCAGGTGTATATATACACTCTAGTAGCCGTATTTCTTAGAGAGTCAGTCACTGCAAAATAATGCTATGACTTCAGAATGTTAAAAAGGAGGTGCTTTTTATTATGATAAACTTTAGTTGGTAAATTGCAGGCGAAACACGACTGTGATTGGTTGTAAATAAAAAAATCATTGACTTGTGATTGGTCATTGACTCCCAATTGGGGCATGAGTTAAATAGTCTATTTAAATCTATTTTTAAAATCGTGATGCCTAATAGCTTAAATCGTTAAAGCACTGGTGAACAGAACCAGAGATATTGGGTTCAAATCCCGATTTAGGCATATATTTTTCTCTTCAAATTTAATTTGTTATTGAGTAAGAACTGATAAATTTAGTATTAAATATAGAATGCCAGAAGAAAGATTTCCAAAATTATCGCTAAATTATAAACCACACAGAAGAAGAAATGTTGGACACCCACACAGAAGATGGTTTGAACAATTTTAACAATTCTAGCTTTCATGAAACCGGAACGAGCCAACAGGCTTAATCCCTGGATAAAGAACAGAATAAATACATAAATACTTCAACTGACCGAGATTTGAAGCGGAAGTTTCTTTCTGAACTTAATTGTGCAGATGTGAGGTAAACCTTGTGAAGTACCAGCCTTTGGGACGCCACTGCTATTCATACACACGTTCCGGTCTGCTCTATTCTACCTGGAAGACCATTTTCTTTTTTTTCTCATCATCTGGCGCACAGCTGCCTTCCAATCTTACACCGTCAAAATCATGCGCTTTCTGCACAACCTGCATCCTTGTTCACCAGTTTAAATCACATGGTATTACAAAGGAAATAATCTACCTTGTACAGTTAATATAAAGGAAGGAATCTACATTACGCAATTATTAAAATAAACACTTTTTTTTTAAGAAGTGGCTGAATTCAAACATCCAGAAACTTACTTACTTACTCACTGGCACTATCGAACCCGTAGGTTCATGGCCGCGCGGACATAAGCTCTCCATGCATCCCTATCCTGAGCTAATGCTTTCCAATCATTCCCTGTATAATCTACTTCCCTCAAATCATACTTACTTCCTCACTGGCAGTATCGAACCCGTAGGTTCATGGCCGTGCGTACATAAGCTCTCCATACATCCCTATCCTGAACTAATGTTTTCCAATCATTCCCTGTATCATCTACTTCCCTCAAATCATACTTACTTCCTCACTGGCACTATCGAACCCGTAGGTTCATGGCCGCGCGGACATAAGCTCTCCATGCATCCCTATCCTGAGCTAATGCTTTCCAATCATTCCCTGTATAATCTACTTCCCTCAAATCATAGTTAATGTTATTCTCCCACCTCATTCTTGGTCTACCAACTAGGCGTTTTCCCTCTGGCTTTCCTACAAGAAGCTTCCATGCATGTTTTCCATTCCCCATACGTGCAACACATGTAGAAACAATAATCACAAATAGTTGAGATGCACAAAGAAATTAAACATAGGCTCAATTCTGGAAATGCGTGCTATTGTCTATTACAATGGATTACAATTCCGCCAAAGTCAAGGGAGAAAGCTAGAAATGTCATAAAAGTCAACCTGGTGGCATTAGAAAAACATATTATATAGATACGTAACCTTGACTCTTATTTTATGGGACGAGAAAATATTACGAGTATTCTTCTATTCTATTATATTCTATAGTACCCTGCCGTAGGGCAGGTCCTTCACTGCAATCATAACATTTTCATGCTAAGCGCTGCAGCTTTACTAGGGAATTACGTATAGATGTGGTAACTTCCCGTTGCTTTCCACACCGTGGGATGAGGATGATGATGGCCAGATGATATTCGGGACCGTTTTAGCCTCAAAACTGCCTAACATTTGTCTTACAGGTGAGGAAAACTCCAAAAATAAAAAAATAAAAAATTCACGCAGGAAGCTTGTCCCGAACAGGAATCGAACCCGGGCCCGCTGCCTAAGAAGGCAGCACGCTAACTCGAGACCACAGCAGTGGACTACCAGTATTTGAGAAAAAAAAATTAAAAACATTTTAGGAACAAAGAGAGATGTACAGACAGGCGAAAGGAGAAAATTACAAAACAGTGAGCTACATGTTATTTATAGTAAACCGGATATGAACAGTTAAGTCTCGTAGACTGCGATGGGCCTTTGGCATGGGTTCCGTGAAGTAGTCCCCACCCGGACAACAGAATGGGGGACTATTTGACCTCCGAAAAATTTTACCCCAGTGGAACCCATGTCCGCATTTTTTGATGATTGCATTTTTAATGGGGAATGAAACAGGGAAATGGTAGCTTCTTGTAAAAAAACCAGAGGGAAAACACCCAGTTAGTAGACCAAGAATGAGGAGGGAGAATAACATTAACTATGATTTGAGGGAAGTATATTATACAGGGAATGATTAGTAAACATTAGCTCAGGATAGGGATGCATGGAGAGCTTATGTCCGCGCTGCCTTGAGCCTACGGGTTCGATAGTGCCAGTGAGTTAGTTTGTTAGACTGCGATGGGCAGGATATATGGCACGAATGGAGAATGAAACAAGGAAATGGTAGCTTATTGTAAAAAAAAACAGGGAAAACACCCAGTTAGTAGACCAAGAATGAGGAGGGAGAATAACTTAATTTGAGGGAAGTAGATTATACAGGGGATGATTGGAAAGCATTAGCTCAGGATAGGGATGTACGGAGAGCAAGTTTTCGTGCTGCCATAAAGATACGAGTTCGATAGTGCCAGTGAGTTGGTTAAGAGAAGGGAATTAATTACGCGACAACAAGTAATATCGAACAAGCTTGACTTAAATTGTGTCAAGTACCCGAGAATCCTCTGATGTCTCGAGGCGGGGAATTCCAGCAGTTTAACACACTATTAAAATTAAGTTTTGTAATGGAGGGTAATTGCTGATAAATTGCTTGTTCAAGAATCTAACAGCTTTTTACAAACTGGCGAAACACAATTATGCAGTATAAAGATCAAACTTTTCCTGGTGAACAACTTATTCAAGCCCAAAACTGACTGGCACTATCGAACCCGTGGGTTCATGGCCCCGAACATAAGCTATCCATACATCCCTATCCTGAACTAATGTTTTCCAATCCTTCCCTGTATAATCTACTTCCCTGAAGTCATAGTTAATATTATTCTCCCACCTCATTCTTGGTCTACCAACAGGGCGTTTTCCTTCTGATTTTCCTATAAGAAGCTTCAATGCTCGCATTTCATTCTCCATTCGTGCCACATGTCCTGCCCATCGCAGTCTACGAGACTTAACTGTTCTTATTATATCTGACTTCCTATAAATTTTCATTTGTTTGAACATTGTATGACCATAAAATTAGTTTTCTATATCTCATTACTTTTCTTTTGTTTTTTTATATAGGCCCCTACATTAGACAGGGACGGTCTACCAACAATTGAATTTATCTTGCCAGAATACATTTTATTAGCTAATTTTAGTCTTAATCTTAACTAACATTAACTGGTTGTATTATAGATACGAATATAATAGATATTATCTTATTGGTCAAATCTTCATTTAGTATTTAATATTAGAGTTAATTGTGATTGTTATATTTGAAGATGTATTTTAGTCAGATCTTCATTATTTTCCACGTTGTGGGCGCAATTTTGAAGAAGTAATTCTTTTCCCATGTTATGACGATGTTTTGAAGCAGCTAACTCTCTTCATGCCCGATGTTGTAGTAACATTTTGAAGGATTGGTGTCCCAAAAAGAATTACTGGTTCAGGTTGGGTTTGATTTTCGGTAGAGCTGGATTCTCTTCTCAAGGTCGAAGTTGGTACACAAGATAGGAAAACACTTTAAAAATCACTAATAACTGATTCTTGTAGAAATAGTTGTAAATTTATTTACTATTTACTTTCCCAGCAGATCAAGTAAATATAGGTGGTATTATTCTTCACCGTCAATTAAAATTAAATTATTTTCTTTTCTTAAATATCACATTTTATCAGGAGAGCTGTTATTGCTTCTATCCTTGATGAATGTTATATGCTGACTAACTAGTGCAATTCTCTTATAATTTTAAAGAACATTATTACATCACATGATTTTATATTTAAATTCTATTGGTTAATGACCATTAAATACCAGGTTTAAATTTGATTGGTTAAATCAAAAAGTTAATTGTTTTAACATCCAATCAGAATTTAGTATACTTTTATTTTAAAATATTAAGTTAAGCGGGTGTTCTTATTACAGTTATAACAGAAAGCTTTATATTTCAGACAACAATGACTTAAGACACAATTTTAAAAGCATTATTTAGAAAGACTGTTATATAATACAATTTCTTTAATTGTTACTGAGACATTTTTATTCAACAATGAACAACAATTAATTATTTAGATGTTTTTCTTTATTTAAGTTACATTTAAATATTAAAAGAATTTTAAAATATAAAATTATTAACTTAAACTTTCATATTTATTATGGTATTAAAATCCTGCTATAAATTCTGATGTAACATATGTTTGTCCTGGTGAGTGGAAGAGAAGGCCGCATGGACTTAACTCCACCAGGCTAAATAAATAAACAAATATAAAGACCACGTAGTTCACTGTTATGTAGTCTTCTCCATTCACCTGCCTGTTCATCTCTCCTTTGTCCAAAAATGTTCGTAAGTACTTTATTCTCAAATACTCGCAATCTCCTTTCCTCCCTTAAATTAAGAGTCCATGTTTCGCATCCATTTAATATAACTGGCCGAACAACAGTTTTATATATTTTCAGTTTGACTTTTTTTGAAAGAGTTTGGACGCAAGAGTCCCTATAATGCATTTCTAGAATTGAGCCTGTGTTTAATTTCTTTGTTCATCTCATTCCTATTTGTAATTATTGTTCCTAGGTATTTTAATTCAGGCAAATCTTAAAAAGTTCCTTCAATTGCCATTAACTGTCCATTTCCATTATAGGCTATAATGTATTTCTCTACATGAACATGAATTTATGTTTACTTCCAGTCCCAATTTCTTAGTGTTACTCAATAGTGTGTGTGTGTTGGCCTTTAGTATCTCCTCGCTATCGCCCAATAGTACTACATCATCAGCATAAACTAACAGCTTATTAATACCACTGAGTTGTAGGCCTTCTTCATCCTCTAAAGATTTGATGGCATGCTCCAGTATAAAATTGAATTACTATCCTAACATTGTATAATCTCCGAAACTCAGTACGCAATAAAAATTGTACAGTTTAATCTGAAAATATAAACAGATCAATTTAAATAATGTTCTAAAAACATTGCACTGAAAGTGTTTTGTTATTCATAGCCATAATTTGAATTCATTTTAGTAAGAGGGCACACATAATAAGGAAGTTGGTATACATTGCATCATATCGCTTAGAGTTATTACAGTTTTTTTCATAAACAAATTTACAAACAATCCTTATCATTTGTTTTTGTATATAAATTACAGTAATTTTTCAAATGGAATAGACAGTAAAATTAAGTTCTATAAAATAATGGCAGTGACAGCTTTAAAATATGACAGCGAGTCCTTAACAATAAAGAAAAAGGATAATAGCCGTGTTTAGGCGTGAGAAATGAGAGTTTTAGATCATTATTTAATATTCTGTACAGGTCAGAGCATTATTTTGCAGTGACCGAATCTCTAACAAATACGTTGAATAGGGCTATAGCAAATAATGAACAGATTCCATTGACCTACATATTTGATAACTGTATGTTCAATAATTGTGTCCTGAACAATAAGGAAAAAGAGTAATAGCCGTGTTCAGGAGTCAGAAATGAGATTTTTAGATAATTATTTAATATTCTGAACAGGTCAGAGCATTACTTTGCAGTGACTGACTCTCTAACAAATACGTTGAATATAGCAAATAATGAATAGATCCTTTGACCTACACATTTGATAATTGTGTGTTCAATAATTGTGTTTTTAAATACTGATTTTACTGAGTTGTTTCCAAAATAAAATGAATTAAGGACCTATAATGTTGGTTATAATATGAAGTTTGATGTGTTTCATTTTTTCTCCACTAGAGTGCATTCTTACAATATTGCAATCCTATTTGGCAAGAAGTAATATGATAAAGTTGTAGTGATGAACAAATTAATCATGACCAAACATTTCTCATATGTTTTCAAACATCGCCGTTTACATTAAATATATATAAATATTTTAAAATAACTATATTTAAATAATGATTTGTGAGTAAACAGCTTAATTTTATTCGTTAAATAGCCCTAACAAAAGCCACTCTTGATTTCCAAATCCTCTACATAATTTTGAAATCACTCGTGGCATTACTTATGAATATTTAACTCATGCCCCAAATGGGTTTCAATGACCAATCACATTTCAATGATTTTTTAATTACAACCAATCACAGTCGTGTTTCACCTCGAATTTATCAAACAACTTTATCATATTAAAGAAAGCTCCTCCTTTTAAACATTCTGAATAGGTCATAGCATTATTTTGCAGCGACTGACTCTCTAAGAAATATGGCTACCAGGTTGTATATATAGCGTACGAATGTCAGCTGATAGTGCTTGAGGGAGTTAATATAAAAACATTTGTAGCAATTGATTATACCACAAAACAAGAAACCACTGTTTGCATTTTCTTAAACGAATTATTTCCCAGAAAATAACATTGCAGAAAAATATAAATGACATATTTACATCATAGGGCATCAGAAGTTAATTAATACATATAACGTTGGATATAACTTTCTCCACTATTCTTACAATATTGCGTTCCCTTGGTAATAAATAATATGATCTGGTTGCAGTGATGAACAAGCGTAACTAACAATCGTTTCTCATTTGTTTTCAAACATCGCCGTTTACATTAAGTAAATGAATATTTTAAAATAACTATATTTAAATAATGATTTGTGAGTAAACAGCTTAATTTTATACGTTAAATCATCATCATGAACAAATTCGTTTTAGGCCATGTTCCCTGTACGGTAAACCTAGCGAAGATGGTCTTGATCTTTCCACCGATGTTTTGTTCTTCCTTGGTCCCTATGTCCAGTTGGGGTATATTGGAATGCCAATTTTGGAAGTGTATTTCTTGCCATTCTCCTCAGATGATTTTTCCATTCTTGTTGGTATCTTTGTATATCTTCATTTAAACTTGTTACTCCAAGTTTTCCTCTGATAATAGTGTTCCTTTGGTGATCCAGTCTATTAACTCCTAACAATGATCGTAAGAAGCGCATTTGGCTTACTTGAAGTTTATGAGAGTTTCTTTTATTTAAAATCCAAATTTCACTTCCGTATTTTAGAGCAGCTTTTGATGTGATGTTATGTAATCTTAGTTTTGTCTCTGTCCTCATCTGTTTACCAAAATGTTTTCGTATTACCCCATTCATTTTATTATATTTTTGTAATTTTGAATCAATGTCACTCTTATACTCTGCAAATACACTTCCTAAGTAAGAGAAAACTGACACTTGTTCTATAATTTTTCCATCAATCTCAATTTTCACCCGTTGTATGTTTTTTCCACACATTGCCATTGTTTTGGATTTTGAAGTGGAAATTTTCATATTAAATTTGCTGGCAATTTTGAATAGCCTAATTGATACGCTGCTATTTGTAAGCTATCTTCGGAATCTGATAATATTATTTGATCATCAGCATATAATATTGTTTGAATTATTTTATTCCTAGTTATTGAAATTCCACTATTTATACGTTAAATAGTCCTAACAAATGCCACTCTTTATTTCCAAACTCTCTACATAAATTGGAAATCACTGGTGGCATTACTTATGATAAATCTGTTCTACTCCATGGCGCGAAAAGCCTAGAAACCCCTTGACCTACCAATCGGCTTTTGACCTCATATCCACATGTGTTAATTACAGAGGTTCAGCCAGTATATGGGTGACGTGGTCACCATGGATAACGTAGCTACTTCATAAATTAGATAGTATCGTGCAATATCAAATTAACTGGCACTATCCTGTCAACAGGACGGATGCAACTGAATCGTCTTTCATATTGTCGTGCGCTACCGGGGGTTGTTCTCACCTTGTTTTCATGTAATAAACACAACATATATAAAGCATTAATTAGACCAATCGTTACTTATGGTTGTGAAACTTGGGTACTTGACTCTTATATCTGAAATAATTTAAATATTTTTGAAAGAAAAGTAGTGAGAAGAATATTGGGAGCAGTTTGTGATGACTATTTAACTCATGCCCCAAATGGGAGTCAATGACCAATCACATTTCAATGATTTTTATTTACAACTAATCACAGTCGTGTTTCGCCTAGAATTTACCAACGAAAGTTTACTTACTTACTCACTGGCACTATCGAACCCTTAGGTTCATGGCCGCGCGGACATAAGCTCTCCATACATCCCTATCCTGAGCCAATGCTTTCCAATCATTCCCTGTATAATCTACTTCCCACAAATCATAGTTAATGTTATTCTCCCACCTCATTCTTGGTCTACCAACTGGGCGTTTTCCTTCTGGCTTTCCTACAAGAAGTTTCCATGCACGTCTTTCTTTCCCCATACGAGCAACATGTCCTGCCCATCGCAGTCTACGGGACTTAACTGTTCTTATTATATCTGGCTTCCTATAAAGACCATGTAGTTCATTGTTATGAAGTCTTCTCCATTCACCTGTCTGTTCATCTCTCTTTGGTCCAAAAATTTTCCTAAGAACTTTATGCTCAAATACTCGTGATCTCCTTTCCTCCCTTAAAGTAAGAGTCCATGTTTCGCATCCATATAATATAACTGGTAGAATAATAGTTTTACCAACGAAAGTTTATCATAATAAATAAAACACCTCCTTTTTAACAATATGAATAGGTCATAGCATGTTTTGCAGTGACTGGCTCTGCAAGAAATACGGCTACCAGATTGTATATATAGTGCATTAATGCCAACAGAAAGCGCATACGAGAAATAATATAAAAACATTTGTAAAACTTGATTATACCACAAAAAAAAACACTTTTACACTTTCTCAAACGAATTATTTTCCAGGAAATGACGTTGTACAAAAATATAATTGACATATTTACATCAGAAATTAATTAATGCCTATAGCGTTGGTTATAAATTTCTCCACTAGGGTGCATTCTTAAAATATTGCGATCCTTTGGTAATAAATAATATGATCTGGTTGCAGTGATGAACAAAAGAAGCAAATAAATCGTACCAATCGTTTCTCATTTGTTTTCAAACATCGCCGTTTACATTAAATATATAAATATTTAAAAATAACTAGTTTATAATGATTTGTGAGTAAACAGCTAAATTTTATTCGTTAAATAGTCCTAACAAATGCCACTCTTGATTTCCAAATTCTCTAGATAAATTGGATATCACTCGTGGCATTACTTATGATAACATCTGGAGAAGAAGGTATAATAAAGAATTATTAGAGTTATTAGGAGATCCTTATATTTATTTTTATTTATTTATACAAATGCAGGGGACTTGACAGAAGTCATTAAAACAATAAAACATTAAAGCAAAACAAAGTTTGGCTCTTGCTTCCCAGTATCTACCCTTCCGCGCAGCAGAGTGAAGTGCTTGACACTGTAAGCAGGTGGTTTCTGTCCATGTCAGTGTTCGTGGAGCAAAGTGGGCAATGATGACTTCTGTAGATTCCAATTCGGTTAAGATGAGCTGCAAGACAATCATGTCCTGTGTTTAGTCGAAAATATACTGCAGCTTCCTTTGGAAGTGCATCTGGTGTAGAGTGGATCGTGTTTTTTCCTTTTTTTATTATCGAATTCGGATCTAAGGATTGGTTGAGAATTTGTTTTTTACTGTTTGTTTGATGTAAATTATTGCTGAGCGATAAGATGTATTTGAGTTAGGTTGCTGTAAACACATTGCTTGTCTTTTACCAGGGTACGAGATAGACTCACCTCCACGCGGTGTACCCTGGAAACGAAAATTATTTCGGCCAACTAGTCTTATCACATAACAGACATGAGTTCACACAGGAGATGTTGATATTGTCTCACACATAATGCTTGGCCGTTTGAGATGGACTGGACATATTAATCATCATCATCATCACTCCAGGGATTAGGCAATTGCCCGTTCCGACTTCATAATGCATCAGCCCAACGTCTTCTAGGTCTTCCAACATCATGTCTTCCTCTTGCTTGATAATTTCTTGCTAACAATGGATATCTCTCCTTACTCATTCCATCCATGTGATCAATCCATTTCTGTCTGTAATTCGTGCCTTTTTCCAATAAAGGCTGTACTTTCAATTCTTCTCTTATATCCTCATTTCTTATTCTATCAAGTCTTGTACATCCTTTTACTTGTCTTAGGAACCTCATCTCCGCCGTCTGTATTCTATCCTTCTGTCTTTTCACTGGAGTCCAAGTTTCACATCCATACAATATTGTGGGAACCGCCATAACATTATACATTTTTATCTTGGTTTCTTTTCTAATTTTATTTTTTAATGTTCTCTGTATTGTTCCACACACCGTCTGAAATTTATTTATTTTGGAGTCAATATCTCTTTCCACATTGTAGCCAACATCACAGCCCAAATATTTGAAACTAGACACCTGTTCTATACTTTGATTTTTTTAAATAATATTAATAAAATGCCAAATAATAGAATGGTAAATGAAATCTTCTGTTCACAACCTCAAGGAACCAGATTGAGAGGAAGACCTATGGTGGGATTGTGTGCGACCAGGATCTTAAAAAAATGTCAAATAAACCATTGGGAAAGGCTTTCTATGGAGAGATGTCTGGAGGAGGCTCATTGAGGAGGCACAGGTCCTTATTGGACTGTAGTGACATTTAAAAAGAAGAAACACAACAACTTTATTTGGTTCACATAAACTTTCAGCGATACTTCTCTAACAAATTGCTGCAATAATTAGTCTTGTTTAATAGTTTATTTTAATGTACACATCATCCATTGCACATTGTAATAGATTCATACAAATTCCAAACTGTTCATACGTTTAAATGTTTGGGCTCAGAAATTACTTATAAGAATGACAACCATATATAAATTCAGAAACGCATAATCGCTGCAAACAGATGTTTCTTTGGACTTAGAAAATATCTAAGATCACACTTAATAACAAAGAATACTATGCTGATGATTTGTAAAACTCCTATAAGACCAATAATTTCATTGTATCAGAATCTTGGATTATTTTAAACCCAGATGGGAAATATGTGGCTACTTTTGAAAGAAATATATTAAAATCCATTTTCGAGGCTGTGAAAGAAGGTGATAATTGGGAAAAAGGAGGAATTGCGAATTGTATGAATTATATCCATCCATAGTAATTCTGCCCAAAGACAGGTCCTTCAATGCAATCATAGCATTTTCATGCTATGCTTGCAGCGTTACTATGGAATTGTAGGTGTGGTAGCTTCCCGTTGCTTTGCACACTGGTGATGGATGATGATGATGATGATGATGATGATGGCCATATGATTTCGGGGACCGTTTGGGCCAAAGTTTTCCTGACATTTGTCTTACAGGTGAGGAAAATCCCCGATAAAAACCTCACCCAGAAAAACTGCCCCGACCGGGGATCGAACCCGGACCCGCTGCGTGACAAGGCAGGACGCTACTTCAAGACCACAGAGGTGAACGATGAATTATAGAAGGAACCCGATTTAGTAAAGTATATAAAATTAATAGATTGGCCTGGGCTGGACATTTGATACGTATGTACAATAATAAAACTGTTAAAAAGATCTACATGGCACAACCATTACAAACCAAAATACAGCTTCCTTCACGGATAAAACTTGCATTTTAGCCATCTCCAGCCATTTTTAGGAGTCAGTTTTAACCACTTTTTCTCCCTGGGAATAGACAATCGTGTGCATAACAATTCCGTTGCGAACATTCAACAAGAGTAATGTCACGTGATCTTTTCTCCCTTCTGCACTTCCTTCCGTGATCTCATTGGCTGTGCATTTTTGCCCGCCTCCTGCGTGGATGGCTTATTTCGAACAGCTTCTCTACAGATTCTACGGACAGACTGTAGTGAACTGATCAAAAGCTGTAGTGTGATACGCTACGGGTTTTTACATCGGCTCTACTGTAGATGTCTTGAGCGACAAAATCCCTACAATTTCTCCATTTCTTAATCTATAAATGAAATACGTTTATCTTTATGCCACAAATGTTGAAGGCAGGACACCATGAAGTTTGGGAAATGTTTAATTCTGTGTCACCAGATGTCACATCGGTTGATTTGAAAACGCAGTGTTGCATGTTGTTTTGTGAGCACGAGATGATATCGACCAGTGGAAGGCTTTGTGTGAATGTTTGTTAAATATTGAACGCATTTTGAATTATCTCTCAGGAAGCACTTGGATTCTTCAAGTATAAAATCGTGTTTACAAGCCTCTAATCCACAACGTCGGCGCCTACATTACTCTAATACAGTTACTCTTCCAATAACCCTTTCAAAAAATCTTATGACTGCACTATCCAACATCTGCCACCAGTGATACATTCGGACAAAGTTCATAATGCTTGTGCACATTATATATGCAATAGTGTTATAACTGTTTGGACTTTTGTGAAATAAAATATTTCCTGTGCAATGGATGGATGAACTTTTATTTAAAACCACTGAAAAATTCCATCATTTCACTGAGCTTCAAGAAAAGGTCACCCCCAAATATATTTATATATCAAAATTTAATATTGATTTGGGGGGGTGACCTTTTCTTGAAGCTCAGTAAAATGAAGGCCTTTTTCAACGGTTTCAGGTAAACGTTCACCCATTCAATGCACAGGAAATATTTTATTTCAACAAACAGTCCAAAAAGTTATAGCCTAACCCTCTAGGGTTATAGGCTAACTATTTGGACTTTTGTGAAATAAAATGTTTCCTGTGCAATGAATCGGTGTAAAGTGTTTTCTGTGGAATGAATGGGTGAACTTTTACTTAAAACCATTAAAAAAGTCTTCATTTCACTGAGCTTCAAGAATAGGTCACTCCCAATTCAATATTAGATGTTGATATATAAATATATTTGGGGGTGACCTTTTCTTGAAGCTCAGTGAAATAAAGGTATTTTTCAGTGGTTTTAAGTAAAAGTTCATCCATCTATTGAACAGGAAATATTTTATTTCACAAAATTTCAAAAAGTTATAACCCTATTATGCAACCTCCGTAAATCAAACCAAGTAACTCCAGTATTTGAAATGTTGTCTTGGCTCCGATTGGAAGGCAGGCGGAAGATACATTGCCTCTGCTTCTTATACAACACTTTGCCCACCTCATCATCATCATCATCTAAAGCGCGACAACTTCAAAGATGAAAGTTTTGGCCTTCTCAACAATCCTCCTCCATGCCAATCTGTCTCTTGCCATATTCAAACTAGTCACTTTCATTTTCCTTAGATCGTTCATTGTGTCATCCTCCCATCTGATCTTCGGTCTTCCAACTGCTCTGCCTCCTAAAGGTCTCCATTTATAGAGTTTTTTGACCAGTCTCTGATCATCCATTCTTATCAAATGTCCAAGCCAACTAATTCTGAGAGATATTATATGGTTCACTATATTCAGATTTTTTATTAATTTGTTTAGTTCGTTATTTGTTTTCATTACACTGGTCAACATGATTTTTGTCTCATGAGTACCAATGGTTGTACTTAATACAATTTTTTTTATCATGTTTTCAAATATGTATTCGGAATTTCTCCATCAACCACAGTTTTTTTTATTTCAATTTCAATTAATGGATTTAAATAATTATTTTTTTAATAAACGTTTTTTCGTCTATTTGTCCATTGTAAATAAAACCAAATGAGCTAACTCAAATGGTTTTCAGCTATGGAAAAGATATATCAAGGCAAATGGAATCCTAATATGCTGGCCGATTATTGTTGGACCGTAAAGAGGGATGCTCCCCAGGCGAAATATAGCAGAAAATCGTCATTTCTTACTTTCTAGATGAGTCCGAATGTTCGAATATTGTGTAGTTACGTATGTAGAAAATATTAAAGTGTTTGAAATTAAAAAATACCTGTCTCTCGGAAACCTTGCGTGCTGGAGAAACACCGATATCATATTTGAATTCAGGGGAAAAATGCTATCAGAATCACATTTTTTTCTTTCTGAGACAAAAAAAAAATGTTTTTATTGCTCAGTGTTATCCATACAGTTATCAGTTCCTCTGTTTGGTCCAAACATTCTTCTTAAACATTTACTTTTAAAATTTAATAATTTCTGTTTAATTGTTTCATTTAGGACCCACGTTTCAATAGCATATGTAACTACTGGTCTAATGAGAATCATACCATATAACTCCAGTAATTGAACTGTTTTCTTGACTCCGATTGGAAGACAGGCAAAAGATACATTGCATCTTCTTCTTATACAACACTTCGTCCAGCCCATCACCCCTTTATATTTCTACTCGCTTCCATTCACGATCTTCCTACCATAACTTAAACACACGATCGAGAAAAAAATTCAAGTCTATCTGTTCCTCTACATCGAACATCTCACTATTCCTCATCCTTCCTTGTTTCAGCCAACCGACTCTGGAATTCCTTCCCCTCGTATATCAACAACTACCGACTCAAAAACAGCTAAAAAACACACTATATATTTCCTTAAAACTCCTCACTGCCATCTCTTGTGCCTCAAGAAGCGTGAATTATGACGTCACATTGTTGCGCGAAATATGTCGGTAATACAGATGACTACACATCTATTCCCATAACCCGATTGCAGCGCCAATTATGAATCTAAATCATCCAGGGACCCACTTAAACACACACAGACATTTTCATCAAAATAGGTCGAGACCTTTAGGCAATTTCAATTTTGGATTCCAGGTAAACCTCCACTTCTAATTGTCGGATTTCGTTTATTTTTGGACAATTCCTACCTCAGTTTGTGTTAATGGGATATACTGAGTTTCGATGTGAAACAGCGAAAACTGTGACCGCTAAAGCGATTTTTAAATTTTGACTTCAGGTGAATTGCTACACTCAATGGTTTTAGATGGTCCAATTGCAAATCTAGAACATGCAGGAACCCACTCAAATACACACAAAAATTTTCATAAGTAATGCCACGAGTGATTTCCAAATTATCGATAAATTCACGACTCACGAAGTGAGGAGTGAATTCCGTGAGTCGTGAATTTATCTAGATAATTTGGAAATCAAGAGTGGCATTTGTTAGGACTATTTAACGAATAAATTAAGCTGTTTACTCACAAATCATTGTTTAACTATAGTTATTTTAAAATATTTATATATTTAATGTAAACGGCGATGTTTGAAAACAAATGAGAAACGATAGGTACGCTTCATCTGCTTCTTTTGTTTATCACTGCAACCAGATCATACTATTTATTGCCAAATGAACGCAATATTGTAAGAATGCTCTCTAGTGGAGAAAAAATGAAACACATCAAACTGTATATTAATTCATTTCTGATGTCGTATGATGTAAATATGACAATTATATTTTTCTGGATTATTACCTGGGAAAAACATACATTTAAGAAAGTGCAAACAGTGGTTTCTTTTTTTGGTGGTATAATAAATTGCTACAAATGTTTTTATATTAACTCCTGCAAGCGCTATGTGTTGACATCTATGCACTATATATACAATCTGGTAGCCGTATTTCTTATGGGCTCAGTCACTGCAAAATAATGGTCAGACCTGTTCAGAATATTAAAAAGGAGGAGCTTTCTTTAATATGGTAAATATAACACTGATAAATATTTCGTGAAACACGACTGTGATTGGTTGTAAAACAGAAATCATTGAAATGTGATTGGCCATTGACTCCCATTTGGGGCATGAGTTAAATAGTCATCAAAATCGGTCCAGTCGTTTAGGCAGTTTTTAATTTCGGGTTTCAGGCAAACCACCATTTCTAATTGTCGGAATTCGCTTACTTTTGGACATTATCTATCTCGGTTAATTTTAATAGATATACTGAATTTCGTTGTGAAACATCTAACATTGTGACCTTAGGGCGATTTTTAAACTTTCACTTCAGATGAACTCCTACACCCAATGGTTTTAGAGGGTCTAATTGTAAATGTAAACAATCCAGGGACTCACTTAAACACATACAAACATTTTTTATTAAAATACGCCCAGTCGTTTAGGAGTTGAGTGACATACACACGTACAGAATAATTACATCATCATCATAGTACAATCACCAATTTAGGCCATTTGTTGACCTGTTTCGGCCTCAAGAGAAACATCATCCAGAAGTCTTTTGAGTGGACGTCCTGGTCTTCTTCTTCTTCCTGCAGGTTGATATCTTAACATTTGTTTGGGTATCCTGTGATCTTCCATTCGATGAACATGTTGCATCCATCTTGACTTATAATCAGAAATTTCGTTTTCTAAAGGAATTTAGGCCATTTGTTGACCTGTTTCGGCCTCAAGAGAAACACCATCCAGAAGTATTTTGAGTGGATGTCCTGGTCTTCTTCTTCCTGCAGGTTGATATCTTAACATTTGTTTGGGTATCCTGTGATCTTCCATTCGATGAACATGTTGCATCCATCTTGACTTATAATCAGAAATTTCGTTTTCTAAAGGAATTTAGGCCACTTGTTGACCTGTTTCGGCCTCAAGAGAAACACCATCCAGAAGTCTTTTGAGTGGATGTCCTGGTCTTCTTCTTCCTGCAGGTTGATATCTTAACATTTGTTTGGGTATCCTGTGATCTTCCATTCGATGAACATGTTGCATCCATCTTGACTTATAATCAGAAATTTCGTTTTCTAAAGGAATTTAGGCCATTTGTTGACCTGTTTCGGCCTCAAGAGAAACATCATCCAGAAGTCTTTTGAGTGGACGTCCTGGTCTTCTTCTTCTTGCAGGTTGATATCTTAACATTTGTTTTGGTATCCTGTGATCTTCCATTCGATGAACATGTTGCATCCATCTTGTCTTATAATCAGAAATTTCGTTTTCTAAAGATTCCATGTGTAATTCTTCTAAGATGTCTTCATTTTTTTTTTGTGATCTAGTAGTGTGTATCCTGTAGTCCTCCGAAGATATCTCATTTCAGCAGATCTAAGTCTCTGTATATCCTTCTGTTTCAACGTCCATACTTCGCTACCATATAAAAGAGTTGGAAGAGCCAGTGTTTTATACACTTTTAGTCTTGAATGTTTTTGGACTAACTGTGCTTCAAGATAGGAGGATTTATTAACCCTAAAATTCTTTTAAAAATTGATAATTTTGCATTTACATCCTTTTCTTCTTCATATGAGATAGTGCATCCTAGATATGTAAAATTATTCACCTGCTCTAAAATTTTGTTATCAAGTACAATTTTACTTCTGGCAGGATCTACACCTTGAAATGCCATAATTTTCATTTTCTCTGTAGATATCTACAATCCATATTCTTCTGTAATTTTGTTAAGTTCATTCAGACCTTTCTGCAGATTATCTTCTGAATTTGCTATTATTATTTGGTCATCTGCAAACAACAGGGTGTTTAATTTTGCCCATCGCCCCAACTCACTAATACTACTTTTTAAGAATTAATAATGCGTTTTTGCATTATTTAATAAAAATAGACTTAGGATTTGTTAATATATTTACCTAATGCCTTGTATAAAAAGCGTAGATTAATTCATTGTAGTGTTTTTTTTTCTCTTCTTTTTATGCATAGTAGATTCGAGCTGTTATTCCTTTTTTATTCATTGTATCATTAATTTAATTTTAATTGTATTTAGTTTCATTCTATTATTAGACATTAATTTCATTATTATTCAATATGACAGATAATGAATTGTTCAATAACTATTATTGTAACTTTTTTTTGTATTCATATGTAACAGGTTTGTCCTGTCTAATATGACTACTATTGTAATTTTTTTGTATTCATGTGTAACATATGTTTGTCCTGTTTTATATGACTATTATTGTATTTTTTTTTGTATTCATATGTAACATATGCTTGTTCTGGTGAGTGGAAGAGAAGGCCACATGGCCTTAACTCCACCAGGCTAAATAAATAAATAAAAAAATAAAATAAAAAACAAAATAATTCCCAAAATTAAGATAATAACCCAAATGATCAAATTTATAAAATTATAAAACTCTATAGGGTCTTATCGTCCCATAAAATCATTTAAGCTTTCTTACTCAATAATTAAATTTAATTTTATCAAAATAAGCCAGTGCTTATATCGTCCCACCTTTCATTCCAGCCTCCAATGATAAGACTAGTGATTATGCTACCTTTGCACGGTCATTTTCTGATATTCTTATTCCAAATTTATATTTTTTTGTTCCAGCAACATAATACTTCGTTGATATAAATCGCAAAGAGATAATTATATATATGCAAATATTTTAGGCTTAATTTTTCGTATCGTCGTGTCCGCTAATTAGAATATTTTCGTCAACAAGTGCTTGGTAAGTTATAGTGTAATGGAGTTGAGGCCTATACGAGCGTTATGAGGTTAATTGGATTTTGGCTTTGCTGTAGTCTACATTCTAATTGGAAAATTGAATCATGGATGGCGGTTATCTTTATCAAGATAATTTGTGACGCGGTTAGCAAACCCCAGCCTTATCCCATTAAACTCACTTCCATTTGCCTCCAGTGCTGTAAGAATAGCCGCTACAGACCGGACTATATCGTTTATTAAACATATCACTATTTATCGACTCCCATATGATAAACTCTCTGACATTTTCTTATTCTTCTTCAACTCACAAAATAATTGTCAACCATTTCATGCCTAAATCTACTTTGGAATTTCTCCCAGTGAAATGTTATGTGAGATGTACAAAGTCATTATCTAAAAAAATATATCTGCCCCTTTTTAACATTTAATTTCACTATGTATCCTATGGGAGACATCAATTGATTTCATTTATTTAATATTTTCAATAAAACAGAAGAAAATTATAAGATAAAAACAAAATACGTACCTTTTTGGCAGGTGCCGCCGTGCTCAACTATATAAAAAAATTCATCATCGTCATCAACAATAAGGATTAAGCCCAATGCTTGTTCCGATCTCATTATAGGTCGAATTGGTCCTTCCATCTCTTCAATGGAGTCCCGCGCCGCAGCCCAGTGGTTAAGGCAGGAAGCCTTGGCGCAGAGCTACGGGACTTGCGCTGGTTCGAGTCTCCATGGGGGAAGAAATTTTCTCATGGTATTTCGGCCAGTATGGGACCGGTGTCCACCCAGCACCGTGAGACATTTGGGTAGCTACAATAAGTAGCGGCTCCAGGTTGAGAAAACCAGCTATAACGGCTGGGGGACTCGACATGCTGACCATACGTCACCCCTACATTGGCTGATAATCATCTACTTCTGTGAGTGATACATGTGGATGTTAGGCCAGCAGCCGGCTGGTAGGCTAAGGGCCATCTAGGACTGTCGCGCCAGGAGTATATCTCTTCAATGGTCTTCCCAATATTCTTCTCCCTTTTGGTTTATAATTATATATTCTTCTTGGTATGCGCTGTTCATTCATTCGTAATATGTGCTGAAGACAAGCATTTAATAATATCAGTTTAAAAATACTGACCCCACCGGGACTTGAACCCCCGACCTTCCGGCTTGTAGCGCAGTGCCTTAACCATTACGCTACGGCGTGCCCTCATAAAGAGCTTTTACTGTACCTAAATTTTACATTTTATATTTTTTTAAAATCCGGTATCCGCTCGGATACTAGCTTACTATCATGTGTACGACCGGATAGTAAATTTAGGCCGGATATCAGATAGTTACCGGGTATCCGTTTGATCCCTAATCGGCATTATGGAACAAATTCCGCTCTCTAATTATGATGAGGTGGAGGCTTAAATAAATTCAAAAGCAGCAATACGTTAAATGCTAGGGTAACTAACTATCGTACCCGTAGGTTCATGGCCGCGCGGACGTAAACTCTCCATACATCCCTATCCTGAGCTAATGTTTGCCAATCATCCCCTGTATAATATACTTTCCTCAAATCATAGTCAATGTTATTCTTGGTCTAGCAACTGGGTGTTTTCCCTCTGGTTTTCCTACAAGAAGCTTCCATGCACTTCTATCATTCCCCATTCGTGCCACATGTCCTGCCCATCGCAGTCTACGAGACTTAACTGTTCTCATTATATCTGGCTTCCTATAAAGACCATGTAATTCACTGTTATGCAGTAATCTCCATTCACCTGTCTGTTTATCTCTCTTTGGTCCAAAAAATTTCCTAAGAACTTTATTCTCAAATACTCGTAATCTCCTTTCCTCCCTTAAAGTAAGAGTCCATGTTTCGCACCCATATAATATAACTGGTAAAATAATAGGTTTATATATTTTCAGTTTAACGTTTTTTGAAAAGAGTTGGGACGTCAAGAGTCTATGCAATGCATAATAACACGCATTTCCAGAATAGAGCCTATGTTTAATTTACTTGTGCATGTCATTTCTGTTTGTGATTATTGTTCCTAGGTATTTGAATTCAGCCACTTCCTCAAAATTTCCCTCATTTGTTATTAGCTGTCCATTTCCATTATATAATGTATTTCTACGTGTAACCATATATTTATTTTATTGATATTTACTTCCAGTCCAAATTTCTTAAGTGTTAGTGTGTGCGTTTTGTCCTTTAGTAATGTCCTCGCTATCGCCCAACAGTACTACATCATCAGCATAAACTAACTGCTTATTAATACCATTGAGTTATAGGCCTTGTTCATCCTCTAAAGATTTGATGGCATGCTCAAGTACAAAATAAAATAGTAGAGGAGGTAGTGCATCTCCTAATGCTAGGGTAAAGGGAGAAAAAAAAAAACTCAGTCAGACTGGTTAACGCCGAAGGGTGCTTTAGGGACCTCCAAAATACGAGTCTCAAACCTCTTGAACCAACTTGTCTCTGAAATAGATGAAGAGTAGTTTTGAAGCAGAGTGTGTTTGGAAGCTCAGAGCTGCAATAAGATGATTGGCTTGTAGACAGAGTGCATGTTGGAGAAGATTACCAGCTGACCTTGTTTAAATGGATGATTTCGATTGTAAAGCCAGAGTCGTCTCGTGTAATAGTCCTTTTAAATCAAGTGAACGCTGTGTTGATGTGCTTCCAGAAAAACACTCCAAAACTTACTCCACAATTGAAGTTTCTATGCTCTCCTCAGCTCAAATTTGGTACCTAAATACCCGTTATTAGTATTCATGGATCCAGTTAGATCAAAAATTATTTTAGAAAACCGAAGTATAGAACAGATGTCTAGTTTCAAATATTTGGACTGCTATATTAGCTTCAATATGGAAGGAAATTCTTCTACAGTGTTCTGCCCAAGGGCAGGTCCTTCACTGAAATCATAGCATTTTAGTGCTATGCTAGGGAATTATAGGTGTGGTAGCTTCCCGTTGCTTTTCACACCGGTGAATATGATGATGATGGCCAGATGATGTTCGGGGACCGTTTGGGCCTTAAAGCTTCCTGACATTTGTCTTACAGGTGAGGAAAAACCCCGAAATAAACCCTCACTCAGGAAACTTGTCACAACTGGGGATCGAACTCGGGGCCACTGCGTGACAAGGCAGCACGCTATCTCGAGACCACAGCGGTGGACATGAAAATACTGATTCCAAAATAAATAAATTACAGACGGTATGTGGAACAATGCAGAGAACGTTCACAAATAAAATTAAAAAAAGAAACAAAAATAAAAAAAACGTATAAAGTTATGGAATTTCCCACGGCACTGTATGGATGTGAAACTTGGGCTCCGTCGAAAAAAAAACAAAAAATATGGAATACAGACGGCGGAGATGAGGTTCCTCAGACAAGTTAAAGGATGTACAAAAAAAAGTAAAGTGATCCCACAACAGGCCTCAGGAGGCCCTTGGGGTAGTAGGAGGTTGAGGCTCCCACTTTTTCTAGACAATCGACCCTTTATGTCAGCCGGGTTGTCGGCCCTGCGTGACGGCCGCCTTTACCCCCAGAACAAGCGTCTGGTACTCATTTCCGTTAGAGGCTGAGTCGACCCCAGGGCCAGAGTGCCGCCGGAGGGTTTGGGTCAGTTTAAAAATCCTGACCCCAACGGGACTTGAACCCTCGACCCCCCGGCTTGTAGCTCAGTGCCATAACCACTACGCTATGGCGTGCCCCCAAAGGATGTACAAAACTTGATAGAATTAGAAATGAGGATAAAAGAGAAGAATAAAAAATGGCCTTTATTGGATAAAGTCATGAGTTATAGACAAAAGTGGATTGATCACAAGACTGGAATGAGTAAAGAGAGTCATCCACTGCTAGCAAGAAATTATCAAGCAGAAGGAAGACGTGATGTAGGAAGACCTAGAAAACGTTGGGGTGAAGCATTATGAAGTCGGAACGGGCAATGGCCTGATCCTTGGAGTGATGATGATTGTATTCACTACTAGTTCAAAAAATGCGCTGCCGTTCAATTGTCTCTTTCGAGCAAAAATTGAAAACATTTCTGAAGGTTCTACAATGGCGTCGCTTATCGTTGTTATTTGAAAATATTATGAGTATTTGAGAATGGGCTCAATTCTGGAATTGCTTGCTGTTGTGTATTGCAGGGACTATTGATGTCCCAGGTCCTTTCAAAAAACGTTATTCTGAAAATATATAAAACTATTATTCTGCCTAAATCATACAAATACACAAAATTAATGTACGCGGAATTGAACATCTAAAAAAATCTACAAAAAAGTTCGCGACAGCATATGACTGCCAAACTTTACCATCTTTCAGAAACAAATTGAAAATAAAATTACTAACAGAAACAACTCACTAATACTACTTTTTAAGAATTAATAATGCGTTTTTGCATTATTTAATAAAAATAGACTTACGATTTGTTAATATATTTACCTAATTCCTTGTATAAAAAGCGTAGATTAATTCATTGTAGTTTATTGCTTTCTTTGTATTTTTTTCTTTTCTTTTTATGTATAGTAGATTCGAGCTGTTATTCCTTTTTTTTATTCATTGTATCATTAATTTAATTTTAATTGTATTTAGTTTCATTGTATTATTAGACATTATTTTCATTATTATTCAATATGACAGATAATTAATTGTTCAATGTCTATTATTGTATTTTTTTTGTATTCATATGTAACATATCTTTGTCCTGTTTAATATGACTATTATTGTAATTTTTTTTGTATTCATATGTAACATATCTTTGTCCTGTTTAATATGACTATTATTGTAATTTTTTGTATTCATATGTAACATATGTTTGTCCTATTTAATATGACTATTATTGTAATTTTTTTGTATTCATATGTAACATATGTTTGTCCTGTTTAATATGACTATTATTGTAATTTTTTTGTATTCATATGTAACATATGTTTGTTCTGGTGAGTGGAAGAGAAGGCCACATGGCCTTAACTCCACCAGGCTAAATAAATCTATTCTATTCTATTCTATTCTATATGTTTATCTTTTACGGAAACTCACAATAACCATTTTTGTTTTTCAGCTCATTTATGCCAAGACTATCGGGATGAGCAGATTACCGGGCAACGCCGGGTAATCAGCACTGTGTATCTAAAAATAATTACGATACAAACTTATAATTATTTTTATTTTTTTCCCTACTTAACTAAACATAAAAACACTTTTAATTTATTTAAGCGTAGCAGCGCACGCCGGGTACTTATTCATATAATTATAGGATTTATTGTATTTCTAGGTTATAAATGTCACAAAACATCAGAAGTTATCTCCCATACCCATTAATAACCCCATCCTTACTCGCCAGAAATACTTCCTTAAATCTTCCTCCCCTTCTTCCACCCCTAAAGCTATATTTTGTCCCCCAGTTCTAGCTTTAAAATAGTCCATTAAAAGAGTATCTGCTTCCGGGAATTTAAATCCCAGTTCTATCACTGTTTCCCCAGGTCATAAAAAAGGTGGATGTAGGAAATATAACAACTGTAGCATCTAAAACTACCGTGTCACTTTATAGGACTGGCTTTTCGCCGACTACAAGATTCCGTCCATGATATTGAAATAAAAACTAAAATCAGCTAAATATGATTATTGCAAGTAGGGGTTTAGCTGAAAGACGTGATTAGAAACCGCTCTAGCGGCCGTCATGTTTGTTGTCTAGCAACGCAACTGTATACTAACAACTCACTTGCACATCCCTATTCTAAGCTAATGTTTTTCAATCGACACCTACATATATATATATATATATATATATATATATATATATTTTTTTTTTTTTTTTTTCCAAATGCCCCAGGTTGTCTTTCGGCATTCCTGGTTTCTCTCCTGGCATGGCGTACTTGTAACCCACTTCTGAGGTTGGGGCGCCTGGAAGGCGGGGTTACGTACCCCTATATAATATTATTCCCTGAAAACATGGTTATAGTTTCTCTTGTTTAACTTTACGAGAAATTTGTAGAATGAGACAACTGTACTCAACTCTCTCACTCGCGCCAGTGTTGTCGGTGTTTCTTCACCAGATGTTAATAGGGGTAAGGGGGAAGAGGAAAATTGACAACAGCGTGGGTTCTTTCTTTTGTATCTGGACTAAAGTGGTCAACGATCTACCCTTGTATCTCCATCTCTCTCTCTCTCTCTCTCTCTCTCTCTCTCTCTCTCTCTCTCTCTCTCTCTCTCCTCTCTCTCTCTCTCTCTCTCTCTCTCTCTCTCTCTCTCTCTCTCTCTCTCTCTCTCTCTCTGCCAAGTTAAGCCAGTTGTACAATAATGTTATTCTCCCATCTCATTCTTGGTCTACTAACCGGGCGTTTTCAAACTGGTGTTCCTATAAGAAGTTTCCATGCCTCTCTTTCATTCCCCATTCGTGCCACATGTCTTGCCTATCGCAGTCTACGAGTGTTAACTCTTCCTATTATATCTGGTTTGTTAAAAAAAATCACGTAGTTCAATGTTAAGTCACCTGTCTGTTCATCTCTCTTTTGTCCAAAAATGTTTCTAGAATTTTATTCTCAAACATTGGCAATCTTCTAAAAGTAAGACTCCATATATTATATCCACATAATATATCTGAGAGAATAACAGTTTTATATATTATCACCTAGTCCACCGTTGTAGTCTCAAAGTAGTGTGCTGCGTTGTCATGTAGCGGGCCCGGGTTCGACCCCGGTCGAAACAAGTTTCCTTGGTGAGGTTTTTTTTCTGGGTTTTTCCTCACCTGTAAGATAAATGTCAGGAAACTTTAAGGCCAAAAATTTTCTCCGAACATGATCTGGCCATCATTATCATCAATATCATATTCGCCTAATTAGTTTAAGTTTAGTTTAAGGCATCACCAACTCTCATATCATCGGGCAGCGTAACCCCGCCTCCCAGGCGCCCCAACCTCAGAAGTGGGTTACAAGTACGCCATGCCAGGAGAGAACACCAGAAATGTCTAAATGACAACCTGGGACATTTAGAAAAAAAAATCAACTTTACTTTTTTTTAGAGAATTTGGGACGACAAAAGTCCCTATAATGCACAATAGCACGCATTTCCAGAATTGAGCCTATGTTTAATCTTTTTTGTGCATCTCATTCCTATTTGTGATAATTTTTCGTAGGTGTTTGAATTCAGCCACTTCCTCAAAAATTCCGTCATTTGTCATTAACTGTCCACTTTATAATGTTATTATTTTTGTTATTATATTAGTATTATTAATATTATTACTATTTTTCTTCCTTTCCCTTGTCAACTTTATATTCTGTAGCCTATATCTATTATGTGAAAGTTAAGTTAGATCATGGGAAAATAACAGATAAATTTGAAATTAACCAAGGTTTAAGACAGGGATGTGGACTATCTCCATTACTGTTTATTCTATATCTAAATAAAATTGTTCAGGAGTGGAAAAAACTAAACCCCCCAGGAGTAAAAATATGTAGAGGAAATCAAATACAAACAATAATCTTCGTATATGATCAAGTACTTCTAGCGGAGAATGAAGATGATTTGCAGAGATCAGTGTTTAAATTGCAGAATACCCTGGAAAAATACAACATGAAAATATCTGAAAATAAAACCAAATCCATGGCAATCACTGGAAAGGAACTTTCGAGTGTAAAAATAATAATAAATAATAAACCAATAGAACAAGTAACACACTTTAATTACTTAGGTAATAATATATCACAGTTTCATAATCAAAAAGATGTGGAAACAAATTTAGAAAAATATAACAGATTAAATGGTATAATTAGGAAAAATTTTGGAAAACAAATGAGGAAAGAAATCCAATTGAGATTTCATAATGCCATAGCCAAACCTGCTCTACTATACGGAAGTGAATGCTGGACACTTCGAGCAAAAGATAAATCCCGCATTAATAGTTCACAAATGAGATTCCTCCGATCACTAACTGGAGTAACATTAAGGGATAGAATGAAAAGTGATGAGATAAGGATGCAGTGGAATAGTAGGGAAATGGTTGAACATATACAAAATTATCAGATTAAATGGTTCCAACACGTCCAGAGAATGTCAAATTCCCGTTTACCAAAGATGATTTACCACCTCAACCCTAAAGGCAAAAGAGACCTCGGAAGACCCTTCAACCGATGGAAAGATCAGTTTTTGTAGTCGCAGAACGGGCATCATCACCCAATACTGCATTCGGAAGAAGAAGAAGAAGATATATATTATGCATCATTAATCAACATGTAGATAATTCATAATTGTTATTGTATGTATAATTTAACCTTGGTGAAGTGGAAGAGATAACCTTACTGTCTTAAATTCATCAAGTAAAATATATAAATAAATAAATAAAATAAACAAATAAATGTATTTGTATGTCTGAGCATTTAGGCTAGTTAGTTTTATTGATGTTTACTTCCAGTCCCAAGTTCTTAGTGCTTTCAACATACTAGCTGTTATATTGAGCTGCCGTTTAATTGCTTCTTTCAAGCAAAAATTGACAACATTTCTGAAAGTTCTACAATAGTGTATTTTTTATTGTTATTAAATAAATCACAAATTATTAATAAATTATGGAGTTTATTGTATTCCAAGGTTACAAATGTCACAAAATGTCAGAATCTCTCTCCCATACCCATTAATAACCTCGTCCTTACTCGTCAGAAGTAATTTGTTAAATCTTCCTCCCCTAAAGTTATATTTTCTCCCCCAGTTCTAGAATTTAAAGCGCCCGTCAAGTGCCAATCGTCTAGAAAAAATGAGAGCTTTAACCTCCTACCATCCCAAAGATCTCTTATGGCCTATACTGGGAACACTTTACCTTTTGCAGTAGATGTGCATATAAAGGAGGGATTAAAATAAGGTAAAGAGAGAGAAAATTTATTCCAATAATCTAACGGTTATAGACTGTGAAATAATGTTATTATATGATAATCTGCTATATATTTTTTTCATGTCGCATTTATATGGTCATAATTTTTTCTGTGTTTACATCTATCTCTGGCTCTTTCCGACTTCAAGAGATTTGGTCTTTCCATCTAGCAAATGGTCTTCCTTGACTTCTAGATCCTGTGGGTCTGCAGTTTAAAATCATTTTATAAAGTCTATCATCTGGCATTCTTAGTAGATATTCGTACCAATTTTGTCCTTGTTTATCAATTTTTACGTCAATTTAAAAATATTGAATTGATCTCTTATCTCAGAACTTCTTTTCTGGTCCATAAGAGTGTAGCCTGCCATTGGTCTTAAAAATATCATCTCCGCTGCCTCTATTTTTTTTTTCCTATCTGTATGAGTCAAAGTCCAAATTTCACTGCTATAGGCATAGATAATAGTAGGAACGGCCATGACTTTATAAGAATTCAGTTGAGTATCTTGAGTTGTTTTATTCTTTATTGCTTTTTTATTGGTCCACACATTCTTAGAAATTTCTGTATTTTTATATTTATATCTTCTTTTTGGCTGTACGATACATTAAAACCCAAATAATTGTAGGATTTCATTTGTTCAATGATTATTATTTATCACAATTTTGCATCTGAGATGATTTTACATCTAAAACACTTCAATGAAAGGAATGGAAATACTTTACAACACGTGAAAAGATTTTTTTTCTAAGTTCCAAACATACACCATGCGCATGCGCCAACAGACGCGAAGCGGTTTACACTATGGAATCACGGGATGCAGCCAATATATATACGATATTTGAACTCGCTTTGCAAACGAACCTAAAAGCTAACCTTTAATCAGCAAAACACTAATTTATCGTGCCAGTTATTCAAATGTGGCGGACCGCACTGAAAACCAAATCACGCATGACTGTTATTATTACGTTTATTGTGTAATTCTACACATATTTAAGTTATTACTACTCGTTCGTTTTCTTCTGTTTCATTAATGACACTAAATAAATCGAACCAATTGATGTATCCTATAGGATGCATTGCCAATTAAAGAGTTAAATACTCTAACCTGTAAAAGACTAACATAAAAGCTTACCTAATGCAATTGAAATACTGTAACATGTGAAATAATGCACACTGATTTTATTTAGTGTAAATTAATTACTGCAGACTCTATGTTGGCTGCACTGGAACACAGAATATTTGTTATAATCAATATGGCTGCCACGTCTTCATGTACTTCAATATCGTGAGAAACTGCATTCAAATAATCGTTAGAAAACATGTAAAAATAATAGTAAATGGTGGAAATAATTTGAAAAATGAAACCCTATTACATTAACCATGGTATCTTTTACCTTGTCGTGGTGGAGTGGCTTGAGTGCTTAAATGATCCTGAGAGCTATGCCGGCGGTAGCATTGCTGCCGATAGGGTTACCCATGCCGGACTGGTCGAAGGTGATAAGCCAGACGAAAAAAGTACCTTGGGTGAAAGAGTGACGATCTTTCACCGTAAAAATACAACCGTCAAGAAATGCGGACATGGGTTTAACTGGGGTAAAATTTTCTGGAGGTCAAATAGTCCCCCATTCGGTTATCCGGGCGGGGACTACTTCAGGGAACCCATGCCAAAGGCTCAAACACAGGGACATCCTAGGAACATGGAATGTTAGGACATGTTGCACGTATGGGGAATGAAAGACTTACATGGAAGCTTCTTGTAGGAAAGCCAGAGGGAAAACGCCCAGTTGGTAGACCAAGAATGAAGTGGGAGAATAACATTAACTATGATTTGAGGGAAGTAGATTATACAGGGAATGATTGGAAAACATTAGCTCAGGATAGGGATGTATGGAGAGCTTATGTCCGCGCGGCCATGAAACTACGGGTTCGATAGTGCTAGTGAGTAAGTTAGTAAGAATAAAATTTGACACGAGTTCATTCATCAACAATCACAAATTAAGCCCATGTGGCTTGTTCCGGTCTCATAGATCCTCATTCAAAAAGTTGAATCCATCTCTTTTTCGGTCTACCAACATTCCTGTCTCCTTTCGGTTTGTAATTAAGTATAATTTTTGGTATGCATTCATCTTTCATTCTTTGAACATGTTCTTTCCAGTTTTTTTCTAGATTCCTTTATTTTATCTAAAAGTTAAAAAAAAAAAATTAGCCATTTTCTAATATCTTCACTTCTTCTTTTATCTAGAAGTTTGAAACCAGCCACACTTCTCAGAAATCTCATTTCAGCTGCTTCTGATCTTCTCTTCTCTTTTAGTTAAAACCCAAAATTCACTACCATATAACAATAAGGGGACAGCCACTGCTTTATAAAATTTTAGTTTTATTTCCTTTCTTCTATTTTAAAATATTCTCTTAATTGTGCCGCTTGTATAATTAAATTTATTAAGTTTGTTAAACAGATCTTCAATTTTAATATGTGAGATATTATAACCAAGGTCCTTAAAACGTTCACTTGTTCAACGGGTTTCCCCTCCATAATTACACTGAGCAGCAAAAAATATTTTTTTTTTGTCTCAGAAAGAAAAATATGTGATTCTGATAGCAAGTTTTCTCCTGAATTCAAATAAGACATCGGTTTTTCTCCATCACGCAAGGTTTCCGAGAGACAGGCATTTATAATTTCAAACACTTTCATATTTTCTACATTCGTAACTATACAACATTTGAACATTCGGACTCACCTAGAGAGTAAGAAATGACGATTTTCTGCTATATTTCGCCTGTGGAGCATCCATCTTGATGGTCCAACAATAATCGGCCAGCAACCGCTGTGGTCTCGAGGTAGCGTGCTGCCTTGTCACGCAGCGGGCCCGGGTTCGATCCCCGGTCGGGGCAGTTTTTCTGGGTGAGGTTTTTATCGGGGTTTTCCCTCACCTATAAGACAAATGTCAGCAAAACTTTAAGGCCCAAACGGTCCCCGAAATCATATGGCCGTCATCATTATCACTATCATCTTCATCCTTCACCGGTGTGGAAAGCATCGGGAAGCTACCACACCTACACAATTCCCTAGTAAAGCTGCAAAACATAGCATGAAAACGCTATGATTGCAGTGAAGGACCTGCCTTCGGGCAGAATTACTATGGATGGATATTAGGATTCCATTTGCCTTGATATCTCTTTTCCATAGCTAAAATCTCCTGAGTTAGCTCATTTGTTTTATTTTACAATGGACAAATGGACGAAAAAAAAAACGTTTATTAAAAATAATTATTTAAATCCATTAATTGAAATTGAAATAAAAAACTGTGGGTGATGGAGAAATTCCGAATACATATTTGAAAACACGATAAAAACTGCATTAAGTACAACTATTGGTACTCATGAGACAAAAATCATGTTGACCAGTGCAACAACTCCCAGACTCTGCTTGGACTAGACTAGACTTTGGGTTAAAAGAGCAGATCCACCCTTTATGTACCCATACCCATTACCCCCCCCCCCCGAGCGCATACTCAGTTTAATCAATGACATGATTTTTTTGTTGACCACTTTAATTTTATCCCAAGCGTGTTGGAAATTAAAATCATTATATTATTTTTGGTCTGGACATCTTACCTCAATATTAATGTTGATTTGTTCTTGGACATGTTTCAAAACAATTCTGTTTTATCGTCAGCTTTCCCAGAATTGTTTTGAAACATGTCCAAGAACAAATCAACATTAATATTGAGATTAAGATGTCCAGACCAAAAATAATATAATTAAAATAACCTCAAAATATAACTTCCTAAAATTAAATATTAATTAAAATCATGTTTCATTTTTTAGTTCGGTTTTCTAATAAAGCGTGTTGTTTTAGTTTTTTAAAACTATTATTTATTTTCTTAATCTTTAGTACAATTGATTTACATAAACCGGAATCCCATGAAAATATAATTGCTTAATACTCTTCTAGGAAAAAAATCCTACGGGCCGGAATGGAACCAGCGACCTACGGATTACTGAAATCAGATACCACTACAGTCACCGCTCTAACAACTGAGCTCTTACAACGATTGACTAAAAATTCGATAAGTCTGCAACCTATTATCCCGGTTTTTGTTTGATTTTCTGATGATTCTGGCCAGGATTTTAGAAAAAAAGTATTGTCATGGGTCCTTTACAAGTATACAAAGTTTCAAGTCGATGCAATGTTTTTTAAGTGGGTGAAAATCGTGTTCAAAGATTCTGTTACATAGATACAGGTCCGTTACATAGCTATATACAGGCCAAGTTAATATATAGCGTGTAAAAATGAAGTTTCCCTCAATTTTTGAAATTAGGATTTATGCAATTCATCTGGTCAGAGTGAAAATCAGACAACGGTTATCGCTTATGGGAGGAACAAACGCTAAAGATGAGTTTGTAAAATTTGAATTAAAAAACTTGAAAAATGATGAAATGCGGCAAGAATACCAAATCAAAATTGCTAATAGATTTGAAGTACTGGAATCTTCAGATGACAATGTGGCAAACGAAAAAGAAACTGATATAAATAAAGAATGGGAGGCTATAAGAGATACTATTAAATTGTCAGCATCAGAAAGCATTGGTTGTTTAAAAAAGAGGCAAAACAAGAAATGGTTTGATGAGGAATGTGCCGACATTGTAAAGAAAAGAAAGCTAGCAAAAATGAAATGGTTACACGAGCCAAATGAGGTAAATTTAGAGCAATTGGGTAGTATTAGACGGGAAACCGACAAGTTACTAAAGAGTAAAAAGAGGGAATATCTGAGAGAGAGGATTAATGATCTTGAAATGAACGCAAAAATTTATGGGTGCGAAACATGGACTCTTACTTTAAGGGAGGAAAGGAGATTACAAGTATTTGAGAATAAAGTACTTTGGAAAATTTTTGGACCAAAGAGAGATGAAGAGACAAGTGAATGGAGAAGACTACATAACAACGAACTACATGGTCTTTATAGGAAGCCAGATATAATAAGAACAGTTAAGTCTCGTAGACTGCGATGGGCAGGACATGTTCCACGTATGGGGAATGAAAGACTTGCGTGGAAGCTTCTTGTAGGAAAACCAGAGGGAAAACGCCCAGTTGGTAGACCAAGAATGAGGTGGGAGAATAACATTAACTATGATTTGAGGGAAGTAGATTATACAGGGAATGATTGGAAAGCATTAGCTCAGGATAGGGATGTATGGATAGCTTATGTCCGCGCGGCCATGAACCTACGGGTTTGATAGTGCCAGTGAGTAAGTAAGTAAGTAAGGATTTATGCAATATTATACAGTTTAATTTTTTTTTTGTAGGAATTGAATCGCGAGGTACATACTGCAGCAGTTTGGATTCTGGCGTCTTGTTTTGTTTTGAACTGAAGAAAGCCTTAAAAATTGTAACATGGCTTGTCAGTTAGCTACAAATAAGCTAACGAAAGAAGGAATATTTATATTTAGGTTTGAAATGGCGTGGCTTTCTTTGTTGAGAACGCTGGCGAACACTTGCTATGCCCTGAAACAATTGAGAGTTATGTGACCTCTGCCCCACTTTGCATTCTCCCAGCAACACGTGTCCCTATACCAGGCATGTAGCTATTCACTTGTTACAGAATTATAAAAAAAATTAAATTATTTATTTTTCTTTCCGGCAATTTTACATGTGCTCATGATTTTTTTTTCTTCCACGCTTTGTTTTCCTAACAAGGCTTACAATCAGCGTAGCTTTCAATTAAAAAAAAAAATAGATTTTTTCAACATTAATTTATTTTCTAGTTACAATCGTATTAGCTGTTGTGAGTAGAATTTGTAATCAATTAATGACGAAATGAAAATTATTAAAAACTTAGATTAACTAACTAACTCACTGGCACTATCGAACCCATAGGTTCATGGCAGCGCGGACATAAGCTCTCCATATATCCCTATCCTGAAACAATGTAATGTCCTAACATTCCATGTTCCTAGGAACATGTCCCTATGTTTGAGCTTTTGGCATGGGTTCCCTGAAGTAGTCCCCGCCCGGAGAACCGAATGGGGGACTATTTGACCTCCGGAAAATTTTACCCCAGTTGAACCCATGTCCGCATTTCTTGACGGTTGTATTTTTACGGTGAAAGATCGCCACTCTTTCGACCACGTAACGTAAATCTAGAAACCACATTATCATCATCATCAAGCAGTCAAACAAAGTCTTAGTGGCCTGTTCCGGTCTCATTATCCATCCAAGTGATAGACATTAGTTTCGGTTTCCACCCTTATGAAAGAAAATCCAAGGTTCATGAATTCAATTATAAAAAAATAAAAACATGGAATTTATTAAGATTTAAATTAATATTCTATCGGCCGCGGTGGACTAGTGGTTATGCTCCTTGCCTCTTAAGCCTGAATGAAAGGCCTCTAAGCAAAATTTACCGAATTTTCCCGTCCTAGTACTACCTTGGTTTCCTAGATGTCAGTATGAGGCGGAACGCTGACCACGGACCACTCAAAGGACATCTGTATGAAAACAAGTGTAACTAAATTAGTATGGTTCAAATACTTCCCTGTAGGGAGAGAGCGCCTAAATCTCTGTTAAGGGAAAACATGGGTAATCTACAATTAATATTCTCAAATCCAGTCTTCTAATCATACCGGTTTCAAAACCTAGATGGTTTCATCTTCAGTAATATCTCGTTGAGGTGAGGTAATTATAGAGAATTTAAATTTAAATCTTAAATTAAACCTCATAGTAATTTTTCCTATAAAAGTTCAAAACTGAATTTATTGTTAAAATTTCATATATGATGCGAGAAATATATTTTTTTCGAGAAGGGATAAAGTCAGAAACAGCACAATAAGAAAAATAATGCAAGTTGAAAAAAAAAATAGAAAAAAATAGAGGAAAAGCGTTGCAAATGGTATGGACATCTTATAAGAATGGAAGAAGAGAGAATAAATATCAAAGAAGATCGTTGGAAATATAATGGAAGAAGTGGAAGAGGCAAACCTAGAGAACGATGGATAGATGGAGTGAGGAGAAGTATGGAAGCTAGAGATTTGAGGTAATAAGATGCTTTAGACAGGAACCTCTGGCGACAATCACTTTGGGTTGAAGGAGAAACACTGTATTGTGGAATATTCCTAATAAAAAATGAGAGAAATATATATGTTGATTTTTCCCCCCAAAAATGTGACAAATGCCTTAAATTGAATTGCGAAGTTGAGCTGAAAGTAACCTAAAATCACCATACTTTCGATGTAAAATATGTATTAGTCATTGCTCAGACAGTGTAGCCATCTTATCATAAAAACCCGCTGAAAATAAGTGAACACTAAACTATTAATATGTACTAACTCACTCATTTTCTCACTCTAACTTGCCCAAACTAACCCTAACTTGCCCATTTAATTGTAATTTGCCCATTTTCTCACCCTAACTTGTCCTCTAATGTAGATGGACTCACGCAACAGAATCCCCTTATCATCATCATCTTCTTCTTATTCTTCTTTCTTCTTCTTCTTCACGGTTTAGGCTTATTTACTAGCCTGTTCCGGCTCCAAATTGCTGCTCTTCCCATATTTTCTTTGGTCTTCCTAAACTTCTTCCTCGTGGTGAATAGCTGTATGTTGCTTTTGGTATTTTTATTCTCAGTCATCCTTGCCAAGTGTTCTTTCCAGATTGTTCTGTATTTCACCCTTGTTGTGTTTAATTCATCTACTTTTAGTTGTTGTCTTATTTCTGTGTTATGTTTTTTGTCTGTTTTTTGATATCCTGCTATTAGTCTGAGGAATTTCATTTCAGCAGCTTGTATTCTGGCAGATTGTTGTGTTGTCACTGTCCATGTTTCGGATCCATAAGTAATAATAGGCAGAGCCCCTTATATGTAAGTATAAACTGGTACAATAGCCCTTATATGTGAGTAAACATGTTGGCAATTGGCTCCAACGGGTACATGTGTTATCACATTGGCCAACATGACGCTAGCAGTCACATGTTCTCCGATCTAATATTCACAGATGTGAGGGTGACATAGAAGAGCCAAATAAATTGTTATTTAATATGATGATCTTGAAGATTTTCGGAGTCCCGCGCCGTAGCCGAGCGGTTAAGGTAGGAAGCCTTGGCGCAGAGCTACGGGACTTGCGCTGGTTCGAGTCTCCATGGGGGAAGAAATTTTCTCATGGTATTTCGGCCAGTATGGGACCGGTGCCCACCCAGCATCGTGAGGCAATTGGGTAGCTACAATAAGTAGCGGCTCCAGGTTGAGGAACCAGCTATAACGGCTGGGGGACTCGACATGCTAACCACATGTCACCCCTACACTGGCTGTTGATCATCTACCTCTGTGATTGACACATGTGGATGTGAAGGGCCAGCAGCCGGCTGGTGAAAGGGCAACCGCTGAAAAGTGGAAAGACCCTCAATCGGATCAATCGGAAGATTTTCGGGCTGTAGCCGTGGTCGTGAGGCTTGTAGTTCCCCGACGTTTCGCCAGAGACTGCGTCTGGCATCCTCAAAGGTTGTCTTGAGAGTGGCAATTCTTGAGGTATGCTCGCTTCAGGTTCTCCAGGATACCGGTGTAATCACCTTGATCTCTTCTTTAGGAAGTATTAAGTTCAATCAGTTATTTATACTTTTGTGGTAGGCCTAGGAGCATCTAACTTTCTAGGCCAGATAGAACTTTGGCATTTCATATTTCGTCCGTTCCTTTTCATTGTATGCCCCTAGGCTATTAATAAGAGCATTTTCGCTCAGAGTCGCTTTTTGATATAAGTTTCGTGCCAATTTAGTCATCACTTCCTGAAGAAAGTTAATGTTTAAATCTTGATGAATTTTGGTGATTCTCGTCCTAATTGGATAGTCTCCTGCACTTCGTAAACACTTGTTCTGAAGAAACTGAAGCAAGTTTATCTTATCCTTTAATAAGGTGAGCCATGCGGGACATGCATAAATCATTTGGCTGCGTATACAAGACCTGTATACGAACGCCCTGTATACCAACTGGCAATTCTGTCCATTGTCTGTCCTATTTGTACGTTCACCGCGATGTGTTCCTAAGTTATATCTGCCTTCTGATTGGTCTGCGTTAGGGACTTCCATTGCTCCAATGAGATTGCTGTTTGATGGTCTAGTTGACAGTACATTAGATCTGCCTTCTGATTGGTCAGCGATAGGGACTTCCATTGTTCCAATGAGATTGCTGTTTGATGGTCTAGTCGACAGTACATTAGATCTGCCTTCTGATTGGTCAGCGGTAGGGACTTCCATTGTTCCAATGAGATTGCTGTTTGATGGTCTAGTCGACAGTACATTAGATCTGCCTTCTGATTGGTCAGCGGTAGGGACTTCCATTGCTCCAATGAGATTGCTGTTTGATGGTCTAGTCGACAGTACATTAGATCTGCCTTCTGATTGGTCAGCGGTAGGGACTTCCATTGCTCCAATGAGATTGCTGTTTGATGGTCTAGTCGACAGTACATTAGATCTGCCTTCTGATTGGTCAGCGGTAGGGACTTCCATTGTTCCAATGAGATTGCTGTTTGATGGTCTAGTCGACAGTACATTAGATCTGCCTTCTGATTGGTCAGCGGTAGGGACTTCCATTGCTCCAATGAGATTGCTGTTTGATGGTCTAGTCGACAGTAAATTAGATCTGCCTTCTGATTGGTCAGCGGTAGGGACTTCCATTGTTCCAATGAGATTGCTGTTTGATGGTCTAGTCGACCATATCCTGTCCAAATGCGGCTAAAACACCAATGCCGTACAATACGCTTGAGCTAAGTGAATTACAGCTCCATACAGACACGCACTCACGGAATTTGGCTACCAAGGAGCCGCAATTGAGGTTCCAGTATGTGGCACAATGGGCAATGCAATTCGCATTGCCACCATAGTAGTAGTAGTAGTAGTAGTCGACAGTACATTAGATCTGCCTTCTGATTGGTCAGCGGTAGGGACTTCCATTGTTCCAATGAGATTGCCGTTTGATGGTCTAGTCGACTGTTATTTAATATATTTTGAAACTCGCGTACTGAGATGATTCTCACCTGGTAACACTGTGTATTTGTTTATGTTGCTGACTGTACTGAGAGATGGGAAGGCGAAAATTGTCAAAGTTATGTGACCCGGCATTTAAACCCGTTGTGTACTTATAAACTGTAACAATAGCACTGTGTACTGACTGAAAATTCATAGCGCTAAGAAACTTCATTTAACTGCTTTACAAAGCGCAGCTACAAAGTTCTCCTCTGCTGTGATTTAATATTATATTATACACTACATCGTGTTTCTTTTATTCTTTAAATTTAGAATAAATCATTTATATATATATATATATATATATATATATATATATATAATATATATATATATATTATGTCGATTTAACCAAGGCATATGATAGTATTCCTCAAAAAATGTTATGGGAAACTTTAGACGATTCTAACATTACCAAAAAATTAGTAAAAGCTATGAAAGCATTATACAAATGATCTGTTTCGAAAATAACAAAGGGATTTACCATTACAAAAGGTTTAAGGCAAGGTTGCAGTTTATCTCCAACTCTATTTAAAATTTATCTCGAAAGAGTACTAAGAGACTGGAGGAAAAAATGTCAAAAAATGAGCATACCCATCCAAAATACAGTTATATTCACTAAATTTTGCAGATGACCAGGTATTAATAGCACAAGATCACGATGACATAGAATATATGGCTAAAAAACTAAAAGAAGAATATGAAAAATGGGGACTTTATATAAACATTGAGAAAACTAAATATCTGTGTACAGGAGAAGAAATGGAAAATATAAGTTTTCAACAATGGAGAAGAACTAAAATTTAATATTGAATGCACTTATTTAGGAACAAAATTAGACCATTCAAGCGATAACACAATGGAAATTAAAAATAGAATCGCACAAACAAAACAAGCAATAAATGCTTTAAACTCTGTTTGGTGGAGCAAAAATATTACAAAAAATAGAAAATTACAAATATATCAAACCATAATTCAGAGCATTTTAACATATGGTGCTTAAGTCTGGCAAATTCCTACCAGGGAAATGAAAAGAATTTTAAGTACAGAAATGGAAGTTTTAAGAAGATCAGCTGGAAAATCTAGAATGGATAGAATACGAAATAAAGAAATAAGGGAAATTAAGGGTGTACAAGAGGAGCGGGATATCATAGACATTATAGAAAAGAAAAAAAAATACAGTGGTATGGCCATGTCAAAAGAATGCCAGAGCAAAGATTGCCTAAAATTGTTATGGAATGGATTCCAATGTAAAGGCGGAAGAGATAAAGGCCGAAGAAAACTTGGATAGAAGGGGTACAAGCAGCTATGAATATCAGAGGAATGGAGGAAGATCAATGGATGGACAGAGAGGAATGGCGTTTGGTTTCCGGAAGACGGCGGCAGCTGCCATGATACCGGATGATATATATACACACAGTAATTGAAACCTAGATATATGATCTGATCACCAATAAAAATTGTATTTTTCGACGGTAGGCAATGAAAACCTCGTAACTCCATCAGTCATTCAAAACCACACTTAGCTCCAGTAGCCAGTACAGAAATATATGATGCATAACCTGTTGAAAAGTCCCGCGCCGTAGCCGAGTGGTTAAGGCAAGAAGCCTTGGCGCAGAGCTACGGGACTTGCGCTGGTTCGAGTCCCCATAGGGAAGACATTTTCTCATGGAATATCGACCAGTATGGGACCGGTGCCCATCCAGCATCGTGAGGCATTTGGGTAGCTACAATAAGTAGCGACTCCAGGTTGAGAAGACCAGCTATAACGGCTGGGGGATCCGACATGCTGACCACATATCATCTCTACACTGTCTACCTCTGTGATTAACACATGTGCCACTTGATAAAATGAAAGTGATAAAATCGAGGTGAAAAATGACTATGATTGGCTGTAAATCAAAATTAATTGAAATGTGTTCGGTCACTGACTGTCATTTGGGGCATGAGTTAAATAGTCAAAATAAAATCAATTAATGAGAGATTTTGAACGATTTCTATTAATTGTTACTGTCAGGTTTAGGCAAGGGCTTAAAGAACTTACTGTTCCCCCCCCCCCTTTTTTTGCGGCTTTTAAAATATCTTTCAATTAAGATTAATATTCAGCTGTGAATTCTCGATAGAATTCCTTGTTTGTCTTCGGATTTCTTGATTCATTAACATTGAAACAGCGTGATATAGACGCAAACGACTCGCCAACGCGTATAAACGGTCAAGCATTTCTAGTTTTACTTTAAGTGGCAACACTACTTTTTCCGTTTCGGGACTAATATTCTTTCCTTTTACTCTACAATATAAATTGGCAACAAAGCAGAAGAGACACGTGTTATTCAATCAAAATTATTGCAACGAATGACAAGTTTAAACAATAAAACACCGATCGTGACGAGAGCGGCATTTATCAACGGACATAGCGGCGCGTGAAATACTGCGGCGGTGGCTTTTAACGACGAACTTTAGGCTTAGTGACAATAAGGTTTGTTTTACTTTGATGTTAACTTGTGCACAAGATTGGATCTGATAAAGAATGAAGATATAAGAACAGAGTTAAATATATATCAATTGAATGAGAAATTCAAAGAATATAGAGAGAAATGTTTTACACATATGGAAAGAATGAATGTAACAAGATTACCAAGAGCAGCATTCAACTACAAGCCAAGAGGTTCAAGGAATGTAGGAAGGCCAGTGTAAAGATAGATAGAACAACTGTGAGGCGGAACAGGCATTTTTTGCCTAGCCCGTGAAGTGAAGAAGAAGAAGAAGAATTAATATGTCCCGCGCCGTAGCCGAGCGGTTAAGGCAGGAAGCCTTGGCGCAGAGCTACGGGACTTGCGCTGGTTCGAGTCTCCATGGGGGAAGAAATTTTCTCATGGTATTTCGGCCAGTATGGGACCGGTGCCCACCCAGCATCGTGAGGCAATTGGGTAGCTACAGTAAGTAGCGGCTCCAGGTTGAGGAACCAGCTATAACGGCTGGGGGACTCGACATGCTAACCACATGTCACCCCTACACTGGCTGTTGATCATCTACCTCTGTGATTGACACATGTGGATGTGAAGGGCCAGCAGCCGGCTGGTAAAAGGGCAACTGCTGAAAAGTGGAAAGTCCCTCAATCGGAAAATCGGTTTGAATCGCTGTTTGTACCCTAAAAGCCGCCTTGGCAAGTGTCTGCAGTAAAAAAGTTGCCGATGCGATAACAAAGGATACTAATGCTTCTAATATACCGACTGGAACCGCGAATAATAAAATTTAACCGCGAATACAGGAACTGTGTCGCAATTTTTTAACCCGCGAATAAGTAGCTTTTACTGTAATGAAGAATGAAGTATTTGTACAGCCCTGTGTGATATGGTCCACACGTGGTCAGAAACATGATAGCTGGACTGTACCGTACAATATAAATTGTATTGACTTTATCAAGTTAGGTTCTATTAGCCCCATGTGGAGTGAGAATTCCATTCCATTTGCCGTCCCTCCCCAGGAGAAATGCTTAGAAACCCCATTACATGCTATTCTCATCACCCACCCATTAACTTTATCATTTTCAAACAAACCACCGCAACATTTCCTTACTTTACTTTTACCTCCGGTAGACAGACCACTGTTTACAGACGGTAACATTTAAAATTTTGCTAATTTAACACAAGATCTTACACTTCATCTTTTTCGTCGTGGTTTAGGTATTTTTAAATGGTATCTCTATCCCCCTATATATATTATTTTTAGATTTTGAAAAGGCCTATGACAGAGTCAAACGGGACATAATGTGGAAAATATTGGAAAGCTACCAAGTCCCCAATAATCTAATAAATGCTATAAAAAGTTTATATGAAACCACATTTATAAAAGTAAAGTTAGATCATGGGAAAATAACAGATAAATTTGAAATTAACCAAGGTTTAAGACAGGGATGTGGACTATCTCCATTACTGTTTATTCTATATCTAAATAAAATTGTCCAGGAGTGGAAAAAACTAAACCCCCCCAGGAGTAAAAATATGTAGAGGAAATCAAATACAAACAATAATCTTCGCAGATGATCAAGTACTTCTAGCGGAGAATGAAGATGATTTGCAAAGATCAGTGTTTAAATTGCAGAATACCCTAGAAAAATACAACATGAAAATATCTGAAAATAAAACCAAATCCATGGCAATCACTGGAAAGGAACTTTCGAGAGTAAAAATAATAATAAATAATAAAACCAATAGAACAAGTAACACACTTTAATTATTTAGGTAATAATATATCACAGTTTCATAATCAAAAAGATGTGGAAACAAATTTAGAAAAAATATAACAGATTAAATGGTATAATTAGGAGAAATTTTGGAAAACAAATGAGGAAAGAAATCCAATTGAGATTTCATAATGCCATAGCCAAACCTGCTCTACTATACGGAAGTGAATGCTGGACACTTCGAGCAAAAGATAAATCCCGCATTAATAGTTCACAAATGAGATTCCTCCGATCACTAACTGGAGTAACATTAAGGGATAGAATGAAAAGTGATGAGATAAGGATGCAGTGGAATAGTAGGGAAATGGTTGAACATATACAAAATTATCAGATTAAATGGTTCCAACACGTCCAGAGAATGTCAAATTCCCGTTTACCAAAGATGATTTACCACCTCAACCCTAACGGCAAAATAGACCTCGGAAGACCCTTCAACCGATGGAAAGATCAGTTTTTGTAGTCGCAGAACGGGCATCATCACCCAATACTGCATTCGGAAGAAGAAGAAGAAGAAGATCTTCAACACTCTTATTTGGTATACACTATACACTCACTCTAGCATATTTTTAAAATCAAAGTAAGTAACATTTTTAATAACATTGCACCTAAAACCACTAGTTTTTAAAGAATAGGACTAAATAGAGAGACTACTTCAGAGAAAGATTAAATATCTCGAAATCAACGCAAAAAATAGGAACATCGGATAATTATATCAGGGAATTAGGATAGAGAGGAAAGGATTTCAGCTTCAAAGAAAATGTACCGTATGAATGAAAATGGAAATATGATTACAGATTCCAGGAATATATTAAATAGAGTACAGATTACTGCAATCAGCTGCTAAAAGTTAATGCAGAACAGGATACTGAAGATGATGATTTAAAGGCAGAAAAAAATATTAGTCACAGATCGAAGTTAAATCGCAAAAGCAAAATATAAATATGTACAAGGCTTCAGGTTGAGATGTGATCTCGAGAAAAAGATTGATGGACAAGTTACACCCGTTTCATATTATGATTTGGGAAAAGGAGTATTTTCCAAACGAATGGAATGAATCGATTACCATACCAATTTATAAGACAAGAGAAAAAAACTGAATGTAATAACTAAATTTTATCACTTTCAACTTCGTAAGTAAAGTAAAGTAAAGTGATCCCACAACAGGCCTCAGGAGACCCTTGGGGTAGTAGGAGGTTAAGGCTCCCACTTTTTCTAGACAATCAGCACTTGATGTCCGCCGGGTTGTCAGCCCTGCGTGACGGCCGCCTTTACCCCCAGAACAGGCGTCTGGTACTCATTTCCGTTAGAGGCTGAGTCGACCCCAGGGCCATGGTGCCGCCAGAGGGTTTGGGTCAGTTTAAAAATCCTGGCCCCAACGGGACTTGAACCCTCGACCCTCCGGCTTGTAGCTCAGTCGTACAAAATACTAATACATTAGTATCCAGGCTTACTCCCTGTACTAACGACAAATAGGTGATCAATGTTGATTTAGAGAAAATACATCTACAACAGATCAGTTTTTTAGTATAATGATGAAAGTTATAAATTAAATTGTACCTGTTGGTAGGTGCCGTTGTCCTTAACTTTGTTAATATATTGTATATAAAATTAACTGGAGCGCTTTCGGAAGTTAGCTCTTTCTATAATTTATTTGGTCTTCCCAAACTTCTTCTTCCTCTTGGTGAATAATTATATGCTGCTTTTGGTATTCTGTTCTCAGTCATCCTTGCTAAGTGTTCTTTCCAGTTTGTTTTGTATTTTACTATTGCTGTGTTTAAGGGAGGTGATGGTGAAAAATTGACCATTTGAGATCAAAATTGGCATTTCTTGTTTTTTGTATCAATACTAATAAAATTCATTGTTAAAACCGTTGAGGTGGAGAGTCATAAAATAAAATAAGTTAAAATGTACCTTCTTAGGATGTTCTGATAGGACTACAAGCATAAAGAATACATATTTTATAAGTTGAGGACGACGGATTTTACCTAAGAAGGTATATTTTAACTTATTTTATTTTGTTTTTTTTAATAAAAAATAGCCTGTATTCTAATGTATATGTTGGCAAAGTTTCAGAGGCCTATGGCGCTTCTAAGTGCCCTAAATCACGTCAGAGTTAAAAGGCTGCGCCAGTTAAATACTACCTGCATGCAAATCTTTAAACTTGTCTTTCCACACTTTTATTTTCACTGCATTTTTGTACATTCAAAATTGAATGGAATTCAGAAATTTTGACCTAGAAGGTTCAAATGTTTACTGCATGTCCTAAAAATAATGGGCAATAAAATAGTGCATGGGTTTCATGATTGAAATAATATTTTAAAAAATAAAAATAAAATGCATGCAATTATTTTTTTTTTAATTCCACGCATGAGGTACAGCATTATTTTGTCTCCCTTTGTATTCACATTATAAGGATTCTAATGCATGATGTTTTTTCTAAATATTTTAGAGGTCTTGTAAAAAATCAGACTTTTACTAAAAAACTGTGGAACCCATTTAATTATAATATATGCAATTTTTTAAAATGTAATATTTAATAACTCATAAAATAAATGTCTCACAAGAATGAAACTTAAACACATCATTATGTATCATGCAATGGATGATTGTTCAAAAACTCAAGTCTCTAGCTAAAAAAATATAGAAAATAGACATTTCACCCATCACCCCCCTTAATTTCTCTACTTTTAGTTGTTGTCTTATTTCTGTTTGTCCCGTGCCGTAGCCGAGCGGTTAAGGTAGGAAGCCTTGGCGCAGAGCTACGGGACTTGCGCTGGTTCGAGTCTCCATGGGGAAAGAAATTTTCTCATGGTATTTCGGCCAGTATGGGACCGGTGCCCACCCAGCATCGTGATGCATTTGGGTAGCTACAATAAGTAGCGGCTCCAGGTTGAGGAAACCAGCTATAACGGCTGGGGGACTCGACATGCTGACCACATGTCACCCCTACACTGGCTGATTATCATCTACCTCTGTGATTGACACATGTGGATGTGAGGACAGCAGCCGGCTGGTAGGCTAAGGGCCTTGTAGGCCTGTCGCGCCAGGAGTTTTTTTTTTCTTATTTCTGTTTTGTGTTTTTCGTCTGTTCTTGGATATCCTGCTATTGGTCTGAGGAATTTCATTTCAGCAACATTGTTGTGTTGTCACTGTCCATGTTTCGGATCCATAAGTAATAATAGGCACTGCCATTGTCTTGTATAATTTCATTATAGAGTCTTACCTGGCTTTACTTTTCAAAGTTCTTTTTAATGTTCTTGTTATCTAATTAAACTTATTTATTTTGTTATTTATATCTCTTTCCGTTGTGTACAATATTTCGCAACCTACGAAGTTATATTTTGTCACTTGTTCTATTGGTTTATTTTCTAATATTTAGAAAATTAAACACCATATTGTTTGCAGAAGACCAAATAATAATAACAAATTCCGAAGATAATCTACAGAAAGGTCTGTATGAACTTAACAAAATTACAGAAGAATATGGTTTGAAGATATCTACAGAAAAAACAAAAATTATGGCATTTCAAGGTGTAGATCCTGTCAGAAGTAAAATTGTACTTGACAACAAAATTTTGGAGCAGGTGAATAATTTTACATATCTAGGATGCAATATCTCATATGAAGAAGAAAAGGATGTAAATGCAAAATTATCAATCTTTAAAAGAATTTTAGGGTTAATAAATCCTCGTATCTTGAAGCCACAGTTAGTCCAAAAACATTCAAGACTAAAAGTGTATAAAACACTGGCTCTTCCAACTCTTTTGTATGGTAGCGAAGTATGGACGTTGAAACAGAAGGATATACAGAGACTTAGATCTGCTGAAATGAGATACCTTCGGAGGACTGCAGGATACACACTACTAGATCACAAAAAAAGTGAAGACATCTTAGAAGAATTACACATGGAATCTTTAGAAAACAAAATTTCTGATTATAAGTCAAGATGGATACAACATGTTCATCGAATGGAAGATCACAGAATACCCAAACAAATGTTAAGATATCAACCTGCAGGAAGAAGAAGACCAGGACGTCCACTCAAAAGACTTTTGGATGGTGTTTCTCTTGAGGCCGAAACAGGTCAACAAATGGCCTAAATTCATGATGATGATGATGATATTATCTTCGTCCGAACTGGATTAGCGCCCTTGAAAACCATTGTTTTTTATTTTTCTAATGATATTTCCATGTTGTACCGTATTTTTTTGATACTTCATTTAGTTTATATAGCATTCTTTGTAATTCGTCATCTGTTTTTGTTATTAAAAACTGGTCACCTGCAAAGGCTACTGTTTTATTACCATATTTACAAAGTTAATTCCCCCAGTCGCCATTTGCTTCCATAATCTTATCATGTCGTCGAAATAAATGTTAAAAAGAGTGGTTGATAGTGAATAACCTTGTCTAACTCCTCCTGTTATATGTATTGGTTCCCTTTGATTTAAGATCTTACACAAGATTATTTCTATTTCAATTATTATTTTGAGAAAATGACATATAACTAACTCACTGGCACTATCGAATGCATAGGTTCCTGGCCGCGTTCACATGAACTCCCCACACATTTCTATCCTCTGTATAATATACATATTTCCCTAAAATCATGTTAATGTTATACTCCCACCTCATTCTTGATCTATAAACTGGGTATTTTCCCACTGGTTTTGCTATAAGAAGCTTCCATGTCCCTCTTTCATTCTTCATTCGTGCCACATGTCCTGCCCATCGCAATCTACAAGACTTCTTCTTCTTCTTCCTTCCAAGTATTAGGCAAAGGCCTGTTACGATCCTATAGAAAATTTTCCCTCCAGCGTCTTCGGAAAATTCTCGTATAAGACTTGAAAGCATAATAATAGTCCCTTCGATTGGTTGCTGGCCAAAGGAAGGCAAGACCAGTGATGGGCCTGCCATCTTATAGCCTCTGGTCAGGCTTTGCTGGAGAAGAAATGAAAATAAAGGAAAGAAGAAATGGAAGAAAGGAAAGACGCCCTAGCCCTCGGATGCCCTAATAGCGTCGGGTCGAAAAAACAAGAGTTAGCCAAGAGAGGTTAGATAGTAAAGTTAAAAGAGTGCAAAACACAAGTAGGTGGAAGAGATGTTTTGCTCAGCTTGGGCACTCTACAAGACTTAACAGTTCTTATTATATCTGGTTTCCTATAAAGACCATGTACTCGTAGTTCACTGTTATTGTAGGTCTAGTCTTTTCCATCGCCTGTCTGTTTCATGGTGGTGCGCCATCTTGCTGGAAAACCACAGTACTTTATACAGATTCTTGCGCTAGCTGCGGTTCATGTATTGTTATAACATGTCAAGAGAGTTATTTTCAGTCACTGTTTTGTCCGCAAATGTGAATGGTCCGTAAAGTTTTGTTTTTGTTATTCCCAGCACACATTTACCTTTGGTGTGTCTCTCTGAAACTCTTGTATGACGTTTGGCTGTTCGCCTGCCAAGTTAATTTCTAACCCTATTCGTGCCCCAAGTCAAGAATTTGATGAAATTGTAATAAAGAGACCAATAATTAATCCTACAATTATGCCTATTGACATATCCACATGTGTGGAATGTTGCCTCATCACTGAACAACACATGTTCCATGAAGGCTTCATTTGAATGGTACTTAACAGGTAATCACACGTAGCTTGTCAAGCCACATAGTCTTCTGGTTCCAGCTTGTGCATTATCTGGACGTGATAAGAGCGTTTGTTCAGTTTGGAGCGCAAGGTACGTCATCCAGTGCTTTTGGGACATACCCAACTCTCTGCTGAGCCTTCTGGTTGACGCACCAGGACTTCTTGAGATGGCATCCTGTATGGTTTCACATCTGGTGTTATAGCCGGCCTCCCTTTACGTGCCTCATCAGCAGCAGATCCCGTCCATTTTATTTTCAATACCAGTTCTCTAATAGCGTTCCTGCTAGGACCTGGTTTTCTGAACTTTCTAGTGAATTCTTCTTGGACCTCCCCGTACGTCAATCCTTGTATACGAGAAGAAACGACAGCTAATCTTTCCTCTATCGTTAGCATAGTTTTCAATTACCTATAACAATAATACATAAATTAACGATATGAGGAAAATGTCAAGAGACTTTTGAATCACTCTGTATTTACCTTTGCGTAAATGGATTTTTCCAACTCTGTATTTGATTGGAAAATATTAATTCTGTAATGCATACCGTTTATTTCCAATATAAGATTGTTCTCTGATGCAATATTGAGTAATGTTAATTAAAATATCGGATTTATCAAGCGCCAGATGAATGGAATTAATATTGTTAAACATATTAATCCTACAAGTTAGAGCAATAGTGGTATAAACGACTGTACGCAGTCTCCAAACAAAGAATGACATAACTCTCTATCATTGATTCAGAGCTTTGTTCATAATACGTATACCAGTGTTGCCAATTTAGCCACTTTGTAGCTAGTTCTTGTCATTTTCAGAATTTCTCCATCACCCAGAGTTTTTTATTATTTCAATTTCAATTAATGGGTTTAAATAATTATTTTTTAATAAACGTTTTTCGTCCATTTGTACATTGTAAAATGAAACCTAATGAGCTAACTCAGGAGATTTCAGCTATGGAAAAGAGATATCAAGGCAAATGGAATCCTAATATGCTGACCGATTATTGTTGAACCATCAAGAGAGATGCTCCACAGGGGAAATATAGCAGAAAATCGTAATTTCTTACTTTCTAGGTGAGTCCGAATGTTCGAATATTGTGTAGTTATGAATGTAGAAAATATTTTTTTTATTAAATCTCCAATATGAACCCTATTTCACCATCCGGTATGTTAGGGTTTTAGTTACAATACAATTAATTATTTAAGCCTACAATAATTTAGAGTGTGGTTAATTTCTAGCGTTACATAATAACGTAATAAGAACAAATTGATTAATTAATTAATTAACAAACCCAAGAAAAAACAAACTCAAAGTCTCTTAAAAACATGATGGATAAAGTCACACAGCTTTCTATAGCAACACTTCTTACATAAAATATTTGACAAAGGCAGTTGAAATACATTATGGCAATAACTTAATTTTTTAATAAATTCATGTCTTTTGGAATCAAATGCAGGGCACTCAAATAACAGATGTGAGATAGTCTGACTGGAGTTTCTGCAAATACAGGTATCTGTACCTATTTTAAATCGTTCCAAATAATGTCCAAATTTACCGTGTCCAGTCATAAATTGTGTTAATACAAAATTTGGTTCTACGTATGTGCACTTTATTGTAGAAATGTATTATATAAAACTTTCCTCGTTAAAGGACAAAGTGATACAGACAATTATTTATTTTTGTAATTGATGAAATACATGCTGATGATGTAATAATAACAGCAAGAACAAAAAATTCCCTACTGGAAACCTTTGACAAATTGAAAAATGAAAGTATAAAATATGGGCTTGTAATCAATCTAAATAAAACAAAATATTTAAGATGTATGAGAAATAAAACAAATTTGACTGAACTAACTATAAATAGTGACTGTATTGATCAAATTAACTCCTTTAAGTACCTAGGTACAATACTAAACGCTAATAATACTGTTGAAGAAGAGATCAAAACAAGAATATCGCAAGGGAATAAAGCATATTTTGCTAATTTCGATATATTCAAAAGCAAATTAATATCAAAAAATGTTAAATTCAAATTATATACAGCAATAATAAGACCAATCATACGTTATGGAGCTGAAACCTGGGTACTAAAAGAAGCAGATAAATTAAGACTATTAACGTTTGAGAGGAAAATATTTAGAAGAGTGCTAGTCCAGTAAAGGAAAATGGAAATTGGAGGTTGAGAAGGAATGACGAATTATACCTCAAGAATAATAAAAAAAATATAGTTAGTTTCATCAAATCCAAAAGATTACAATGGTTTGGACATACACTAAGAATGCCAAAGGGAAGATTGCCGAATGATATTTTGAATTGGAAGCCACAAGGAACAAGACCAAGGGGAAGACCCAAGGATCGATGGGAAGACGACGTAATTGAAGATTTGAGAGAGATGGGGATTTTTGATTTGAAATCCACTGCACAAGATAGGAAGAAGTGGCGTAAACTGGTTGAGAAGGCCAAGACATTCCACTGGAAGTCGTAGAGCCTGACGAAGAAGAACAAGAATTGATGAAATACATTTTGTAAATATATTTTAAAAATTCAACTTGTAGGCCTAATTGAAGTATACATACTATAAAGTAATTTTGTAAATATGGTTTCTTAAAATTGAAATTGATCCCCTAATGGCAGCGATGGCAATTCTAGAAAGATACACCCTGTCCATTTCAAAATTTGGCATTAAAGTGTTTGAAATTATAAATTCATGTCTCTCGAAAACCTTGCATGATGGAGAAAAACGGATATCATATTTGAATTCAGGAGAAAAATTACTATCAGTATCACATATTTTTCTTTCTGAGACAAAAAAAAAGTTTCTTTTTTGTTGCTCAGTGTAATCAGACGCATTTTCAAGCAGGGACAAACGTTATTGCCTAATACTGTACTTGAAAGCCTATGTAGCTTCTCCATTCACCTATTTCCAGGCTCACTGCCTATGTAGCTTCTCCATTCACCTATTTCCAGGCTCACTGCCTATGTAGCTTCTCCATTCACCCATTTCCAGGCCTTTTTGTAAGATCGTAAAGTGCTGAAATCATACATAGTATGAAATGAAACATGTTAACACTTTCTATGGGGCTATAAAATGCAGAACAGAAGAACTAATTTACGTAAATCCATTATCCCATATCATGTGTACTGCTTCTTCTGCTCCTTGCGCTAGTGCGTTATTCAGTTGTTATATCTACAACTTTTACATACTTCACTGCTTTTTCTTTTTTCTGGAGAGCTGTTATTTTACACATATAAAACCATTCACTGGAAAATATGTTATTTGCTTATTTTTCTGCATACGAGGAAATAACAGTAATATAAAACATTATAACATGTTTACGAGCTTCAGATGCACGGTCTATAACCGGCATCATGTCTTGTGATCAGCGTTCCTGGCTAGAGAACAAATGACATCATCATCATCAACAACAACAAGGATTAAGCCCAATGGCCTGTTCCGATCTCATTGTAGGTCGAATTGGTCCTTCCATTTCTTCAATGGTCTTCCCAACATTCTTCTCCCTTTTGGTTTATAATCATACATTCTTCTTGGTATGCGCTGTTCATTCATTCGTAATACGTGCTGAAGATAAGCATTTTGATGATAATTTATTCTTTCACAGAGATTAAATATATTAAGTTCTGTTCTTATATCTTCGTTTTTCTTTTTATCGGTCCTTTGGTATCCTGCTATTGCTCTCAACATCTTAATTTCAGCAGCCTCTATTTGTTTACTATCTGCCTTTGTTAATGTCCAAGTTTCACATCCATAGATAAGAGATGGAACTGCCAATACTTTGTAAAACTTCAAAATAGTTTATTTTCTAGTCTTATTCAATAAAGTGCGTTTAATTGTGCCACATAGATAATTGAATCGTTGTATTTTAGTGTGTTTATCTAAATTTCTGTCATTGCCTAAATGACATCCCAAATAATTAAAATTCTGAACTTGGTCTATAATTACATTGTTTATCATTATTTTTGTTCTTATTGCACAAATGACCATTGAATGAATTTAATGAATCATAACCTAACTTTATAAAAAATCCGTTACGCTGAAAAAAAAAATGGATCTAAGAGAGACGAACAGACAGGGGAATGAAGAAGACTGCTAAAACAGTGAGCTATATGATCTTCAAGTAAAACCAGGTATAAATAGAACATTTAAGTCTCGTAGACTGCGATGGGCTGGACTTTTGCCACGATTAGGGAATGAAAGAGGGGCATGGGCAGAGGGCTTACCAGTGAGCTATAAGATCTTTATGGAAAACCAGATATAAATAGAAAAGTTACGTTAGAAAGAGGGACAAGGAATCTCATTGTAAGGAAACAAGAGTGAAAGCGCCCAGGAGGCAGACCTAGAATGAGGTGAAACATTTTTATTTTTCCAATTCAGTCATCTGAAATCAGATATTTTAATTGATCTTCTATTACCATATGTCCACCGCTGTGGTTTCGAGGTAGCGTGCTGCCTTGTCACGCAGCGGGCCCGGGTTCGATCCCCGGTCGGGGCAGTTTTTCTGGGTGAGGAATTTTTATCGGGGTTTTTCCTCACCCTTAAGACAAATGTCAGGAAAACTTTAAGGCCCAAACGGTCCCCGAAATCATATGGCCATCATCCTTATCATTATCATCCTTCACCGGTGTGGAAAGCAACGGGAAGCTATCACACCTACACAATTCCCTAGTAAAGCTGCAAGCATAGCATGAAAATGCTATGATTGCAGTGAAAGACCTGCCTTTGGGCAGAATTACTATGGATGGATTACCATATACTTCACTTATCTTTTATTCCCATTTATCATATCCTCCTTCAGTTTTCTCGTCGTGTAGGCCTACTCTAAATCTTCGTAATCTTGTGCCATCAGTAGCTGATCGCCTTCTTCTTCTTCTAGCTCTACTGCCCTTTATGGGCCCTATCTGCTGTTAAGACGCTCTTCCACGCATCCCTGTCCAGCGCCCTGGTTCTCCATCCCCGGACCCCACCTTTCGAAGGTCCTCCTCTATTCCATCCATCCATCTCAGCTTCGGTCTTCCGCCATCTGGTCTCAGTAGTGTAAGATTTCTAGTGATATTCTCCTCCTCCATTCTCATTATATGACCCACCCATCTCAGTTTGTCAATTTACAATATCTGGGTTTGAGAACAAGTTGTAGATTTCTTCCGTAATACTCCACGATCATTTATGGATCCCAGGATCTTCCTCAGGATTTTCCTTTCAAAGGTTCTCAATCTTTTTTCATTAGTATTCACTGCCATAAATAAATTTGTGATTAGAATTGGTGCTTAAGTGCATAATTGCATCTGTTGGCTTGGAGAATCCTGCTCCTTATTTCCTTATTAACATTATTGTCATCAGTGATTATACTTACTTACTTACTCACTGGCGCTATCGAACCCATAGGTTCATGGCCGCGCGGACATAAGCTCTCCATACATCCCTATCCTGAGCTAATGCTTTCCAATCATTCCCTGTATAATCTACTTCCCTCAAATCATAGTTAATCTTGTTCTCCCACCTCATTCTTGGTCTACCAACTGGGCGTTTTCCCTCTGGCTTTCCTACAAGAAGTTTCCATGCGCGTCTTTCATTCCCCATACGTGCAACATGTCCTGCCCATCGCAGTCTATGAGACTTAACTGCTCTTATTATATCTGGCTTTCTATAAAGACCATGTAGTTCATTGTTATGTAGTCTTCTCCATTCACCTGTCTGTTCATCTCTCTTTGGTCCAAAAATTTTCTTAAGAACTTTATTCTCAAATACTCGTAATCTCCTTTCCTCCCTTAAAGTAAGAGTCCATGTTTCGCACCCATATAATAATAGTTTTATATATCTTCAGCTTAACGTTTTTTGAAAGGAGTTGGGACGTCAAGAGTCTCTGCAATGCATAATAGCATGCATTTCCAGAATTGAGCCTACGTTTAATTTCTTTGTGCATCTCATTCCTATTTGTGATTATTGTTCCTAGGTATTTGAATTCAGCCACTTCCTCAAAATTTCCCTCATTTGTCATTAGCTGTCCATTTCCATTATATAATGAATTTCTACGTATGACCATATATTTAGTTTTACTGGTATTTACTTCCAGTCCTAATTTCTTAGAGTTACTCAATAGTGTGTGCGTGTTGGCCTTTAGTATCTCCTCGCTATCGGCCAGTAGTACTACATCATCAGCATAAACTAACAGCTTATTAATACCATTCAGTTTTCCATCAGTGATTATACCAGTAGTAATAGTTCTGGTCACTCCTCTGGGAAGCATAGGGCCTTGATAAAAGCTCACCAACGCACTCTGTTGTTTGCCAATGCCTTAATTTCATTCCAACTCATACTTATTTGTCCAGCTTCATCCCTGATGGTATTACTCCATGTTGCCCTAGGTCTTCCTCTTCACCTTCTCAATCCTTGGGGCTCCAATCAAATGTCATCTTTGTGATGTTATCATTCTCTGTCCTTAACACATGACCAACCCATTTCCATTTATTAAATTTGATGTGACAATGTCTATATAGGACAAACTGGTAGACCTTTTATCTCTCGGATAAAGGAACACATGAGAGCATATAACAGAAATTTAGAAGATTCAAAATATGCTAACCACCTATTCCAATTTAATCATTGTTTCGATCCAAATTTTGAAATTTTACATATTTGTGATAAGGGTAAGAAGTTAGATCTTTTGGAGGCTGTAGAAATTAATAAATTTAAAAGTAGTAAAAAAACTGTTAAATTCTCAACTTGATTTGAATGAATCATCTTTGTTAAATTAAAAATATATATATATATATATATATATATATATTATTGTATTGTTGCTTAGATCAGTTGGAACACAATTCATAATTTGTTAACATGTCTGAAGAAGGTACAGTGTACCGAAACAGCTGTCACTGAATTATATAATAAATATGAAAATCAAATAAAACTAAGTTTTATTTTTATTTAATTAATAAATATGGATTTTCATCAAGTAAACACCAACTCAACTGATTATTTGATAATTTGATTTCTTTACACATTTCATTTCGATTTATTCTTGTCCAAAGTTATTTTTATAATATCTGGACAAATGAAGAACTGCTTCAGTAATACGGGAGGCGTAAACATGGGAGGAAGAAGAATAAAGTGCATAAGATTTGCTGATGATATGGTTTTGCTAGCAGAAGATGCAATGACACTGAGGAACATGCTGATGAAGCTAAATGATAAGTGCGAGGATTATGGGATGAAGATAAATATAAATAAGACGAAGGCCATGATTATAGGAAAGAAACCAAGGAAGATAAACATGAGGATTAAAGATGAGGCCATTGAGCAAGTGGAGAGCTTCAAATACTTGGGTTGTACTATCAGTAGTAACATGAACTGCGGTCAAGAAGTAAAGCAAAGGACAGCAATGGCAAAAGAAGCTTTCAACAAGAAGAGAACCATTTTCTGCGGACTTTTGGCAAAAGAATTAAGGAAGAGGCTAGTGAAGTGCTTTGTGTGGAGTGTAGCATTGTATGGTGCTGAGACTTGGACATTACGACGGAATGAGGAAAAGCGACTGGAAGCTTTTAAGATGTGGATATGGAGAAAAATGGAATGTATAAAATGGACAGACAAAGTAAAAAATAAAGATGTGCTAGACAGAGTGGGTGAAAGAAGAACAATGCTGGAACTCATAAAGAAGAGGAAAAGAAATTGGATTGGCCACTGGCTAAGAAGACACTGCCTGCTGACGGATGCTCTAGAAGGAATGGTCAACGGAAAGAAAGTTAGAGGCAGAAAAAGACATCAGATGATAGACAATATTAAAATAAATGGTTTGTATGCAGATACCAAAAGGAAAACTGAGTTAAGGAAAGAGTGGAGAATGCTGAGTTTGCAGTGAAAGACCTGCTCTTGAGCAGAACACTATGAATGAATCATGCACCCAAGATATTTCTCAGGCAACGATTTACAAAGATTTGTAATTTCTTTCCATCAGTGAATATAGTACCCATATACAGTATTTAAATTCGTGCACAATTTGATCATGACCAAATATTATTTCAGAGCCCGGACGTATATGCGGAATGCATGTTTTGTTTTACGCATTAAAAAGTATGCGGAAATGATTTACATGTTAAGATTTTTAATGCATAAATGCATATTTTACTCCTAAATGTGGTATTCAATTATAATTTTCCCTTCAGCTAATTACTAGTAATTAATTAATTAATTATTAATATTTTTTAAATCAATAAAATCTCTGCAATCAATTTGATATAAGCGTAACGTGTATATTTACATCTGTGTAAGAGGGGAATACCCGTCGGCCTTGACAAATAATATTACAGTGTTGCTAAAATCACATTTGACAAGCTTAGTGAAGTATTGAATAAATATACTGGCTACAATAGAATTTGTCAAATTAGCAAAATGCTCTTTGGTGATAGTGAAAAAGTGTAATCGAAGAGAAATTTACTGAAGAAGAAATGTGGTGTTTTTTTACATGTAGGGCCTACCTGTGACATCACGTGATGTAGAAAAAACATTTTCATTGTATAAAACCTTCTTTACTGACAGACGAAGGAGCTTCACACCAGAAAACCTCATGAAAAACTTCCTTATCTACTGTAACAGCCAGGAATAAGTTAAGATTACCCACAAAGCAATTAAACATAGGCTCAATTCTGGAAATGCGTGCTATTATGCATTGCAGCGACTTTTGATGTACCAACTCCTTTCAAAAAACACTAAACTGAAAATATATAAAACTATTATTCTACCAGTTATATTAAATGGGTGCGAAACATGGACTCTTACTTTAAGGGAGGAAATGAGATTACAAGTATTTGAGAATAAAGTACTTAGGAAAATTTTTGGACCAAAGAGAGATGAATAGACAGGTGAATGGAGAAGACTACATAGCAATGAACTACATGGTCTTTAGAGGAAGCCAGATATAATAAGAACAATTAAGTATCGTAGACTGCATTGGGCAGGACATGTTGCGCATATGGGGAATGAAAGACTTGCATGGAAGCTTCTTGTAGGAAAGCCATAGGGAAAACGCCCAGTTGGTAGACCAAGAATGAGGTGGGAGAATAACATTAACTATGATTTGAGGGAAGTAGATTATACAGGGAATGATTGGAAAGCATTAGCTCAGGATAGGGATGTATGGAGAGCTTATGTCCGTGCGGCCATGAACCTACGGGTTCGATAGTGCCAGTGAGTAAGTAAGTAAGTAAGTAAGTTAGCCGCAAAGCAAATCATTTATTTGATTTTATTACAATCTGTTTTTGCATATTTTCTACATTTTTCATGCATATTTAGTACTTTATTTCGCATACAAATTCGGGCTCTAATCATTAATTTAAAAATCTACTTTTTTTATTACAATTTCAATTAGAAAAGGCACTTAAAAGGTCTCTAAATTATTATTTTTTAATCAATTGAGTTGGTGTTTACTTGATGAAAGTCCATATTTATTCATTAAATAAAAATAAAACTTAGTTTTATTTGATTTTCATATTTATTAAGATACAATTTAGTGACAGCTGTTTCGGTACACTGTACCTTCTTCAGACATGTTAACAAATTATGAATTGTGTTCCAACTGATCTAAGCAACAATACAACAAAGCAACAAATTTAAAAAAATTAATAAAAATTTAAATAAATTATTGTTGTATTGTCGCTTAGATCAGTTGGAACACAATTCATAATTTGTTAACATGTCTGAAGAAGGTACAGTGTACCGAAACAGCTGCCACCGAATTATATTTTAATAAATATCAAAATCAAATAAAACTAAGTTTTATTTTTATTTAATTAATATTATTTTTTATTTGTATAATTTTAGTGTATTCCGGTCAATATACAGCAGCCCAAAGGTAAACAGCCCACAAGTCGTTACTTGAAAATTGTGCACCTGGAATTTTCTCAAGGGAATTACGTAATTTGTGAAATACCAGCTTTGGGCTCCACTAGAGCACTTTCCATATGGGCATTCATGACAGAGCTAACAATAATTTTAACTGACGAACACCGATATATCGATAATCGATAGAATATTATCCAATGCTAACATTGAAACGCCATGTGTAGGCCTAAGCTATGCCTGTATTATTAACGAGATGAATAGCGACCGATTCTCCATTCATTTGTTTACTTTATTTCCCAATCACATCAAAGCCACTCCACAGGTAACTTTAATCAAAAAACTTAATGCAATATTTAATTCATTATTGTATTGATAATATAAAGCAGTTAGGCCTATACGCCTGAAAGCCAACAAACATATTCTATTTAATAACACTAACAAGGGAACTGTTGACCATTACATGCCGAAACTTCATCATCATCTTAAGGCACGACAACTTCAAAAGTGAAAGTTTTGGCCTTCTCAATAATCCTCCTCCATGCCAATCTGTCTCTTGCCATATTCAAATTAGTCACTTTCATTTTCCTTAGATCGTTCATTGTGTCATCCTCCCATCTGATCTTCGGTCTTTCAACAGCTCTTCCTCCTATAGGTTTCCATTTGTAGAGTTTTTTGACCAGTCTCTGATCACCCATTCTTATCAAATGTCCAAGCCAACCAATTCTGAGAGATCTTATATGCTTTACTATGTTATGATTTTTGATTAATTTGTCTAGTTCATTATTTGTTTTGATTCTCCAACAGTTATCAGTTCCTCTATTTGGTCCAAATATTCTTCTTAAAATTTTTCTTTCAAAAATTAGTAATTTCTGTTTTATTGTTTCTTTTAGGGCCCAAGTTTCACAAGCATATGTAACTACTGGTCTAATGTGCATTTACGGAGAATGTGACATCTGTAGGAAAATATGACGATTTTTTTACATAGACTATTTAACTCATGCCCCAAATGGGAGTCAATGACCAATCACGTTTCAATTATTTCTGTTTTACAACCAATCAGAGTCGTGTTTCACCGAATATTTATCAGTGTTATAATTACCATATTAAAGAAAGCTCCTCCTTACAATATTGCGTTCCTTTGGCAATATATAGTATGATCTGGTTGCAGTGATAAACAAATGAAGCAGTAGAAGCGTACCTATCGTTTCTCATGTTTTCAAACATCGCCGTTTACATTAAATATATAAATATTTTAAAATAACTATAGTTAAATAATGATTTGTGAGTAAACAGCTTAATTTTATTCGTTAAATAGTCCTAACAAATGCCACTCTTGATTTCCAAATTCTCTAGATAAATTCACTCCTCACTTCGTGAGTCGTGAATTTATCGATAATTTGGAAATCACTCGTGGCATTACTTATGATAAATAATCGGTTGATTAATGTCTTTGACATCGTTCGATTTCTAATAGCCAATTTTGTCGGTCCTTCCAATCTCCTCGTTGTATATGTTTCTCCTTCATTTTTATTTATATACAGAATTTTAATGTTTACACATCTTTTCTGTGCCTAAAGTTTTATTTTTCTTCTCAACTCGTCTCTATCCATCCACTCCATATCCTCCAGTCTTCTTGTTCTCATTCCAGTTCTTATTTCTTGCACCCACGAGTTTCGATGTCTTCCTTCTTCTTCATGTATAACTATAATCCCTGACTCCAGGAGGTTTTAGATCTTAAAACAGAATGATAGATCAAATAAACAATTTAATTACCTGGGATACGACGTAAAAAAAAAGATAAATAAAGGGATGACGAAAATAGATTGGATAAATTCAGATACATGTGTGGAAAAATTAGAAATTGTTTTAAATACATGAATAAAGAAACAAAATTAACATCTAGTAAGTTTATGGCTGTTCCTGTGTTCTTTGTGCATGTCATTCCAATTTGTTACCATTGTTCCTAGATATTTGAATTCAGCCACCTCTTCAAAATTTCCGTCATTTGCCATTACCTGTCCATGTCCGTTATATAATGTATTTCTATGTGTGACCATATATTTAGTTTTATTCGTGTTTACTTCCAGTCCCAATTTCTTAGTGTTACTCAATAGAGTGTGCGTGTTGGCCTTTAATATCTCCTCGCTATCGCCTAATAATAACACTGACCAACAAAAAAATAAACTTTTTTTTGTCTCAAAAAGGAAAATATGTGATTCTGATAGTATTTTTTATCCTGAATTCAAATATGATATCAGTTTTCTTCCATCACGCAAGGTTTCCGAGAGACAGGCATTTATAATTTGAAACACTTCAATACCTTTTACATTCGTAACTACACAATATTCGAACATTTGGACTCACCTAGAAAGTAAGAAATGACGATTTTCTGCTATATTTCGTCTGTGGAGCATCCCTCTTGATTGTCCAACAATAATCGGCCAGAATATCAGGATTCCATTTGCCTTGATATCTTTTCCATAGCTGAAATCTCCTGATGAAAGTGTTCCCCGTGCTCATCGCTCACTCTGCCAAGGTTTTCCGGGAAGAAATCTAGGCTTATTAAAAATAATATTTAAATCCATTAATTGAAATTGAAATAAAAAAAAACTGTAGGTGATGGAGAAATTCCGAATACATGTTAGAAAACACGATAAAAAAAACTGCATTTAGTACAACTATTGGTACTCATGAGACAAAAATCATGTTGACTAGTGTAATATATTTTCAACATAAACTAACAGCTTGTTAATACCATTGAGTTGTAGGCCTTCTTCATCTTCTAAATATTTGATGGCGTGCTCTAGTACAAAATTAAATAGTAGAGGAAATAGTGCATCTCCTTGCTTCAACCCATTGTGACTAATATCTCAATGGAATTTTTATCGTTAATTTTATTGGACTTGAATATTATATTCATCACCATCATCTTAACGTGTCCTCCTTTCGGAAGGTCGATTCCAAATATGCCTCCAACCATCTCTATCTTCCCACGCTTTGCTTCTTTTTAGTTCTTCCCAGTCGTATCCTCTCTCCTGTAGACTCAACTTCACTTGGTTAATCCGTCTTTCTCGTGGTCTACCTCGTAGTCATTTTCTTTGTATCTTGACATTTAACAGTCTATGTGGTAGTCATTCCTTTTCCAATCTTTTTAAATGTCCAAACAATTTTAGTCTACTCTTTTTCTGTATGTTGTTAATTTTTCCACACTTAATGTCTCCCTGATTTTGTTATTCCTTGTTATATCTCTGCTTGTTTTATGTACCATTCCACGTAAGAATTCCATTTCTGTAGCTTAGATTCTGCTCAAGTCCTTCTTTGTGTATGTCCAAGTCTCAGCTGCCTTGAATTATTATATATACAACTTTCCTCGTTAGAGGATTGTCTCAAGGACAATGTGATACAGACTATTTTTTTTCGAAATTGATTAAATACATTTTATAAATACATTTAAAATTTTCAAATTGTAATTGAAGTATACATACTATAAAGTAGAAAGTTTGTAAAGATGGTTTCTTAAAATTGAAATTGATCCTCTAATGGCAGCGATGGCAATTTTAGAAATATACACTCTGTCCAAATCTAAGATATTCCAAAATTTAGCTAACAATCTTGGTATAGTACCTCTTGCCCCGATCATCAACCTTGTATTTATCATAAGTAATGCCACGAGTGATTTCCAAATTATTGATAAAGTCACGACTCACGAAATGAGGAGTGAATTTATCTAGAGAATTTGGAACTAAAGAGTGGCATTTGTTAGGACTATTTAACGAATAAAATTAAGCTGTTTACTCACAAATCATTATTTAAATACAGTTATTTTAAAATATTTTTATATTTAATGTAAACGGCGATGTTTGAAAACAAATGAGAAACGTTTCATTTGCTTCATTTGTCCGTCACTGCAACCAGATCATACTATTTTTTGCCAAAGGAACGCAATATTGTGAGAATGCACTCTAGTGGAGAAAAAATGAAACATATCAAACTGTATATTAATTCATTTCTGATGTCGTACGATGTAAATATGACAATGATATTTTTCTGGGAAAAAATACATTTAAGAAAGAGCAAACAGTGGTTTCATTTCTTGGGGGTATAATCAATAGCTACAAATGTTTTTATATTAACTCCCGCATGCGGTATGTGTTGATCATTCATGCACTATATATACAATCTGGTAGCCGTATTTCTTAATGAGTCAGTCACTGCAAAATAATGCTATGTCCTATTGAGAATGTTAAAAAGGAGGTGCTTTCTTTATTATGATAAACTTTAGTTGGTAAATTCTAGGCGAAACACGACTGTGATTGGTTGTAAATAAAAAATCGTTGTAACGTGATTGGTCATTGACTCCCATTTGGGGCATGAGTTAAATAGCTTTTGTAATAGTCAATTGTTGGTTTATATGTTACTGAATATTAAAAGCATCCAGCATAGACAAGCCTCTGCAGCTAGAGAAAAAATAAGTCTTACTAAAGAAGAAAAAAGTATAAAGAAGATGAAGAAGAAAATGAAAGCTGTGGAAGAAGAAGATAGTGATGAAGATGATATTTAAAGTCATCAGAGATAATTTGAATGTAGGATACAGGCACCCCTGATGTGTGCTGTTAATACACGGTGAATATTGTCATTTCGAAGACGAAGAGAAACTTGCGAGTGTAAGTTGTTATAGCAGTAGCTGCTACAAGCAGGTCACACGGAAATTAACAGCACTTAATTTACTGACGTGACGTAGCATAGAATACTAAATTAAGCAATGAAATGCAAATTTCGCCTTGTGGACATTTAGTTCTAACTGAGCGTTTTTCAAGGCGTGAAGGTCGTTTCAAAGTCGCAGTATTTATTTTCATTCAATTATTTCACGATAAATATATATATAAATAAATACATTTAGATGTTATAACTATATTTTTTATATTTGGCATTGAAGTCAAATATGATAAGAAAAGAAAAATGAATGCTTGAGTCGGGGTTCAAATCCCGATTCAAGCATTCATTTTCTTTTCATAATAAGTAAATAAATAAATAAATAAATATATAAATATATATATATATATATATATATATATATATAATCCATCCATAGTAATTCTGCCCGAAGGCAGGTCCTTCACTGCAATCATAGCATTTTCATGCTATGCTTGCAGCTTTACTAGGGAATTGTGTAGGTGTGGTAGCTTCCCGTTGCTTTCCACACCGGTGAAGGATGATGATGATGATGATAATGATATGGACGATGATGATAAGATGGATGGCCATATGATTTCGGGGACCGTTTGGGCCTTAACGATTTCCTGACATTTGTCTTAGAGGTGAGGAAAAACCCCGATAAAAACCTCACCCAGAAAAACTGCCCCGACCGGGGATAGAACCCGGGCCCACTGCGTGACAAGGCAACACTTTACCTCGAGACCACAGCGGTGGACACACACACACACACACACACACACACACACACACACACATATATATATATTCAATTGAGTTGGTGTTTACTTGATGAAAATCGATATTCATTAATTAAATAAAAATAAAACTTAGTTTTATTTGATTTTCATATTTATTAAGATATATTCAGTGACAGCTGTTTCGGTACACTGTACCTTCTTCAGACATATTTACAAATTATGAATTGTACATATCAACTGATCTAAGCAACAATACAATAATTTATTAAAATTTTATTTATTATTTTTTAAATTAAAAATTTTAAATAAATTATTGTCGTATTGTTGCTTAGATCAGTTGATATGTACTATAATAACACAATTCATAATTTGTAAATATGTCTGAAGAAGGTACAGTGTACCGAAACAGCTGTCACTGAATATATCTTAATAAATATGAAAATCAAATAAAACTAAGTTTTATTTTTACTTAATTGAGATATATATATATATATATATATATATATATATATATATATATATATTGTCCACCGATGTGGTCTCGAGGTAGCGTGCTGCCTTGTCACGCAGCGGGCCCGGGTTCGATCCCCGGTCGGGGCAGTTTTTCTGGGTGAGGTTTTTATCGGGTTTTTTCCTCACCTGTAAGACAAATGTCAGGAAAACTTTAAGGCCCAAACGGTCCCCGAAATCATATGGCCATCATTTTATCATCATCATCCTTATCATTATCATCATCATCCTTCACCGGTGTGGAAAGCAACGGGAAGCTACCACACCTACAATTCCCCAGTAAAGCTGCAAACATAGCATGGAAATGCTATGATTGTAGTGAAGGACCTGCCTTCGGGCAGAATTACTATGGATATATATATATTTTTTTTTCTTACTCTTCTTCTCCTTTTTCACTTTACGGCTAGGCAATTTGCCTGTTCCACCTCAAAGTTGTTCTATCTTTTCAATGGGCTTCCTACATTCCTTGAACCTCTTGGTTTGTAGTTAAATGCTGCTTTTTATAATCTTGTTACATTTATTCTTTCAACACGTTCAAACCATTTATCTCTATATTCTTTGATTTTATAATTCAATGGATGTATATGTATTTAACTCTGTTCTTATATCTTCATTCTTTATGCGATCCAATCTTGTGCAGCAGTTTGTTCTTCTAAGGAAGTTCATTTCTACACTTTGTATTCTACTTTTTAATTGTTTGGTCATTACCCATGTTTCACTCCCATAAAGTAATGCAGGAACTGCCAATGTTTTATAAAATTTTTAATCTAGTATCTCTTCTTGTTTTGTTTTTTAAATGTTTTATCTATAGTTCCGCGTGTAATTTGAAATTTATACAGTTTCATATCTCCTTCAGTTTTTGTGTTTATAGTAAAATTACAACCTAAATAAATAAATAAAATGTGCTACTTGTTGTCTATTATGATTTTTATCTTATAAGTTCATATCCCTAAAATGACATTATTTTTGTTTTTTTTTTATTTTGATATTTTAAAATTATATTCTTGGTATGACTGATTTGATTGATGCAAAGAGTATATACAGGGTGTATAATAAAGGATGGCGCAAACTTACAAGGTTGAAAGTACACGATAATAGAAGCAACAATATCCCAGTAAACACGGGTCCGCAAACGAGCCGTTTACGAGATAATTACAAATGTATGGTTACAAGCCGCCACTGACTTTCATTGTAAACATCGTCCTAGTTAGTAGAAATTTATTTGAATTTAGACTTTACTATTAATTTTTCATCTCATTTAGTTCACATTTCACAGTTCACTTCACTTATGGGTTACCTGTTAAAGGAGGTGTTCGAAGTGTCTTCCTTGCATCTGGATGCAATACTGAGCTCGTCTCTGCAATGAATGTCGAATTCTTTCGAAAACCCCTGGATCATTTCTGAATTTTTGACAAGCATGTACAACTCTCTGCTCCAGTTCTTCAATCGTGTTAACGGGTGTGCTGTACACTTCGCTTTTGAGGTGACCCCAGACATAAAAATCCAAAGGATTTAGATCAGGTGATCTTGGAGGCCAAGGTACAGATCCGCCTCGACCTATCTATCTTTGGCCGTATCTGCGCGTTAGATGCCGTCTCACAGCAGCAGCAAAATGTGCCGGAGCTCCATCATACATGTACCACAAACTCCGACGTTGCTGAAGGGAAACATCCTCAAGCAATCCTGGAAGATGACGCCGCAGAAACCTAAGGTACCTCCGTCCATTAAGTTTTCGTGGAAGAATGTGTGGCCCAATGAGATAATCACCTAGTACGATGTTACAAAAATGACGTCAGTGGCGGTTTGTAAACATACATTCGTAATTATCTCGCAAACGGCTCGTTTGCGGACCCATGTTTACTGGGACATTGTTGTTTCTATTATCGTGTACTTTCAACCAAATAAGTTTGCGCCATCCTTTATGATACACCCTGTATATATATATATATATATATATATATATATACCTCTGATAACACTGGTCAACATGATTTTTGTCTCATGAGTACCAATAGTTGTACTTAATGCAGTTTTTTTTATCGTGTTTTCAAATATGTATTCGGAATTTCTCCATCACCCACAGTTCTTTTTATTTCAATTTCAATTAATGGATTTAAATAATTTTTAATAAACGTTTTTTCGTCCATTTGCCCATTGTAAAATAAAACCAAATGAGCTAACTCAAATGATTTCAGCTATGGAAAAGAGATATCAGGGTAAATGGAATCCTTATATACTAGCCGATTATTGTTGGGCCATCAAGAGGGATGTTCCATATGCGAAATATAGCAGAAAATCGTCATTTCTTACTTTCTAGGTGAGTCCGAATGTTCGAATATTGTATAGTTAAGAATGTAGAAAATATTAAAGTGTTTGGAATTATAAATGCCTGTCTCTCGGAAACCTTGCGTGATGGAGAAAAACCGATGTGATATTTGAATTCAGGATAAAAAATACTATCAGAATCACATATTTTTCTTTCTGAGACAATAAAAAAGTTTATTTTTTGTTGCTCAATGTTATTGGATTATGTTACACTTGATTACATTCAGTTAAATGAATATCTATAATGTATCGCTTGTATGCATGGGATGGACAGTCTAAAATAAGGTGTTCAAACAGTTTGTTCATCATTACCACAGGAACAGATATATCCATTTTGAGATAGAATATGAAACCGTTTTTGATGAGATTTAAAGTTTCCATGTCCAGACGTGAATTGTGTTAACACAAAAGCGGACGCATATTGTTTCACTGACTATTTAACCCCAAATTGTAGTCATTGGCCAATTATGTTTCAATGAATTTTGTTTTACAACCAATGACAGTCGTGTTTCACCTCGTTCTATATCGAATTCTCTTTACCAGCTCCTGCTATTGTGATAAAGACAGCTCCTCCTTGTTAATATTCTGAACAGGTCAGAGCATTATTTTGCATTCATTGACTCTCCAACGAATACATTGAACATAGCAAATAATGAACAGATTCCTTCAAACAACGCATTTGGTAATTGCATGTACAATAATTGTGTTTTTAAATAATGATTTTACTGAGTTGTTTACTTACTTACTTACTTACTCACTGGTACTATCGAACCCGTAGGTTCATGGCCGCGCGGACATAAGCTCTCCATACATCCCTATCCTGAGCTAATGCTTTCCAATCATTCCCTGTATAATCTACTTCCCTCAAATCATAGTTAATGTTATTCTCCCACCTCATTCTTGGTCTACCAACTGGGCGTTTTCCCTCTGGCTTTCCTACAAGAAGCTTCCATGCACGTCTTTCATTCCCCATACGTGCAACATGTCCTGCCATCGCAGTCTACGAGACTTAACTGTTCTTATTATGTCTGGCTTCCTATAAAGACCATGTAGTTCATTGTTAAGTACTCTTCTCCATTCACCTGTCTGTTCATCTCTCTTTGGTCCAAAATTTTTCCTAAGAACTTTATTCTCAAATACTTGTAATCTCCTTTCCTCCCTTAAAGTAAGAGTCCATGTTTCGCACCCATATAATATAACTGGTAGAATAATAGTTTTATATATTTTCAGCTTAACGTTTTTTGAAAGGAGTTGGGACATCAAAAGTCTCTGCAATGCATAATAGCACGCATTTCCAGAATTGAGCCTATGTTTAATTTCTTTGTGCATCTCATTCCTATTTGTGATTATTGTTCCTAGGTATTTGAATTCAGCCACTTCCTCAAAATTTCCCTCATTTGTCATTAGCTGTCCATTTCCATTATATAATGAATTTCTACGTGTGACCATATATTTAGTTTTATTGATATTTACTTACAGTACTGAGTTGTTTACTAAAAAAAATAAATTAATAACCTATAATGTTGGTTGTAATATACGGTTTGATGTGCATTCTTACAATATTGCGGTCTTATTTGGCAATAAATAATATGATCAAGTTGTAGTGAATAAACAAATGAAACATAACCACACATTTCTGATTTGTTTTCAAACATCGCCATTTACATTAAATATATAAATATTTTAAATGATCGGTAACTATATTTAAATAGTCCACCGCTGTGGTCTCGAGCTAGCGTTCTGCCTTGTCACGCAGCGGGCCCGGGTTCGATCCCCGGCAGGGGCAGTTTTTCTGGGTGAGGTTTTTATCGGGGGTTTTCCTCACCTGTAAGATAAATGTTAAGAAAACTTTAAGGTCCAAACGGTCCCCGAAATCATATGCCATCATCATCCTTATCATCATCCTTCACCGGTGTGGAAAGGAACGGGAAGCTACCACACCTACAATTCCCTAGTATAAAGCTGAAAAGCATAGCATGAAAATGCTATGATTGCAGGGAAAGACCTGCCCTCGGGCAGAATTACTATGAATGGATATTTCAATAATGATTTTTTAGTAAACAGCTTAATTTTATTAATTAAATAGTCCTAAGAATAGCACTCTTGATTTTCAAATCCTCTAGATAAAATCACTCGTCACTCCGTGACTCATGACTTTATGGATGATGATATGGAAATCAGTCGTGGCATTACTTATGATAACTTATCTTGAACTGTAGGAAAATACATCTTTCTTGTTACTGTACCATTAGAATTTCAACTGTTGCAATTTATAACTAAGTGCATGCGTAAACTATCGAAATTAAAGCTTCTCCTGCGATCATTCAACAACAAGTTTATTTTTATGTCATCAGTGAATACTGAAGGTCAAGTGACGTCATCTATACTCCGTACAGTAACTGAACATTCATTGCCCGTCGTGTTATGGGGCTAAAAATTAATACATTAAATAATTACACAAGGTTAATTAAATATAAATAATTAAAAATAAATAAAACTGATAAAGTTTAATATGATCTAATATATCAAAATTGTTTGTTTGTTTGTTCGTATTTTATGCGCGGCCATACCGTTGATCCGATTGTGATTTTTTTTTTACTATTTAACTCATGACACAAATGCTTGTCAATGACCAATCACGTTTCAATGAATGTTGTATTACAACCAATGACAGTCGTGTTTCACCTCGCTCTTTATCGATTTCTCTTTATCAGCTCCCGCTTTTGTGATAAAGAAAGCTCCTCCTTTTTAATGTTCTGAACACGTCAAAACATTATTTTTCTCGAACAAATACATTGAATATAGCAAATAATGAAAAGATTCCTTGATTTTACTGAGTTGTTTACTAAAAAAATAAATGAATAACCCGTAATGTTGATTATGATATATAGTTTGATGTGTTTCATTATTTCTCCACTTGGGTGCACTCTTACAATATTGCGATCTTATTTGGCAGTAAATAATATGATCAAGCAGCAGTGAATGAACATAACCTCACATTTCTGATTTGTTTTCAAACATCGCATTTTACATTAAATATATAAATATTTTAAAATAACTATAGTTAAACAATGATTTGTGAGTAAACAACTTAATTTTATTCGTTAAATAGTCCTAACAAATGCCGCGAGTGATTTCCAAATTCTCTAGATAAATACACTACTCACTTCGTGAGTCGTGAATTTATCGATAATTTGGAAATCACTCGTGACATTACTTATGAAAAATGTTCAGGAGATTCCCGGGATGAACATAGGCTATAAGAGAGTTGTGATACTCAATTCCTACACCCTTAAAAATCACCCTTTGTAGTGAAAAACGCGAAAAATAATCCATTTTTGGCGCTTAAATAGCTTACGCTGCCTAAAGCATAACAAATACACAAAATTAATGTACACAGAATTGAATATCTCAAAAAAAACTCTACAAAAACGTCTGCGACAGTATATGTTTATCTTTTACGGATAACTCACAATAACCATTTTTATCTTTCATTGATGCAAAGAAGATGGGGTAAGTAGATTCCCGGACATGCGTGCACTGCCGATTGTGATGGGGCTTTTTTTGCAAAACTGTTAAGGATTTTCCCGGGAAGGTTATAGGTCTATAAGAGAGTTTTAATGCTCATGCCCTTCATCCTTAAAAATCACCCTTTGTAGTAAAAAATTAAAATAAAAGTGGCTTTTTGTATGCTTACGTTATAGTCTTACGCTGCCTAAACCATAACAAATACACCAAATTAATGTACACAGAATTGAATATCTCAAACAAAAAAAAAAAAAAAACTCTACAAAAAGTCCGCGACAGCATATGTTTATCTTATATGGATAACTCACAATAACCATTTTTGTCTTTCATTGATGCCAAAAAAGATCGGGATAAGTAGATTCTCGGGCAAGCGGAGCAGCAGCACGGATAACTCGAAATAACGAATTTTGTCTTTCAGCTCATTTATGCCAAATAAATCGGAATATGTAGATTCCTGAGCTAATGCTTTCCAATCATTCCCTGTATAATCTTACTTACTCACTGGCACTATCGAACCCGTAGGTTCATGGCCGCACGGACATAAGCTCTCCATACATCCCTATCCTGAGCTAATGCTTTCCAATCATTCCCTGTATAATCTACTTCCCTCAAATCATAGTTAATGTTGTTCTCCCACCTCATTCTTGGTCTACCAACTGGGCGTTTTCCTTCTGGCTTTCCTACAAGAAGTTTCCATGCACGTCTTTCATTCCCCATACGCGCAACATGTTAGAGCCTTTGGCATGGGTTCCCTGAAGTAGTCCCCGCCCGGAGAACCGAATGGGGGACTATTTGACCTCCGGAAAATTTTACCCCAGTAGAACCCATGTCCGCATTTCTTGACGGTTGTAATTTTACGGTGAAAGATCGTCACTCTTTCGACCAAGGTACTTATTTCGTCTGGCTTATCACCTTCGACCAGTCCGGCATGGGTAACCCTATCGGCAGCAATGCTACCGCCGGCATAGCTCTCAGGATCATTTAAGCACACAAGCCACTCCACCACGACAAGGTAAAGATACCATGGAGGGGCTGTATAATCTACTTCCCTCAAATCATAGTTAATGTTGTTCTCCCACCTCATTCTTGGTCTACCAACTGGGCGTTTTCCTTCTGGTTTTCCTACAAGAAGTTTCCATGCACGTCTTTCATTCCCCATACGCGCAACATGTCCTGCCCATCGCAGTCTGAGACTTAACTGTTCTTATTATATCTGGCTTCCTATAAAGACCATGTAGTTCATTGTTATGTAGTCTTCTCCATTCACCTGTCTGTTCATCTCTCTTTGGTCGAAAAATTTTCCTAAGAACTTTATTCTCAAATACTCGTAATCTCCTTTCCTCCCTTAAAGTAAGAGTCCATGTTTCGCACCCATATAATATAACTGGTAGAAAAATAGTTTCATATATTTTCAGCTTAACGTTTTTTGAAAGGAGTTGGGACATCAAAAGTCTCTGCAATGCATAATAGCATGCATTTCCAGAATTGAGCCTATGTTGAATTTCTTTGTGCATCTCATTCCTATTTGTGATTATTGTTCCTAGGTATTTGAATTCAGCCACTTCCTCAAAATTTCCCTCATTTGTCATTAGCTGTCCATTTCCATTATATACTGAATTTCTACTTGTGACCATATATTTAGTTTTACTGATATTTACTTCCAGTCCTAATTTCTTAGTGTTACTCAATAGTGTGTGCGTATTCTCCTTTAGTATCTCCTCACTATCGGCCAACAATACTACATCATCAGAATAAACTAACAGCTTATTAATACCATTGAGTTGTAAGCCTTCCTCATTCGCTAAAGATTTAATGGCATGCTCTAGTACAAAATTAAATAGTAGAGGAGATAGTGCATCTCCTTGCTTCAACCATTCTGGATTTAAAAAGTGTCTGAAAACTGTTTGCCTACACGCACCCTACTCTTTGAGCCATTTAGACACATTCGTATAAGTCTAACTAACTTTTTAGGAATTCCGGACTCCAGTAGGATATTATATAACTTCTCCCTCTTAATTGAATAATATGCAAGTATTATAGACTTTCTTTTTCTAATTATGGTATTCATCTGAAAAAGGTACAAGGTACTGAAACATCTGTAACGAATTTGTATTTAAATAGATATGAAATGCTCGTAATACTTCGCAGAAGATGTCAGCAATATGCAGAACTCGATTGCAATAGTGATTTCTTAATTATATCGTGAAAGGAATTATCTATATGATCGAATATCCCCCACTTTACCCTATCACGAATGCATGCTGACCAGGCCTATTGCTCCATCACAGGGGCAGATTAAATTAAATGGAAGGAAATGTATAGCTTACGTATTCCACCTTTTCTCCACACTCATATCATATATCATCATCATCATCATCATCATCATCCATGCAAGTATTAGGCCGTGTGGCCTGTTACGGTCTCAAAGAGGAATTTTCCATCCAGCACTTTTTTGGACGTCCCAGCGATCTTTTGCCTTGGGGGCAGTAGCGAAGTACGGCTTTTGGAATTCTATGAGACGGCATTCGTTGAAGATGGGCTTTCCAGTTGTTCTGACAGCTTTGTATACGGTGAAGAATGGGTTCTACATCCAACACTTCCATAATTTCCTCATTTCTTTTATGGTCCCACTTTGTGTAGCCTGCTGTACGGCGCATAAATCGCATCTCATTTGCTGTTATTCGGCTTTCATCTCTTCTTCGCATTGTCCATGCTTCACTACCATATCTTAATACTGGTCTTGCGAGAACCTTATAAAGCCGTAATCTTGTGTTCTTTTGTACTAAAGATGGTTTCATTATACTGTTAATTATCCCCGTTGTTTTTGTAAAATTTGTGATTTTCTTCATATCATATATCTCGTTTCATTTTATCTGTCCTGTGAAGGTAAGAGAGGCCTGGACAGACAACATCCTCATAAATTATACAGAGTGAACGATAATTACACCGACAAACTTCAGGGAGTGATTCCAGATTAGAAATGGAGGAAAAAAGGGTCCTATAAACATGTGTCCGGAAATGAACGATGTGCGTGCAACGACAACAAATCGTTCCGGCACACAGTATAGGTCGCGCAAGGGATTTTGAACAATGTCCTTGACCGTAAATCCAATGGGAGAGCCTATCTAGACTGCTGATCTGTGAATTCCCTGTCTGCCACGTGAACAAACAAAACAGTTCCTATGTACAGTCCATAGAGAATTATAGTGAGACGCGGATGTGTTGATTTTAGATTTAAAACCGTAGACTTTAATTATATTTTGTACACTTGCTGCCTCAAGTCTTAAAATTATAATGCAATGTGAATGTGTATTTAGTTAATTACTTAACAGTTGTGATTTTTTTTATTTACACAATGCCTCCTAACTAACTAACTCACTGACACTATCGAACCCGTAGATTCATGGTCGCGCGGACATAAGCTCTCCATATATCCCTATCCTGAGGCCAATGTTTTTCAATCATCCCCTGTATAATATACTTCCCTCAAAATTATAGTTAAATGATATTCTCCCACCTCATTCTTGGTCTACCAACTAGGCGTGTTCCCTCTGGTTTTCCCCTACAAAAAAGGCTTCCATGCACGTCTTTCATTACCCCATTCGTGCCACATGGTCCTGCCCCCATAGCAGTCTACGATAAAGATTACCTATATTAAATAATCTTTGTAGTGGAAATTTTAAAAAAATGTTTACGCATTTGACTGTATTTGATATTCGCTAGCGGAGGGGGGGGAGCCGTTAGGGCAATGACGCGTGGTCATACTTCCTATTGGCTGAGACCTACATCTGGTTAGTACAGGACTCGCATCTAAGCTCCCATTACAAATTTCATTGTTCAGGAACTATTGCTAGGGTTATACATAGCACATTCCCATCCACGTCACAACAGATGTTCAAAGTGGCCTCCATGGGATGCAAACCACGCGTTCACACGTTGTATCACGGATTGCCTCACTCTCTCACATGTTCTGACCTCTCTCCAAATAGCGTCACAGGCGACGTGGTCACGCTGTTGAAGAGTATGCACACCAGGAACTGGTTCAGCATACACGACGCTTTTCAGATGCTGCCAGAGGGTTTAAGTCCGGTGATCTAGCAGGCCATGCAACAGGGCCGAGAGAATAATGCCATTCGTCAGTGTCATCTACCGTGGCAAACGAACCATTTATGGACACTTATTCATTTTTCATTCATTGTATTCTTCCCAAGAGCAGGTCTTTCACTGCAAACTCAGCATTCTCCAGTATTTCCTTAATTCAGCTTTCCTACTTGTATCCGCATACAAACCATTTATTTTAATATTGTCTATCATCTGATGTCTTTTTCTGCCTCTAACTTTCTTTCCGTTGACCACTCCTTTTCCAGCAGGCAGTTTCTTCTTAGCCAGTGGCCAATCCAATTTCTTTTCCTCTTCTTTATGAGTTCCAGCATTATTCTTCTTTCTCCCACTCTGTCTAGCACATCTTTATTTTTTATTTTGTCTGTCCATTGTATACGTTCCATTCTTCTCCATATCCACATCTCAAAAGCTTCCAGTCGCTTTTCCTCATTCCGTCGTAAAGTCCACGTCTCTGCACCATACAATGCTACACTCCACACAAAGCACTTCACTAGCCTCTTCCGTGATTCTTTTGCCAAAGGTCCGCAGTAACTGCTTCTCTTCTTGTTAAAAGCTTCTTTTGCCATTGCTATCCTCTGCTTTTCTTCTTTACCGCAGTTATTTTTTTCCTCTATTTCCAGTCAGGAAACAGTCCCTGAAGTTTGTCGGTGTAATTAAAATTTATCCTGTATAGAACAGACCTTCAATAATAGAGGCCTCATATCATCCATATACTTGGAATTATGCCGGTCACGAGCATACTTTTTTATAGTAATGCTGAGGTTGTATAAATCTATCAATTTATCTATCAATTTATTCAATGGAGAAGTCGGCGCCTCAGATTATTGTGATTTGGGTTCTTTTTTTTTTTAAACAAGTGACATCACTGACAGTAAATAAATGTTTGATGAATGTCCACAGGTGGTGTTACGCAATTGCATTCCTGGAGGTAACTGGATTAAAAAAATTCTATTAATTGAAAATCACTTGTTCATACAACAATATTTTTCTAGGAATACCGTTTAAGTCAAGTAAATCAAATTTTAATCAAATTCTTTATTTGCGTCAGTCATTTTGCAACTGATAACTAGGGAGTGGATTTGTATGTAATAAAAGATTAGATTGCAATTCAGATAGTATATATTACTCAACTGTTTGTGTGTGAAACAAGATAAAAGACAGTCAAAAGTCTTACTTCTCATTATACTATTCAACTGTTTGTGTGTGAAACCAAAACAAAAGACAGTCATAAGTCTAACTTCTCATTATACTTCCTATAAAGGCCATGAAGTTCATTGTTATTCAGTTTTCTCCATTCATTTGTCTGTTCATCTCTCTTTTGTCCAAAAATTTTCCTAAGTACTTTATTATCAAATACTCGTAATCTCCTTTCCTCCCTTAAACTAAGAGTCCATGTTTCGCATCCACATAATATAACTGGCAGAATAATAGTTTTATATATATTTTCAGTTAAACGTTTTTTGAAGGGAGATGGGATGTCAAGAATCTCTGTAATGCATAACAGCACGCATATCCAGAATTGAGCCTATGTTTAATTTCTTTGTGCATCTCATTCCTATTTGTGATTATTGTTCCTAAGTATTTGAATTCAGCCACTTCCTCAAAATTTCCCTCATTTATCATTAGCTGTCCATTTCACCTACATAATGTATTTCTATGTGTGACCATATATTTAGTTTTATTGAAATGTCAGTCGCCGTGGCGTAGTCGGTACAGTCGCTACCTTCCACTCCGGCGACCCGGGTTCGATTCTCGGCGGGTATGGGATTTTTAATCTCCACCTTGAGTCTGGGTGTGTGTCCTGTTCTTGTGTCTATATGTGAGAATATCAGAAAAGTTAACAAAAAATTAAGACAGGAAGAAAAACAGTGTAAAAATTGATATTTACTTCCTGTCCCAATTTCACAGTGTTACTCAACAATGTGTGCGTGTTGGTCTTTAGTATATCCTCGCTATCACCCAATAGTACTACATCATCAGCATTAATACCGAAATTAATAGGCTACAAAATACAGTATCACTATCAATATTTGAAAATAAATGTTTTTACAAATTTAATATGGAAATATCAATTAACAAAACTAAAATTATGGCATTTAATGGGAAAGGCCCCATACAAAGTAAAATCTGTCTCCAGAATAAAATTTTAGAGAGATATAATCAATTTAAATATCTTGGATATTATCTCTCTATCTGGGATGAAAAGGATATCCCTAAAAAAAAATTACTAGTTATAATAAAAGTTTGGGAATTATTAATCAAGTTATGAAACCATCCCTTGTACAAAAAAGCACCAGATTACGTTTATATAACACTTTGGCTAGACCAGTGTTGACCTATGGTAGTGAAGCATGGATACTAAAAAGACAACATGAAAGCAGAATAACGGCTTGTGAAATGAGATTCATGCGCAGAACAGCGGGTTACACCAGATGGGATCGGAAAAGGATCTTAAAAGAATTGAAGACTACGCCAATTTTGGAATATATTAACCCTTAAATTCGTAATGTATCCTTTTGGATACATCAGTTGGTTTAATTAATTTGACAATTTAAATAAATCAGAAGAAAACGAACAAAAAGAAACCAACTAAATGTGTGTCTAATTATATAATATACCTAATAATAACAGTTATACAAGATTCGGGTTTCACTGCGGTCCGCCTAATTTAAATAACCAACAGAAGAGATTTGTGTTTTGCCAATTTAAGGGTTAAACAGTACTAACTAAATTGGAAAGAAATGTTGAAAGAATGAGTTAAAATCGGATCCCCAAAGCTGTTTATAATTATATACCAAGAGGACGAAGATCACTGGGCCGTCCTATGAAACGCTGGAGCGAAAATTTTCTATAGGATCGTAACAGGCCTTTGCCTGATACTTGGAAGGAAGAAGAAGACATACTTTTGGTCATTTTTACACGCTTTATATTAGCTTGACCTGTATCTATCTATGTATCTATCTATGTAACGGAGTCTTTCAACGCGATTTTCACCCACTTAAAATCATTGGATCGACTTGAAACTTTGTATATTTGTAGAGGACCCGTGACAATACAATAATTTCATATTTATTTTCTAAAATCCTGCCCATAACCATCAGAAAATCAAAAAAAGTGTTTTTGTATCAATGTAACGGAATCTTTCAACGTGATTTTCACCCACTTAGAAACATTGGATCGACTTGAAACTTTGTATACGTGTAGAGGACCCGTGACAATACAATAATTTCATATTTATTTTCTAAAATCCTGGCCAGAATCATCCGAAAATCAAAAAAATGAAAACTGGTATAATAGGTTGCGGACTTGTCGAGTTTTTAGTCAATCGTTGTAAGAGCTCAGTTGGTAGAGCAGTGAACTATTAGTGGTATATAATTTCAGTAATCCATACGTCGCTGGTTCAAATCCGGCTGAGAGGGTTTTTTTTTATAGAAGAGTATTACTTTTAGCTCATACTACAATAGTATCGAATTTAAAGATATTTACATTTTTATCTTATTCTGTAAAATATTAAAACTAAAAAATAAAAAATAAATAATAGTTTTAAAAAACTAAAAGAACACACTTTATTAGAAAACTAAAAAATGAAAAATAATTTTAATTTCCAGTACGCTTGGCATAAAATAAAGTGGTCAACAAAAAAATCATCTCCAACACGTATAGAATAAAATTAGAGTTATCAACAAAAAGAAAATAATTTTACCATCAAAAGCGTGGGGTGCTTTTTATGATGTTTACATTTTCTTCTTAGAGAGCTTACTTTTACCAATATCTGTTTATTATCAAATATATTAATTGATATAGAGCACCCCACGCTTTTGATGGTAAAATTATTTTATTTTTGTTGATAACTCTAATTTTATTCTATATGTGTTGGAGATGATTTTTTTGTTGACCTCTTTATTTTATCCCAAGCGTATTGGAAATTAAAATTATTTTTCATTTTTTAGTTTTCTAATAAAGCGTGTTCTTTTAGTTTTTTAAAACTATTATTTATTAAAGTATTGAGATTGATTTTGTTTTCATAGCAACCAAAATTGTATGCGGGAATGTCAAATTACGATGCACATCAACAATAGTAGCAAGTATAGAATATTAGTTAGATATTTCAAAAATGTAAGTTAGAGGATGGAAACAGCTATAAGAATGTATTTAATTACGAATCGAAATTGAAAAGTTGAATGTTTAATGAAAGTGTCTGCGTCCAAGGAGATTCGTCTCTACATGAAAAATGTACAATGGATATGAAGGGGGACGTAAGCAGTGTTAATCGGGGATTTAAAGAAGGAACTGCAAAAACAAGCAAGTATGTTTAGCACAATAAATGAGATTCAGACCAGCATTTCGCATGCAGTTTCCCTCCGGCTAGCTAAAGCGAAAAGCTATTTACGGACGGGATTATAATAAAGAAGTGTGTGGCGATACAAATGGTAAAAGGCTTTCCGTGATATCAAACAGCAAAACAGTTCTAGTCAGTACCGCTTTCTAATCAGACTGTACAGTGTACACTCACATACAATAACAGTTGTTTAGAATATATTCATTTATTTACTAGCTAATGCCCGGCGTGCGCTGCTACGCCAAAATAATTAATGTGCTTTTATGCTTAGCTGAATAAGTGAAAGGAGAAATAATTATACATTTCTATTTTTTTAGATACCCGTGCTGATTACCCGGCGTTGCCCGGGAATCTACTTATCCCAATCTTCTTGACATAAATGTTTTATGTTTAGTTAAATGAGAGGAAAAATTTATATCGTAATTATTTTTAGATACCCCGTGCTGTTTACCCGGTGTTGTCCGGGAATCTACTCATCCCGATCTTCTTGGCATAAATGAGCTGAAAGACAAAAATGAATGTACTTCTTATGATTTGTTGAATAAGTAATATGAAAAAATTATAAATACATATCGTAATTATTTTAAGATTTCCCGTGCTGATTATGGTTTCATAACTTGATTAATAATTCCCAAACTTTTATTATAACTAGTAATTTTTTCAGGGATATCCTTTTCATCCCAGATAGAGAGATAATATCCAAGATATTTAAATTGATTAGATCTCTCTAAAATGTTATTCTGGGGGCAGATTTTACTTTGTATGGGGTCCTTCCCATTAAATACCATAATTTTAGTTTTGTTAATTGATATTTCATCATCATCATCATCACTCCAGGGATTAGGCAACTGCCCGTTCCGACTTCATAATGCATCAGCCCAACGTCTTCTAGGTCTTCCAACATCACATCTTCCTCTTGCTTGATAGTTTCTTGCTAACAATGGATATCTCTCCTTACTCATTCCATCCATGTGATCAATCCATTTTTGTCTGTAATTCGTGACTTTATCCAATAAAGGCTGTACTTTCAATTCTTCTCTTGTATCCTCATTTCTTATTCTATCAAGTCTTGTACATCCTTTTACTTGTCTTAGGAACCTCATCTCCGCCGTCTGTATTCTATCCTTCTGTCTTTTCACTGGAGCCCAAGTTTCACATCCATAATATTGTGGGAACCGCCATAACATTATACATTTTTATCTTGGTTTCTTTTCTAATTTTATTTTTGAATGTTCTCTGTATTGTTCCACACTTACTTACGTACTTACTTACTCACTGGCACTATCGAACCTGTAGGTTCATGGCCACGCGGACATAAGCTCTCCATACATCCCTATCCTTAGCTAATGCTTTCCAATCATTCCCTGTATAATCTACTTCCCTCAAATCGTAGTTAATGTTATTCTCCCACCTCATTCTTGGTCTACCAACTGGGCGTTTGCCCTCTGGCTTTCCTACAAGAAGCTTCCATGCAAGTCTTTGATTCCCCATACGTGCAACATGTCCTGCCCATCGCAGTCTACGAGACTTAACTGTTCTTATTATATCCGGCTTCCCATAAAGAACATGTAGTTCAGTATTATGTGGTCTTCTCCATTCACCTGTCTGTTCATCTCTCTTTGGTCCAAAAATTTTCCTAAGTACTTTATTCTCAAATACCTGTAATCTCCTTTCCTCCCTTAAAGTAAGAGTCCATGTTTCGCACTCATATAGTATAACTGGTAGAATAATAGTTTTATATATTTTCAGTTTAACATTTTTTGAAAGGAGTTGGGACATCAAGAGTCTCTGCAATGCATAATAGCACGCATTTCCAGAATTGAGCCTATGTTTAATTTCTTTGTGCATCTCATTCCTATTTGTGATTAGTGTTCCTAGGTATTTGAATTTAGCCACTTCCTCAAAATTTCCCTCATTTGTCATTAGCTGTCCATTTCCATTATATAATGTATTTCTACGTGTGACCGTATATTTAGTTTTATTGATATTTACTTCCAGTCCTAATTTTTTAGTGTTACTCAATAGCGTGTGCGTGTTGTCCTTTAGTATCTCCTCGCTATCAGCTAATAATACTACATCATCAGCATAAACAAACAGCTTATTAATACCACTGAGTTGTAAGCCTTCCTCATTCTCCAAAGATTTGATGGCATGCTCTAGTACAAAATTAAACAGTAGAGGAGATAGTGCATCTCCTTGCTTTAACCCATTCTGGATTTCAGAAGTGTCCGAAAAGTGTTTGCCTACACGCACCTTGTCTTTGTGTCATTTAGACACATTCGTATTAAGTCTAACTTTTTAGGAATTGTTCCACACACCGTCTGAAATTTATTTATTTTGGAGTCAATATCTCTTTCCACATTATAGCCAATATCACAGCCCAAATATTTGAAACTAGACACCTGTTCTATACTTTGATTTTATAAAATAATTTTGGATCTCACTGGATCTCTTCCTCTAAAAGCCATGATCTTCGTTTTCCTTACAGAAATCTTCAGAACGTATAATTTACATATTTCTTAATTGATATTTCCACATTAAATTTGGCAGCTATTTTTTGTAAATTATAAATTGATCGTTGCAAATCATTTTCGGAGAGCAACCAATGGAAGGGACTATTATTATGCTTTCAAGTCTTATACGTATATAATTTTAAGTAGGATATATGATATTGCACGACCAGCATAATACTCTAAGTAAGTCTAATAGTCTATAAAATTATAGATGACGTATTGTGATTAGAAAGATCGCTGTTAAATGTCTATCATCGCTGATGTGTGTCTAACTAAACCCTTTAATCATAGCATTAAACGAAGCTTATAATATAACCTTGCAGTTGACCTTTACTTACGTAAGTAATGCAGCTGAATACATCTGTAACGTAATTACCTACAACTGTAGTACAGTCGTGTTCAAAACTTACATCAACTACCGCATTTCATTCCACATTTTGCTACATAAGCGATTGAGTCATTATCACATTGAGAGTCGTAAATTTATCTAGAGAATTTGGAAATCACTCGTAGCATTTGTTAAGACTATTTAACGAATAAAATTAAGCTGTTTACTCACAAATCAATATTTAAATATAGTTATTTTCTTCTTCTTCATCTTCTTCTTCACGGTTTAGGCTTATTTACTAGCCTCTTCCGTCTCCAAATTGCTGCTGTTTCCATCTTTTCCTTGGTCTTCCCAAATTTCTTCTTCCTCGTGGTGAATAGTTGTATGCTGCTTTTGGTATTCTATTCTTAAGGGCCGCATGCAAATACATTAGTCTCTACTCGAATTACTTCTAATCACTGGTGAGCTGACTCACCGTGAGCAATTGCTGAGATCGAATTAACGGCCGCCTTAACCGGTCATGCATGAAAGTTGACGTTTTCGTAATATTGGCAACGAATTACCCAGAATTCTCAGCGATAAAACCACTTCCGTTATTTTCGTCTGCTATAGAAGAACGCATTTACGCTTGCGTCCCGCAAATAATACCGTATACGACGTCTGCGTCGCGCAATATTACGCCGATTCTCCTGTTCTTCCAGTTGAATTCTTTGGTAGACTCTATCAAATTCCTCTTCTCCGCGTATACCGAAAACATGATCGAAGTCTTCAAGGTCCGACATCTTGGATAAAGCTGCAAAGGTTTCAAACTACATCGGTTACCATCAGTTACCATCGGTTCCCTTCGGAATTTTCACGCTAAGTTTCTATCTTGAGCTATGATCTTATGGTACCTCGTCAGATAGCTTACAATTATTATAGCATGAATAGATTTCTGAGTAAGCAAAATGTATTTGGACAAAACTTTATCAGCAGAGAACGCCTTTTACTGTCTAATGCGTTCAAACATTCGAATGTTTGAACGCATTAGACAGTAAAAGACGTTCTCTGCTGATAAAGTTTTATCGAAACACATTTTTCTTACTCAGAAATCTATTCACGCGGTACTAATTGTAAGCTACCTGACAAGGTACCTTAAGATCGTAGCTCAAGATATAAACTTATGTGAAAATCCCGAAGGGAACCGATGGTAACCGATGTAGTTTGAAACTTATCCAAGATGTCGGACCTTGAAGACTTCGATCATGTTTTCGGTATACGCGGAGAAGAGGAATTTGATAGAGTCTACCAAAGAATTCAACTGGAAGAACAGGAGAATCGGCGTAGTATTGCGCGTCGCAGACGTGTTTGTATACGGTATTATTTGCGGGATGCAAGCATAAATGCATTCCTCACAAAATATTGCTATTTCGAGATTTTCAATATTATGGATTTATACAACAAAGACTGTTCAACAACATACTAAAAGATTACAATGGTCACCACTAGGATCGCTGATTTACAACAGTGTTGACAATGCTTGTTTTTGTTGTGTTTTTTTTTCGTTTATACTGGTTTTTCTTATTGTTTTACCTTTTTCTTTGTTTGTTTTATCTGTTTGTTAACTTTCTTTTAATTCTCACATAGACACAAGAACAGTACACACATATACCCAGTCCCAAGGTGGAGATTTAAAATCCCCTACCCCGCCGGGAATCGAACCCGGGTCGCCGGAGTGGAAGGTAGGGACTCTACCGACTACGCCACGGCGACGGACTGTTGAATACCCAAGTATTATAAAAAAAAATAATGATCAGTATCATCATTATCATAATCATTATTATATATATGTCCACCGCTGTGGTCTTGAGGTAGCGTGCTGCCTTGTCACGCAGCGGGCCCGGGTTCGATCCCCGGTCGGGGCAGTTTTTCTGCGTGAGATTTTCATCGGGGTTTTCCCTCACCTGTAAGACAAATGTCAGGAAAACTTTAAGGCCCAAACGGTCCCCGAAATCATATGGCCATCATCATCATCCTTATCGTCATCATCATCATCATCATCCTTCACGGTGTGGAAAGCAACGGGAAGCTACCACACCTACAATTCCCTAGTAAAGCTGCAAACATAGCATGGAAATGCTATGATTGCAGTGAAGGACCTGCCTTCGGGCAAAATTACTATATATATATATATATATATATATATATATGGTATGATAAGAAAAATAAATGCCTGGACGGGATTCGAACCCGTCCAGGCATTTATTTTTCTTATCATACCATATTAAGCTTGCATTGCTCAATGTTAAAGATTTAATTATAACATATATATATATATATATATATATATATATATCGGTTCTATCAATGTTGATACATTTTTCCGGCACCAATGATTTGTCTTCAATTTCGCTTTATAATTTTCCTCCATTCGTCTCTATTAAAACACATTTCTTCCTCTATTTCCCAGTCCTTCAAAGTTTCTCTAATCCCTTGGATCCACGTGAGATTTGGTCGTCCTTTCCTTCTCGTTCCTGATGGTGTCCATTCCATTATCTTTTTGGTAATCTTTCATCCTCCATTTGCCTAGTATGCCCAGAAACCAGTTCTGACTCCCCTCAGCAAAATCAAAGGGGGTTCGATTAGTTTCAGCTAAACAAGAGGTAAGTCATACTAAAGCCAAAGGCATAGTTAAGAAGACAAATCATAAACAAGCTTGAAAAACATTAAATATTATTAATTTATAGCTCACTCCCGTACCATTTTAGTTGCTTTTCTTGGATAAATTCTAAAACTGAGTTTTTTTTTTAAATTCGTGTGCTCTTTTATAACTTCGTTTCAAATTTTTACTCTCCTTGATATCCTAGCAGTTCTTTTCCAATAGTCCATTTCTGCTACCATTAATTTTCTTTCGATCTGATAATTTATAGTCCAAATCTCTTAACCATAAGTCATAATACTTCTAACTATTATTTTTAAAAATTTAACTTTAGTTTCTCTTTGATATGTTGATCCCATAATATTCCATTCAGGGCAGATATTATTATTATTATTATTATTACTATTATTATTATTAAATATTTCATTTCATTACAATATTCCATTCACGGCAGATTATTATTATCTTCTTCTTCCTTCCAAGTATTACGCCAAGGCCTGTTACGATCCTATAGAAAATTTTCCCTCCAGCGTTTCATAGGACGGCCCAGTGATCTTCGTCCTCTTGGTATATAATTATAAACAGCTTTGGGGATCCGATTTGAACTAATTCTTTCAAGATGGTGTTTCCAATTTAGTTGGTACTGTTTAATATATTCCAAAATTGGCGTAGTCTTCAATTCTTTTAAGATATCGGTGTTCCTTTTCCGATCCCATCTGGTGTAACCCGCTGTTCTGCGCATGAATCTCATTTCACAAGCCGTTATTCTGCTTTCATGTTGTTTTCTTAGTGTCCATGCTTCACTACCATAGGTCAACACTGGTCTAGCCAAAGTGTTATATAAACGTAATCTGGTGTTTTTTTGTACACGGGATGGTTTCATAACTTGATTAATAATTCCTAAACTTTTATTATAACTAGTAACTTTTTCAGGGATATCCTTTTCATCCCAGATAGAGAGATAATATCCAAGATATTTAAATTGATTAGATGTCTCTAAAATTTTATTCTGGAGACAGATTATACTTTGTATGGGGTCCTTCCCATGAAATGCCATAATTTTAGTTTTGTTAATTGATATTTCCATATTAAATTTGGCACCTATTTTTTGTAAATTATAAATTGATCGTTGCAAATCATTTTCGGAAAGTGCCAGAAGAGCTAAATCGTCTGCAAAAAGAATAGCATCGAGTTTGAGGTTCCTATTGATGGGTATATATCCTCGTTGTGTTTTCCTCCATTCATTTATTAATTTATTCATGTATATAATGAAAAGCACCGGTGAAAGTCCACATCCCTGTCTTACTCCAGTGTTGATCTTTTCCCAAGAAGATAATTTGCCATCTTGTTTAACAGAGATTTTATTATCTTTATAGATGTTGAAGATATTAGTAATATATTGTTGTGGAACGTTAGATTATTATTATTATTATTATTATTATTATTATTATTATTATTATTATTATTATTATTATTATTAAATATTTCATTTCATTACAATAGTTTTGATCGTCTGTAGAAGTATTTTGAAATACGTAGGTTTGATTTATGTTCGTAGGTAGGGTATATATTACGCTGCAGTTACTCAAGGAACCGGGGGCAGAGAAACAAGGATTACTCGGGCGGCAGATCGTTGAAATACGACACTGCAGACAGGGAAACTGTGGACCCAGATGGGACGTTGTCCGCACTTAACTACATCCACAGTCACAAAATACGTTCAGCCCTACATGAAAAACTGCACAACTTGTCTATCGAGTCTTGGAATTGCAATGTAGACCACCACGCCAAGAATCGATTCGATAGTTGTTACGAATACATAGATTATTTTACATAGATATTTTAATTGTTTCATAGATTATTTTAATTATTCCATTTAAAAACAGTTGGTGAAATATAAAGCATTTAGACATATTATATTTCAGGACATAATTTTCATTATGGCAGGAACAAAGATTGCATGGCTAACTGTATTACTCCTCTAAGTGTTTTGTGCAGGCGGAAAATATGTTAACTAACAAACTCTCTTTCTCTTCCTTACTATGTTGCCACTTCATGTCCTTTGTATTATGTTGTTTGATTGGCAGGTAGAGAGCTGACAAATACTATGTATTACACATCCAAGTTAACTGTGCACGGGCGGAGGGGAAGAGTTTTAGCGCTAGTGTCGCCGATCTACTGAATCTGTGGAAGGGATGTAGGAGAAAACTGTACATCCGATCACGTATTGAAATTTTTCAACTTCAAATGTGGGGAGAGAATCTCTAAACACGCGTGAAAGTTCTTAACATGGTTGTCAAATTAGTCATTTAAGCACGGAACGCTCAAGCGGTCGGATCAATTAAAATCACAGTATTTGTCGTCCCTCTGTTGCCAGCCTCACAATAAATCACAAGTGGCAACATGTAATGAGAAGGGCAAGGAAGGGACAGCTCATTCCTAGACGTAGCCCCAAAACTAACAGCGTTGTCAAGTTAGTCATTCTGTCACTGACCGCGCAGAACGACGGATCATTAAAATACATAGTATTTGTCAGCTCCCTACCTGCCAATCAAACAAACATAATACAAAGGACAGGAAGTGGCAACATAGTAAAGAATAGAAAGAGAAAGAAGTTTGTTAGTTAACATATTTTCCGCCTGCACAAAACACTTGGATGGGTAATATTTTAATGATCCGTCTTGCTGCGCGGTCAGTGGCAGAATGACTAACTTGACAACCCTGTTACTTTTGGGGTCACGTCTAGGGGATGAGCTGTCCCTTCCTTGCCCTTCTCATTACATGTTGCCACTTGTGATTTATTGTGAGGCTGGTAACAGAGAGACGACAAATACTGTGATTTTAAATGATCCGTCCACTTGAGCGTTCCATGCTTAAATAAGTAGTTTGACAACCATGTTAATATCTTTCACACGTGTTTAGAGATTCTCCCCCCACATTTGAAGTTGAAAAATTTCAATACGTGATCGGATGTACACTTTTCTCCTACATCCCTTCCACAGATTCAACAGATCGGCGACACTAGCGCTAAAACTCTTCCCCTCCGCCCGTGAACAGTTAACTTAGATGTGTAATACATCACTGCATTTAGACTATAGGAATGTTAGTACAGTTAGTTATAGCTGTGGTACAGAAGCTTAGTATATAAACCTTGCAAAATATGGGACTCGTGTATGTTAAAGCATGAGCTGATGGGTAAGTCTGCATACCATTTTTCTTAATAAAATGTACCTAGGACAATTAGAAAGGGAGTCAAGAATTTTTAAATAATTTCATACTATATGTCATAGTGTACGAGTTATTAGATAATTATTAGAATGTAAATTAGGGTAGATTCGTACCCCATATCTCCCTCTATCGAAACTCAAGAATGTTCGAATGTAGGTTTTCTTAATATAAGCTTATATTAGTTATTTAGGGTTAGAATGCTTAGGGTTTTTATAATCATTATTCTCTAGAAATAAAATAGTTAAAATTAAGAATCCATTTATTTATGTTCAAAAACACGTATGCCTTTATAACTAATACATCCACATACCAACGCTCGGCTAGAACCACATGCTACCAAAAATCCAAGTTCCGAAGGTCCTTTAAGCCCTAAGAAAGCCAACAATTCGTAACAATGGTCTTCAAAAATACAATGTTGAATTAGTTCATGGCAGATGAGTCATTGACATTCTTATACAATGCACTATTCTAGAATTATCCCGCTCCCTATATCTTCTTCTTCTCTTTTTAAATTTAATTTGTTACCATCCTGTTTATTTCCAAAATCACTCCTCGGAGGAAGACGTATTGGATGTGCATGCACTATCCATCTCTTGCTTGGTCTTCCTCTTGTTCATCTCCCGTCCATTGTTATATCTTCTTTAGCTCGTTTTGCAAGTCGGTTTTCTTCTCTATATCAATTTTAATAAAATATAATAAAATATACCAAAATGTCGGTATGTATGTTTTGAAACAAAATTTAATTTGATAGTTCTATGAACTGGAAGTAAACATCAATAAAACTAAACATATCTTCCACTCATAGAAATGAGTTATATAATTGAAATAGACACCTAATGACAAATGAGGAAATGTTTGAAGAAGTGGCTGAATTCAAATACCCCGGAACAACAATTACAAATAGGAATGAGATGCACAAAGAAATTAAACATAGGCTCAATTCTGGAAATTCTTGCTATTATGCATTACAGGGACTCTTGTCGTCCCAACTACTTTTAAAAAAACGTTAAATTGAAAATATATAAAACAGTTATTCTACCAGTTATATTTTACGGACTCTTACTTTAGGGCAGGAAAGAAGATTACCAGTATTTGAGAATAAAGTTCTTAGGAACATTTTTGGACCGAAAAGAGATGAACAGACAGGTGAATGGAGAAGACTTCATAATAATAAGCTACATGTTATGCATAGGAAGCCAGATATAATAAGAACAGTTAAGTCTCGTAGACTGCGATGGGCTGGCCATGTGGCGCGAATGGTGAATGAAAGAGGTGCATGGAAGCTTCTTGTAGAAAACCCAGAAGGAAAACGCTCATTTGTAGACGAAGAATGAAGTGGGAGAATAACCTTATCGATGATTTGAGGGAAGTAGATTATACAGGGATGACTGGAAAACATTACCTCAGGTTAAGGATATATGGAGAACTTATGTCCGTCTGGCCATGAACGGTAGGGTCTGATGATGTCAGTAAGTAAGTTAGTTCTATGAACAGGCGACTCTGTGTTGCAAGCTGTTATACGTTCACCTCTTTACCGCTGGTGTGTCGAGAACGAGTCTCGGTCACTCCATCTGGATTTCATGGTGGACTAAACTGACCATGAGCAGGTTTTTTTCTTGGATTTCACCCTTTTTCCTCGGCCACAAATGTCATTCCAAGGGAAAAGTCGTATCAGAGGGACTTTAAGCCGTGGGTCCCGAGTCTGAAGATTTTCAGGCTCGTAAACGATCCTTAAGCCTGAATGAAAAGGTCTCTAAGCAAAATTTAACGAATTTTCCCGTCCTAGTACTACCTTGGTTTCCGAGATGCCACTGTGAGGCGGAACGCTGACACCGGCCACTCAATGACATCTATCCAAAAACAAGTGTGACTAAATTACTATGGTTGAATTTCTCCCCTGTAAGGGGAGATGGCGTAAGGCTCGCTGAGAGAAACAAGGGCTTACAAGAAGAAGAAAAAAAATATATTGCACCGCTGTTGTCTCGAGGTAGCGTGCTGCCTGGTCACGCAGCGGGCCCGGGTTCGATCCCCAGTCGGTGCAGTTTTTCTGGGTGAGCTTTTATCGGGGTTTTTCCTCACCTGTAAGACAAATGTCAGGAAAACTTTAAGGCCCAAATGGTCCCCGAAATCATATAACCATCATCATCATCATCATCATCCTTATCATTATCATCATCATCATCCTTCACCGGTGTGGAAAGCAACGGGACAATTTCCTAGTAAAGCTGCAAAGCATAGCATGAAAATACTATGATTACAGTGCCTGTCCTCGGGCAGAATTACTATGGATGGAAGGAATCTCGAATCTATTGAAGTCAATTAATTAATTAATTTATTGTTTTAAGACATTAATAATATATTATGTAGTCCGTCGCCGTGGCGTAGTCGGTAGAGTCCCTACCTTCCACTCCGGCGACCCGGGTTCGATTCCCGGCGGGGTGGGGATTTTAAAAAATCTCCACTTTGGGTCTGGGTGTGTGTGGTGTCCCTAATGCTCAACTGAGTGCACATTTCCTACTAAAAAAATATATTATGTACCTTTTTTTCATTCTCAACTGTTAAATCTAATAAAACTAGTAAACTTTTCGGGACCAGTCCCATCCTCAGCAGAAGGTTGTAAGTCACTCTCCAGCTACTAACAGGTATCTACAACAACATTAGTAACCAGTCAATACTCAGATAATGGCTGCAGAGTAACATACAACATTCTGCTGAGGATGGGACTGGTCCGGAAAGGCCTATAATATTTTAATCGTTTTGAGACATTAAATGTACATATTTTTATAATGTTATATTATAATTTATGTCCACCGTTGTGATCTCGAGGTAGCGTGCTGTCTTGTAAACGCAGCGGGCCCGGGTTTGATCTCCGGTCGGGATAAGTTTCCTGGATGAGTTTAATTTCGGGGTTTTTCCTCACCTGTAAGACAAATTTCAGAAAACTTTAAGTTCCAAACGGTTTCCGAACATCATTACTATCATGATCATATTCACCACATCAGATTTTAGGCCATTTTTCGAAAATGTTGTGCATTTTTTCGGTTTTCAAGTGCATCAAAATATTCAACTTAATAACGTGGATTTGATTTTTTAGAATAATATTAGCCCTTATTTGTAATTTGACCTATTAATAATTTACAGCTTTATGATTAAGGCCTCCCCTGGCGCATCATTACATTAATCATCACCCATCGTAGAATATGAGCAGCGTAACCCCCCTTCCAGGCGCCCCAACCTCAGAAGAGGGTTGTAATACGCCAATGCCAAGAGAGAATACCAGAAATGTCGAAAGACAAACTGGTGGTATTGAAAAAAATTAATGCTTATTATATCCCTTCCGTCCCACGCCGTAGCCGAGTGGTTAAGGCAGGATATCTTGGCGCACAGCTACCGGACTTGCGCTGATTCGGGTCTCAATGCGGGAAGAAATTTTCTCATGGAATTTCGGCCAGTATGGGAGCAGTATCCAATCAGCATAATGAGGAGTTTGGGTAGCTACAATAGGTAGGGGCTCCAGATTGAGAAAACCAGCTATAACGGCTGGTGGACCTGACATGCTGACCACATGTCACCCGTACAATGGCTGGATGATCGTCTACTGTCCAGTTCTGGTAACTGTAGCCGTCTTGGTGAAACCAAAGACATGTGGCAGGAGGTAACATTGCCGAGTGGGGGAGGGAACTAGTAGCCATGCAAAAAACTTTTCTTAATAATAATAATAATAATAATAATAATAATAATAATAATAATAATAATTGAAGGTATAGGCAAAGAGAATATAAAACATAGAATTGAATTCAGTAGCAAAATAATATCATCCTTAAATTCCATATGGTGGGATAAATATATTTGGAAAGACACAAAAAAATATATTGGTAAAACATTGGTGGAATTTGTTGCAATGTATGGAAGTGAGGTATGGAGAATCAATAAGTACTACAAGAATAGACTAATAGCTCTAGAAATGGATGATTTACGCAGAAGTGCCAGAAAGTCAAAATTAGAACATGTCACAAATAAGGAAATTAGAAATATAATGGGAGCAGAAGAAAGCATGATTGGAAGAATTGAGGAGAAGGAATTAAAGTGGTTAGGACATGTTTTAAGAATGGAAGATGAGCGATGGCCAAAGCAACTATATCAATGGCATCCGACCAGAAGGAGGAAGAGAGGGAGACCGAAGTTAACATGGAAGGAAAACATGAAGACATTAATGCAAGCAAGAGGGCTAAGCATTGAAGATGCCCAAGATCGTAGGCTTTGGAGGTTTGGCACGGGAAGACGGCAGCAGCTGTAAATACCCGAAGATAGAAAGAGACAGAGAATAGTAATAATAATAATAATAATAATAATAATAATAATAATAATAATAATAATAACAATAATACAAATTGTAGAATACAATGAAAGAGAAAGGAGTACCTCAGCACCAAAAATAAGAAATAAGATGTTAGATACCTTACTTTTTGCAGATGACCAAGTTCTAATATCTAGTTCAGAAGATGGTCTACAGAAATCGCTCTTTCAGTCAAATAACATTATACAGAAATATAATTTCAAAATATCAATAAGTAAAACGAAAACCCTAGCTTTTAAGGGATCAGATACCGTAAGAGCTAAAATAATTCTGAAGGGGAAACCCATTGAACAAGTGAACCATTTTAAATACCTGGGTTATGAAATATCCTATCTTGAAAATGAAGATCTATTTAACAAACTTAATAAATTTAATTATATATGTGGAACAATCAAAAGGATATTTAAAAGCACAAGAAAAGAAACAAAAATAAAATTTTATAAAGTAGTGGCAGTCCCCTTACTATTGTAGTGAATTTTGGGTTTTAACTAAAAGAGAAGAGAAGATCATAGAAGCAGCTGAAATGAGATTTCTGAGAAGTGTGGCTGGTTGCAAACTTCTAGATAAGAGAAGAAGTGAAGATATTAGAAATGAGCTAAATATCTTTAAACTCTTAGATAGAATAAAATAATCTAGAAAAAAAACGGAAAGAACATGTTCAAAGAATGGAAGATGATCACATTCCCAAAATTATACTTAAATACAAACCAAAAGGACGCAGGAATATTGGTAGATCGTAGAAGAGATGGATCCAACTTTTGAATGAGAATCTATGAGACCAGAACAAGCCACACGGGCTTAATCCGTGATTGTTGATGATGGTGATGATGATGATGATACAATTAATTATTATAAAAAACATTATCCTATAATGCTTTCAAATCTGAGGGTAGCTGTTGGCGTACCTGCAATTCGCTCTCCTCCTTACAGCACCAAACACATTGACCCCTCATATACGGCTAAAGAAGCCAGAACTGCACACTACCTCTGTGATTAACATATGTGAGTCCAACAGCCGACAGTAGGGCAAGAGACTTCTAGACCTGTCGTGCCATGTTTTTTTCTATGTCCCCTCCAAAGGAGAGATCATCTTCGAATGTGTTTCAACCGAAAAAAAATATTGCAGAAAGCGGAGAACATCAGTTGCAGATGAGGGTGGGATCACTAAATCTGACAATTGTAAGAAGTAAATGAAGCGAAATATTTTATGGATTGCAAAATACGCAGCCTATTTGAAATCAGAGAAACATGACAGCAATCGGATTTCACATCAACTGCGTTCCGTTCCGTTACTCTAATGTCATACACAGATTCAACAAGCGTTCAAACTGACGTTGACATTCCCAATGTTCAAATCTAGGAAACTACAAGCAGTTTCCCTTTAAAGTCTACTTTAACATTATCGTAAGTAATGCCACGAATGAGTGGCATTTGTTAGGACTATTTAACGAATAAAATTAAGCTCTTTACTAAAAGATAACTATTTGAATATAGTTACCGGTGTTTTAAAATATTTATACAGTTAATGTAAACGGCGATGTTTGAAAACAAATTAGAAATGTGAGGTTATGTATATTCACTGCAACTAGATCATATTATTTATTGCCAAATATGATCTCAATATTGTAAGAATGCACTCTAGTGGAGAAATAATGAAACACATCAAACTATTATAATCAACATTATAGGTTAATCATTTGTATTTTGAATAAACAACTCAGTAAAATCACTGAATCTATTCATTATTTGCTATATTCAATGTATTTGATGGAGAAAAATAATGGTCTAACCTGTTCAGAATATTAAAAAAGGAGGAGCTTTCTTTATCACAAAAGCAGGAGCTGATAAAGAGAAATCGATAAAGAGCGAGGTGAAACACGACTGTCATTGGTGTAAAACAGAATTCATTGAAACGTGATTGGTCATTGACTACCATTTGCGACATGAGTTAAATAGTCCTAACAACACTGGACAACATTATTTTTGTCTCATGAGTACCAATAGTTGTTAATAGTGAGTGGAGAACATATTTTAATCGACTCACCTCATACATTTTCAAACTTCTTTGATACCGACGGTTTCGGACAAAATCATGTCTTTCTCCACTCATTATTAATGATATAACCTCATAATGTTTACTTCCCAATATTAATTTAAATATAACCAATAGTTGTACTTAATGCAGTTTTTTTTTATCGTGTTATCAAATATGTATTAGGAATCTCTCATCACCCACAGTTTTTCTTTATTTCAGTTTAAATTAATGAATTTAAATAATTATTTTTTTAATAAACTTTTTCGTCTAATTGTCCATTGTAAAATAAAACCAAATGAGCTAACTCAAATGGTTTCAGCTATGGAAAAGATATATCAAGGCAAATGGAATCCTAATATGCTGGCCGATTATTGTTGGACCATCAATAGGGATGCTCCACAGGCGAAATATAGCATAAAATCGTAATTTCTTGCTTTCTAGGTGAGTCTGAATGTTCGAATATTGTGTAGTTACGAATGTATAAAATATTAAAGTGTTTGAAATTATAAATTTCTGTCTCTCGGAAACCTTGCGTGATGGAGAAAAACTGATATCATATTTGAATTCAGGAGAAAAAATACTATCAAAATCACATTTTTTTTCCTTTCTGAGATAAAAAAAAAGTTTATTTTTTGTTGCTCAGCATAATTTAAGATTTGGCGTGGTATTCTTGTTCTGCTCATAGTTCTTACGTGATATTTCCAGTTGTTTCTGTATTTTTGCACATATTCCACGATTGATTCTGTTTGTAATTATTTGAGAATCTCAACCCCCGCCACTGGACTTGCTCAGTTCAGGTCAGTAACCTGTTATGAGAACTTACCTTACTAAAAAGTCTCAAAGAAAATGTAAAAGGACATTATTTTATTATATTAATTAAAAAATTAAGTTCAAATAAAAATAATTTAATTTCATCATCATCATCATCCATGCATGTATGAGGCCGTGTGGCCTGTTACGGTCTCAAAGAGGACTTATCCATCCAGCGTTTTTTTGGACGTCCCAGCGATCTTTTGCCTTGGGGGCAGTAACGAAGCATGGCTTTTGGAATTCTATGAGACGGCATTCGTTGAAGATGGGCTTTCCATTTGTTCTGGTAGTTTTGTATATGGTGCAGAATGGGTTCTACATCCAACTCTTCCATAATTTCCTTATTTATTTTATGATCCCACTTTGTATAGCCTGCTGTACGGCGTATAAATCGCATCTAATTTGCTGTTATTCGGCTTTTATCTCTATTGTCCATGCTTCACTACCATATCTTAATACTGGTCTTGCGAGAACCTTATAAGGCCGTAATCTTGTGTTCTTCTGTAGTAAAGATGGTTTCATTATACTGTTAATTATCCCCGTTGTTTTTGTGAAATTTGTGATTTTCTTTGGTATATCAGCTTCATCTTGAAATGTTAAATTATAACCCAAATAATTAAATTAATTTACTGGTTCTAAAATTTCATCATCCAAAACAATTTTGCTAGGTATAGGGTCATCATCATCATCATCATCCTGCCAGGTATTAGTCCTAGAAGAACTGTTACAGCCTGAGAAAGCGGTTTTCGTGTCATTTTTTCATAGGTCGGCCAAGTGACCGTTTCCCATTTGGACAGTAGTTCATTATTGCCTTGGGGATCCTGGATCTAGCCATTCTTGAGACATGTTCCTTCCAGTTTAGCTGATATCTGGAGATGTAGACCAGTATTGGTGACACGTTAAGTTCTTGAAGGATTTCTACATTTTTCTTTCGATCCCATATGGTGTAGCCAGCTGTTCGGCGCATAAATTTCATCTCACAAGCTGTTAGTCTGCTTTCATCTCTCATCCTTATAGTCCACGCTTCACTCCCATAAGGGTATTTCCCACAAAAGGCCATCACTTTAGTTTTCTTTGTATTGATTTCCATATTGTACATTTTTTTCCGATTCCGATTGAGGGTCTTTCCACTTTTCAGCGGTTGCCCTTTTACCAGCCGGCTGCTGGCCCTTCACATCCACATGTGTCAATCACAGAGGTAGATGATCAACAGCCAGTGTAGGGGTGACATGTGGTTAGCATGTCGAGTCCCCCAGCAGTTATAGCTGGTTCCTCAACCTGGAGTCGCTACTTATTGTAACTACCCAATTGCCTCACGATGCTGGGTGGGCACCGGTCCCATACTGGCCGAAATACCATGAGAAAGTTTCTTCCCCCATGGAGACTCGAACCAGCGCAAGTCCCGTAGCTCTGCGCCAAGGCTTCCTACCTTAACCGCTCGGCTATTATATTAAAATTGTGTATAGAAAACTGTAAATCTAAATTGTCTTTATAGTCCTTTTTTCCAATTTTTAGGACCTTTTTTTAGAACATCTTTTGGTCTTTTTGAAGGTATATATTATTATTATTATTATTATTATTATTATTATTATTATTATTAAGAGCCTCACCACCATCCCCCTGGGTTTCCTCGGGCTTAATGCCCATATCCCCAGGTCTGCTCTTGTCCCTAATTACTCTCTGCTGTTTTTATTATGTTCATTTTCAGGATACAAGTTTCGGGTGTTTGTTCTTAATACTACTTATATACAGTTATTTTTACATATTACTCCTTAACCTAAGTCTTAAATCTACCACCTAATCTAGTAATATTTACATGGTGTTCTGTTAAAAATAATACTTAATTTATTAACTTACAACTAATTTATTGCTAGATTACATATAATCCCTTCTTCTATGTCTGCGGATGTCCTCCTCTTGGCGTTGAGTAAGGACCCATCCGACGAACTTTCTCACTGCTTGATATGGCTGTTTTTCTGTCCAAAACCGTAGAGGAGGCGGCCAGTTCATATCACCATTTAGTGCAGCCTCATGTAAGTCCCTTCGTCTGGCCTCATATTTGATGCATTCGTACAGGACATGTTGTATTATAGGCATTTTATAGGACCTGCCGAAATACCATGAGAAAATTTGTTCCCCATGGATACTCGAACCAGCGCAAGTCCCATAGCTCTGCGCCAAGGCTTCCTACCTTAACCGCTCGGCTATTATATTAAAATTGTGTATAGAAAACTGTAAATCTAAATTGTCTTTATAGTCCTTTTTTCCAATTTTTAGGTCCTTTTTTTTTAGAACATCATTTGGTCTTTTTGAAGGTCTATTATAGGCATTTTATAGGACCTCAACATCCGAGTCCTAACGATAAACATTTAGTAAAAGCTTTATAGCACATCTTAATTAGGATACAAGGCAGGTACGATATTAAAGTGGATAACATGATGTATTAACTTGGTTTATATGCCATTTATTTCCATATGTGAAATGGAAAGTGAGAGAAGGATATTAAACAGAGCTCTCTAATGCCATATGTGTCACGCGAACTTATTTTTATTCCATTCAACAAGTTTATGACAGAATTTAATTCCTTTGATAGTGTCGTGTATCAGATAAACTTTTGCAAAGTGTAATGCTCGTCTCGTAAATAATAAACTGACCTTCGCCTTTAACCAACAACATACGTCTAAATTTAATTCAGCTTCTGTATATAAGGTCATTGCGCATGCGTCTTTCTACTTATGCAGTTACATGGGGTCTCTATATTCCAACCCCTTCCCTTAAGCATGTTAATCAAAGAATAAAGAAACACAATAGCGCTTTGTGCGGATTCAAGTTGCTAACAGATGCTACTGTCTGTTTAGTATCTTTAAAAAGTGTTTAGAAACACAAAATGGCATACAGAGAGTAGACTAGCCAGGTTTCCAAAATAACAATAAAGGACACACCAGACTCATTAATGAGTTGGTTATATTTTGTCCACCGCTGTGGTCTCGGGATAGCGTGCTGCCTTGTCACGCAGCGGGCCCGGCTTCGATCCCAATCCAAATAATAAACAAAATTTCATCTACCAAAATTTAATATCCAAGCAATAGCCATCAATAAAGCTACATCACCAATACGATTAGATAAAGCAGTTAACATCCCAGCGTTATAAGATTTTACATGTTGGGTCGGGGCAGTTTTTCTGGGTGAGGTTTTTATCGGGGTTTTTCCTCACCTGTAAGACAAATGTCAGGAAAACTTTAAGGCCCAAATGGTCCCCAAAATCATATCGTCATCGCAATCATCATCATCATTCATATTCATCTTACGTTAAGCTTAGAATTAGGGACTCTCTTGGCGCACCACTATCATCATCATCACCCATCATATCATCGGGGCAACGTAACCCCGCCTTCCAGACGCCCCAACCTCAGAAGTGGTTTACAAGTACGCCACGCCAGGAGAGAAACCAGGAATGTCGAAAGACAAACCTGGGGCATTTGAAAAAAAAAATTGTTTCATATAAAGTTCAGTTCATTTAAAATGAAGTGATTTGTTTCGTATAATGTATATTAACACTACCTTTTGGATATTTTTTCTATATACATTGTACGTAGTATATACATAGAGGGCAGTGGTTTTACTTCTCGCACGTGGGTGTAAATATAATATTGCAGTATAGTTATTTAGGTTGGTAATCCCGTAAAGCAGGAAGTTCAACTTTCAATCATGGTCACTATTGTTGTAAGTACGTTAAAACGCACTGTCACGTAAAAAAAATCTTTTCCTAATACATGTTGAAACTGGAGTAGCATTGATATCTGAAACTGCCTACAGTTGGGGAGGTTTACAAAAGTGGCAGAGTGATAACATGGTAGCTTCCAGGCAATTGAGGTTATGTTTGTTTTGATACGTGGCTGATTTGCAAAATGTAGTTGTGTCGTTTAATTGGATTGTATTTGGTCCGCTAGGAACAATTTACCTGCCGATAGTAGATTGATGCGCCCCAGGTAAAGTTAACAGTTGAGATAAGCAAGTGCATTTCATTGTAGAACAACGAAGCGCAGCGAGCGCTCTGTGCTCAAGGCGCGCTGCCTTGTCACGCAGCGGGCCCGGGTTCGATCCCCGGTCGGGGCAGTTTTTCTGGGTGAGGTTTTTATCGGGGTTTTTCCTCACCTGTAAGACGCATGTCAGGAAAACTTTACGGCCCAAACGGTCCCCGAAATCATATGGCCATCGCAATCATCATCATTCATATTCATCTTATGTTAAGCTTAGGATTAGGGACTCTCCTGGCGCACCACTATCATCATCACCCATCATATCATCGGGGCAACGTAACCCCGCCTTCCAGGCGCCCCAACCTCAGAAGTAGGTTACAAGTGCGCCATGCCAGTCACTTTATTATAATGTATCAGTGTTCCATAACCTGTTCATGTCTGTCACACACAGCCACCGACACTGTGTCTCTAGCTCATGGATCCCTACAGACTACTTAACTCGTGTCCCAAATTGGCCAATCACAGTCGTTATCTCCTCGAATTTTATCATAAGTAATGCCACGAGTGATTTCCAATTTATAATCTACCAGTAACTTAAATTAGATCTGCAAACAATTCGCTTAGTTTATGTGATTACCGCCTGTCGCCCATTTCAAAAAATATTTCTGTACAGAAATTAGATTCAATGTGTAAAGATATTGTTTTACGTATCGATTTTAAGGCACGAACCTAAAATCGAATTAAAAAATTGTATTATTTTTACTGTATACGTGATCGCAGATGGAACAGAATAACCTAACAATGGCGTACAAAGTGCCAACTATGCTCAACGTCTGGTAGATTAACTGAAAATATTCATGTTTTAAATGCTGCGATACAAAATCGAAGCGATTTACTCTGTCCCTAAAGACAAAATATTAAGCATTAGAAATATGAGCTAAATTAGTATATATATGTACTTTATTTGTTATAATCTAGCAGTAACTTTACTGGCCATTACTAATGGATAGTTCTGCCATCTTTGGACGAGACTCTATTACTACTCCGACACGCGGTCGGCTGCAAACCCTACAGTACTCTGTTTTACTACAAAACGCTATGGAAGTTTCAGTAGCTGTGATGACATTTCTAGAGGCTGAATTTTATATTTTTATGGGAAGACTACTTAATGAGTAACATTAAAGAAAACCAGAGAAGGATCGTAGACTGTGTTGGACAGGGTATGTGGCAACAATGGGGAATTGAAAAGGTTCATGGAAACTAGTTCTCTTATTAATTTTTTACATAAAAGTACGTATATATATATATATATATATATATATATATATATATAAGTAAAGTGGTCCCACAACAGGCCCGAAGGCCCTTGGAGTAGTAGGAGTTTAAAGCTCCCACTTTTTCTAGACAATCGGCACTTTACGTCAGACGGGTTGTCAGCCCTGCGTGACGGCCGCCTTTACCCCCAGAACAAGCGTCTGGTACTCATTTCCGTTAGAGGCTGAGTCGACCCCAGGGCCATAGTGCCGCCAGAGGGTTTGGGTCAGTTTAAAAATCCTGACCCCAAAGGGACTTGAACCCTCGACCCTCCGGCTTGTAGCTCAGTATATATATATATATATATATATATATATATATATATATCCCGTCCAGGCATTTATTTTTCTTATCTTGTCATATTAAGCTTGCATTGCTCAATGTCAAAAATGTTTTATTATAACATCGAAAAAGCGTCACTGCTATAAAGTAAAAATATTCTCTTCAATTTGCTTACTTGTTATAGTAGCTACTAGGTGGCAGTGGAGACCGAGTTCCCGCTACATCTGGTAATAATAGAGAATATGTATAAGAAAAATAAATGTTTGTTCTGGACTCGCCTGGTAACGTAAGTAGTAGCGCACTGAGATATCAACTCAGAGGTCCGGGTTCAAATCCCGTCCAGGCATTTATTTTTCTTATCTTGTCATATATATAACTCACTGGCACTCTCGAACTCCGAGATTAATGGCCACACGCACATAAGCTCTCCGTACATCCCTTCCGTGTAGTACTGTATACATACAGGGTGCGACATCACTTAGCTAACGACTGCACATGGTTGCAAGGGGGAAAAAAATCAGATTGGTTGAAACTGGGGTTTGAATATGGGATCTTCAGAATATAATCTCAAAGACTGCTGCTTGAGGTAATTGGCACTATCGAACCCGAAGGTTCATGGCCGCGTGGACATAACCTCTCCACACATCACTGTTCTGGGCCAATGTTTTAAATCAATTCCTGTATAATTTATTTCTCTCGAATCATAGTTGGTAGTATTGGTCTACCAAAAGGGCTTTTTCGCTCTGGTTTTCCTACAAGTTGTTTCCATGCCCCTCTTTCATTCGTCATTCGTGCCACCTGTGAAAGACTATATCCAAGGGTTATCACGAAGTGAGTCGTGAATTTATCGATAATTTGGAAATCACTCGAGCATTTGTTAGGACTATTTAACGAATAAAATTAAGCTGTTTACTCACAAATCATTATTTAACTATAGTTATTTTAAAATATTTATATATTTAATGTAAACGGCGATGTTTGAAAACAAATGAGAAGCGATAGGTACGCTTCATCTGCATCTTTTGTTTATCACTGCAACCAGATCATACTATTTATTGCCACAGGAACGTAATATTGTAAGAATGCTCTCTAGTGGTAAAAAAGAAACACATCAAACTGTATATTAATGCATTTCTGATGTCGTATGATGTAAATATGACAATTGTATTTTTCTGGATTGTTACCTGGGAAAAAATACATTTAAGAAAGTGCAAACAGTGGTTTCTTTTTTTGGTGGTATAATCAATTGCTACAAATGTTTTTATATTAACTCCCGCATGCGGCATGTGTTGAAATTCATGCACTATATATACAATCTGGTAGCCGTATTTTTGACAGGCTCGGTCACTGCAAAATAAGGGTCAGACCTGTTCAGAATATTAAAAAGGAGGAGCCTTCTTTAATAAGGTAATTATAACACTGATAAATATTTCGTGAAACACGACTCTGATTGGTTGTAAAACAGAAATCATTGAAACGCGATTGGCCATTGAGTCCCATTTGAGGCATGAGTTAAATAGTCTATCTAATTCCTTGCGTTGTAATGTCTAGTGTCCCACTAATATACGTATATTAGTCCCTCTTATATACCGGTATATATATATGTTGATGACATAAAATAAAGAATTCAAAAAGGCAGATCGGTAATTACAATGTTAAACGGAGTTTTGTGGGATAAAAACTTAAGAATAGATACCAATTTATAAGACCATAATTAGAAGCACGCCAACAGAAACTGGCAGTTGAATAAAAATTTGAGTTTAAAGGTTATGTCTAGTGAAATCGATTGTTTTCAGACGCTCAACTAGGCATTCCAAATTGAAAAAAAAAAAAAAAAAAAAAAAAAATCAGAAATACAATCATCGCACAATGAAAGTACAAAATTCAATATTAGATTTTGTAAGATACAGATAACTGGAATGGTGTGGCCATATAGTAGGATACCAGAGACAAGATTCCCCAGAAAAGCTTTGGAATGGATTCCAACTAGGAAAGGAAAGAGAGGTTGACCTAGATTTAAATGGATGGATGATATAAGAAGAGGATGAGGAAAATAGGTCTGGAAGAATTGGAGTGGGAAGATAGAGAAGAATGGGAAAGAAGATAAAAAATGTATAACCCTTTGGACACAAAAAAATGTTTCTTTACATTGAAACCTCTTTATATCTTAATATATAAAAATTTCGTGTCACGTTGTTTGTCCGCGATGGAATCCTAAACTACTGAACCGATTTTAATAAAATTTTGCACACTGTGTGCTGTTTGATCCAACTTGAGACTTAGGGTAGTTTATAACTAAATTTATAGTCGCATTATTTTTTCATTGCAAATTATTTGTTTATTATTTTACAAAGAGTTATAATTATCTGTGAGTTCCATACGATTCTAACAGATGGCGGTGTAAGGTAATTTGGTAAGGTAATTGGTTTATTATTTAACAAAGAGAGATCCATATGGCTGTGCTTTTTGTTGCAACCGCGAATTTCAATTGAATTACAAATATTGATAATTTCATAATTTAAGTGTGTTCAGTGTTTATTTTATTTTCAATATTATTAATTTCGTGTGTAAGTATTAGTTTTAAGTAATCTGGCTGAAAGACAGCAACTTAATTTAAATTTTTAACGTATACCTTGGACACAGCAACGCGTGGCCGGGACTTCTAATATATATATATATATATATATATGCATCCATCGTAATTCTGCCCGAGGGCAGGTCTTTCACTGCAATCATAGCATTTCCATGCTATTATAGGTGTGGTAGCTTCCCGTTTCTTTCCACATCGGTGAAGGATGATAATGATAAGGATGATGATGATGGCCGGATGATATTCGGGGACCGTTGGGCCCTAAGCTTCCTGACATTTATCTTACAGGTTAGGAAAAACCTCGAAAAAACCTCACCCAGTAGCCTGTCGAGACCACAGCGGTGGATATATATATATATATATATATATATATATATATGTGTGTGTGTGTGTATTTATGTCCATTAACGCTCTAACTAACTAACTAATTAACTCACTGGTTCTATCGAATCCGTATGTTCATGGCGCCGCGCGGACATAAGCTCTCCATACATCACTATCCTGAGCTAATGTTCTCGAATCATCTACTGTATAATGCACTACCCTCAAATCATAGTTAATGTTATTCTCACCTCATTCTTGGTCTACCAACTGGGCGTTTTCACTCTTGTTTTCCTACAAGAAGCTACTATGCATCTCTTTCATCCCCCATACGTGCCACATGTCCTGCCTATCGCAGTCTACGAGACTTAACTGTTCTTATTACATCTGGATTTCTAATACTTATCATGCAGTTCACTAATTATGAAGTTTTCTCCATTCACATGTATGTTATTCCGATTACGCTCTAGCGGCCGAACCAAAGTAGGCATATAACAATCAATTTTAAAATAAGTTATTTTAAATGCTTGAATCGTTGCAAACACTCCGGCTTTGTGGTTGTGCCACTTGTTTTGCCGTTTCCCTAACTGGAACGGTGATGGTGAGTGAGGATAACATTTCTAAGTTAAAAAGAGGAAAAAAAGACCTTTAAAGTGTGAAATATAGACATGTGGAGGATTACCAAATATGCCACATTTCTGATAAGAGAAGCTAACTTAAATACCACATGTCACACTTGTGATATGCACCGACACTTCCGCACGGAAACTGTGTGTCCGCCACTACACACTGTCACAGCGATAGCAGCGCCACATGTTCTAACTGCAACCGCAACTTCGTTCATCTGCAAAGTAATACACCCCGGTAATTCAATCAACCTAACATTGGGCCCTCAATTTTAAATCACTACATCGTATTTTTCCTCTTCTTCCTTCTTTTATTCTTCTTCTTCTTAGAGAAATGTCTTGTTAATGAAGCCACTCTAATTTGTTTTTATTTATTTATATACAGAATTTTAATGTTTACACATCTTTCTGTGCCTAAAGTAAAGTTTTATTTTTCTTCTCCACTCGTCTCTCTCTATCCAATCCATGTCCTCCAGTCCTCTTGCTCTCATTCAGTTCTTACTTCCTGCATCCACGAGTTTCGAGGTATATATATTAATTGGTGTTTCTCGTATAATTTATCATATTATTATTATTATTATTATTATTATTATTATTATTATTATTATTATTATTATTATTATTATTATTATCGTAAGTATTGTTATTGTTATTATCTTATAAAATGTTTTTTGTACATGAAATTTACATTGCTACATTTAATGTATCTTTAACTGTTTATAATTAGTATAGTGTATATCTATATTTGTTAAATATTTATTTGTATTTGTGCTGGTTGAGTGGAAGAGAAGGCATTATGGCCTTAACTCTGCCAGAATAAATAAATTATTATTATTATTATTATTATTATTATTATTATTATTATTATTATTATTATTATTATTATTATTATTATTATTAGATTTTATAAAGAAGAAACAATTAAATTGGTACGGACACATTAGAAGGATGGAAGAAGGAAGACTACCTAAGATAATCATGGATTGGGAACCACAGGGAAGGAAAAAGAAGGGTAGACCAAATATTACGTGGATTCAGGGAATCAATGAAACTAAGAGGGAATGGGAAATAGAAGAAGATATATGGATGAACAGACAAGAATGGAAAAATGTGTTGAATCAAATGTGTAGTTAACTGTGAACATGGGTACCGGAAAAATGTATATTCATTGTAAAAGCCGGAATAATAAAAAATATTATTATTATTATTATTATTATTATTATTATTATTATTATTATTATTATTATTATTAAATAAAGTTCTTAGGAAAATTTTTGGACCAAAGAGAGATGAACAGACAGGTGAATGGAGAAGACTACATAACAATGAACTACATGGTCTTTATAGGAAGCCAGATATAATAAGAACAGTTAAGTCTCATAGACTGCGATGGGCAGGACATGTTGCGCGTATGGGGAATGAAAGACGTGCATGGAAACTTTTTGTAGGAAAGCCAGAAGGAAAGCGCCCAGTTGGTAGACCAAAAATGAGGTGGGAGAACAACATTAACTATGATTTGAGGGAAGTAGATTATACGGAGAATGATTGGAAAGCATTGGCTCAGGATAGGGATGTGTGGAGAGCTTATGTCCGCGCGGCCATGAACCTACGGGTTCGATAGTGCCAGTGAGTAAGTAAGTAAGTAAGTATTATTATTATTATTATTGTTATTATTATTATTATTATTATTATTATTATTATTATTATTATTATTATTCCAGGTGGACACCATTCCAATGTTTTCCTGGGTAATCTTTCTTCTTGCATTCGTCGTACGTGCCCATACCAATTTAATTGCTTATACTGTATATAATCTACTATTGAATAACCAAAATTCATTTTTTCTCTTATGACAGTATTTCTTATTTTGTCTAATTTTGAACATCTTGCTGCTCTCCTCAAGAAATCCATTTCCATCGACATAAGTTTTTATTCTTAGTTTTTGTTGAATTTCCAAACTTCAGCTCCATATGTGACAGTACTTCTCCCTATTGAATTATATATTTGTAACTTACTTTTCCTGGTTATATGTCTGTTCCATAAGACTCCATTCATCATTGCTGTTATTGCTCTACCTTTATTTATTCTGTTCTTAATATCACTTTCTTGTTTATCCTCTTTATCTAATTTTACTCCCAGATACTCAAATTCTTCACCATCCTCTAATATACCCCTTTACATCTTCTAATATCAAATCTTCGGTTTCGGCTCCACATCCCATATAAAAAGTTTTTTTTCTAAATTTATTTTCAAACCCGAGTTATTGTATTCGTCCAATAATGTTTTGAACATAAACTCCATGTCTTCATATTCTTAAGCAATTTAATATGTTTTTCTTTTAATAAAAATAGTATTCAGATTTATCAATATTTTTATCTAATGTCTTATATATATATATATATATATAAAGCGATAGATTAATTCATTACAGTTTATTAATTTCTTTGTATTTTTTTTTTAATGTATAGTACATTCGAGCTGTTATTCCTTTGTGTGTATATTCTTTTTTGCGCGATAGTTCGTTTCGTCGTACTTACAGCAATGGCGACCATGATTGAAAAATCAACTTCCTACATTTCGGGGTTGCCAACCTAAATAACTATACTGTAATATTACATATTACAAACCACGTATAATGTACATACAAAAATATATCCAAAAGGTAGTGTTAATACACATTATACGAAACAAATCACTGTATTTTAAATGAACTAAATTTTATTTGAAACAATATAAAACAGTAAATACGTACTTGCCGCCATTTTATGACTGATTGGTGTCACGGCCTGCTGCAGTCTCAACTAATAAACATTGCCCACACTGCTAACTTTAGTCAGTTGTTTATAATGAACGCAAATATTTCCAACAAATATGTTATTATTTTACTTTTATTTATTATTTTGAAAACATCATCGAGCAAAAAATTAACCTACAACGCACGTTTGTGAAGGGTTTTATGTTAGGAGTAAGTAAAGTAAAGTGATCCCACAACAGGCCCGGAGGCCCTTGGGGTAGTGGGAGGTTAAGGCTCCCACTTTTTCTAGACAATCGGCACTTTATGTCAGCCGGGTTGTCAGCCCTGCGTGACGGCCGCCTTTACCCCAGATCAAGCGCCTGGTACTCATTTCCGTTAGAGGCTGAGTCGACCCCAGGGCCATAGTGCCGCCAGAGGGTTTGGGTCAGTTTAAAAATCCTGACCCCAACGGGACTTGTACCCTCGACCATCCGGCTTGTAACTCAGTGTCTTAACCACTACACTACGGCGTGCCCCTTTATGTTAGGAGTATCAAATATAATAAAGGTATAGGGCTTAGGAAATGTAAGGGGTAATTGGACATATTAACCCATTCGCCTCAGTTGACGAGGTACACTAGCGTGTTATATATTTCGTGATAGTTTGTGCATCCCTTGTCAGGTTAACCTTTTGTTAACATTTATGAATAGTATAGGAATGTGTTTTGTCCTTCACGTTTATTGAGATCTCAAGTACCGTATCTTTTGTTCGTTTTGAATGTCTGAAAGAGACAATATACTTTAAAGCGATTTAAATTCGGTTTCTAGGGGAAATTCACTGAGTATTTAAATCTGAAGCGAATGGGTTATTAGTTAATTAAATATATAAATGCATGATTTTAAAACAAAAATATTCATCTCCACTTCCAGCTGGTTTCTAGAGATTGTAAGTGAGCTCTATCGTCGGTAGCCTCGGAGAGATGCTAAGGGTGAGACCTCTTATGCAAGCGGCTATGATTGTCAGTTGTCAGAGGATTGCAGGAAGAACAATGGATGAACAGAGAGGAATGACAGCTGTTATGATACCGGATGATGATGATTGTTATAAAATACGAGATATTGATAATAAATAAAATTGCATTTGATTTAATGAGTTCTGCTTATGTACAGATTGGCTGTCATGAAATTGACATGGACAGAACTCTTCTTTCAAGATGAAGTGTTAAGAAAGTTGGGATACATAAATTGGAAGTTCTTCTTCACTTCACGGGCTAGGCAAAAATTGCCTGTTCCGCCTCACAGTTGTTCACTGGCCTTCCTACATTCCTTGAACCTCTTGGCTTGTAGTTGAATGCTGCTCTTGGTAATCTTGTTACATTCATTCTATCCACATGTGTAAACAATTTATCTCTATATTCTTTGATTTTATAATTCAATGGATATATATTTAACTCACATCTTATATCTTCATTCTTTATCTGATCCAATCTTGTGCAGCCTTTTGTTCTTCTAAGGAAGTTCATTTCTGCGCTTTTGTATTCTACTTTGTAATTTTTTGGTCATTACCCAAGTTCGCTCCCATAAAGTAATGCAGGAACTGCCAATGTTTTATAAAACTTCAATCTAGTATCTCTTCTTGTTTTATTCTTTAATGTTTTATGTACAGTTCCGTATATCATTTGAAATTTCGACAGTTTCATATTTATGTCTCTTTCAGTTTTTGTGCTTATAGTAAAATTACAACCCAAATAATTAAAAGTTGTTACTTGTTCTAGAGGTTTGTTGTCTATTAAGATTTTTGATCTTATATGTTCGTTTCCACAAAATGCCATTTATTTTTGTTTTTTCTTTTGATATTTTAAAATAATATTCTTGGCATAACTGCTTTAATCGATGTAAAGAGTATTGCAAATTATTTTAATTTTCTTGAATAATAACCACATCGTCAGCATACATAAAAACGTTTAATATTTAATCAATTGGAAGTTAAAACTGCAAACGTTTGCTAGAGGATGCTCAGGCCTACAATGGGCTGTAGAACCAAACACGATACTTTTTTTCAGTCTTAAATGAAACTTTATCTAAACACGCTTTGTTATTTTTTCAGTAGGTCCCAACATACCTGTATTCTATCTGTTTACATTGTAGAAACTTCACGCCACTCAATCTAAAAATGACGCGAGTTTGAAGAAATTCGCGTATCAAAATTCTTTTCTTCTCTTCCCCTCATTTATGACACCCTGGACAAAACGCTTTTAGAAAGAAAACGCACCCTCATGCGACTTTGTGAAGTAGCCTGGACAAGGGATGACCAAAATTTTAAATACTGAAATTTCAATGCTGTCCAAATTAATAAGGAACCACCATACATTTTTATTTCTAGAGAAATGCACTCTAATGAATAATACTTAGAAATTGGGGTTGGAAGTAAACATTATCATCATCATCCAGGGATTAAGCTCGTATCGGTTTCATGAAAGCTAGAATTGTTAAAATTGTTCAGGCCATCTTCTGTGTGGGAGTTCAACATTTCTCCTTCCGTGCGGTTTATAATTTAGCATAATTTTGGAAATCTTTCTTATGGCATTCTATCAATGTGTTCTTTCCAGTTGTACCTATATATAATTATTCGGTCTGTACGTTCGAAAATATATCGGCCGTGATGGACTAGTGGTTATGCTCCTTACCTCTGGTCCAGAGGGTCGCGGGTTCAAACCCGGTCGGGGTCGATGGGTTATTTTATGATGGAAAAATCCAAGGAGCAAGTCCCCCGCGAGGGATATTAAGCCGTGGGTCTCGAGACTGAAGATTTTCAGGCTCGTAAAATATCCTTAAGCCTGAATGAAAATGTCTCTAAGCAAAATTTACCGAATTTTCCCGTCTTAGTACTACCTTGGTTTCCTAGATGTCAGTATGAGGCGGAACGCTGACCACGGACCACTCAAATGACCTCTATACGAAAACAAGTGTAACTAAATTAGTATGGTTCAAATGCTTCCCTGTAGGGGGAGAGCGCCTAAATCTCTGTTAAGGGAAACATAAGAATACAAGAAGAAGTTTGAAAAAAATTAGTTCCTTTCTTATATCTTCATTTCTTTTCTTATCCAGCAGAGTATATCATGCTATATTTCTTAAAAATCTCATCTCATCTGCTTCCAATCTTTGTTCTTGTCTTTTAGTGATCGTCCAACATTCTGATACATACATCGATACAGGAACAGCCATTATTTTATAAAATTTCATTTTTGTTTCTTTTCTTGTGTTTTTAAGGGTTCTTTTAATAGTGCCACACATTAGATTAAATTTATTTATTTTGTAAATAATATCTTCAATTTGTCCACCGCTGTGGTCTCGAGGTAGCGTGCTGCCTTGTCACGCAGCGGGCCCGGGATCCATCCCCGGTCGGGACAGTTTTCTGGGCGAGGTTTTTATCGGGGGTTTTCCTCACCTGTAAGACAAATGTCAGGAAAACTTTAAGGCACAAACGGTCCCCGAAATCATATGGCCATCATCATCATCATCATCCTTCACCGGTGTGGAAAACAACGGGAAACTACCACACCTACAATTCCCTAGTAAAGCTGCAAGCATGAAAATGTTATGATTGCAGTGAAAGACCTGCCTTCCGGCAGAATTAATATGGATGGATTATTTATTATTTTGAAAACACCATCGCGCAAAAAAATAATGTACAACGCAGGTTTGTGAAGTGTTTTACAGAATCTCGGATATTAAAAAACCGAGCGATAGCGAGATTTTTAAACAGTTTCCTCGCTTCTGTAAAAACCAGTTCCCAACCTCGCATGGTATTATACTATTGTGATGTTATTGAATTCTAGTGTATATTCTGTTAATCAACAAAATCGGAAATTACGACATGCAGAGGGATTAGTAGGTCCTGCGTGACGGATTCTCTTTTTACACGCTTTATATTAGCTTGACCTGTATCTATGTAACGGAATCTTTCAACACGATTTTCACCCACTTAAAATCATTGGATCGACTTGAAACTTTGTATACTTATAAAGGACCAATGACAATACAATAATTTCATAAATGTTTCTAAACGCCTGGCCAGAATTAGCAGAAAATCAAAATAATAAAAACCGATATAATAGGTTGCAGACTTATCAACTTCTTACTCAATCGTTGTAAGAGCTCAGTTGGTAGAGCGGTGGACTATAGTGCTATATAATTTCAGTAGCCCATAGGCCGCTGGTTCAAATCCGGCCCGGAGGATTTTTTTAGTAGAGTATTACTTTTAGCTCATACTACAATAGTATCGAATTTAAAGATATTTACATTTTTACCTTTTTCTGTAAAATGTTAAAACTAAAAAATAAAAAGTAAATAATAGTTTTAAAAACTAAAACAACACGCTTTATTAGAAAACCGAACTAAAAAAATAAAAAATAATTATAATTTCCAACACGCTTGGGATAAAATTAAAGTGGTCAACAAAAAAATAATCTCCAACACATATAGAATAAAACTAGAGTTATCAACAAAAAGAAAATAATTTTACCATCAAAAGCTTGGGGTGCTCTATATCAATTAATATATTTGATAATAAACAGATATTGGTAAAAGTAAAGTCTCTAAGAAGAAAACGTAAAAATCATAAAAAGAACCCCACGCTTTTGATGGTAAAATTATTTTCTTTTTGTTGACTATTTAACTCATGCCCCAAATGGGACTCAATGGCCAATCACGTTTCAATGATTTCTGTTTTACAACCAATCAGAGTCGTGTTTCACGAAATATTTATCAGTGTTATAATTACCATATTAAAGAAAGCTCCTCCTTTTTAATATTCTGAATAGGTCTGAGCATTATTTTCCACTGACTGAGCCTGTGAGAAATACGGCTACTAGATTGTATATATATAGTGCATGAATGTCAACACATGCCGCATGCGGGAGTTAATATGAAAACATTTGTAGCAATTGATCGTACCACCAAAAAAAGAAACCACTGTTTGCACTTTCTTAAATGTATTTTTTTCCCAGGTAACAATCCAGAAAAATATAATTGTCATATTTACATCATACGACAGTAAAAGTAAAGTAAAGTAAAGTAATCCCACTACAGGCCTCGGAAGGCCCTTGGGGTAGTAAGAGGTTAAGGCTCCCACATTTTCTAGACAATCGGCACTTGATGTCAGCCGGGTTGTCAGCCCTACGTGACGGCCGCCTTTACCCCCAGAACAAATATCCGGTACTCATTTCCGTTAGAGGCTGAGTCGACCCCAGGGCCATAGTGCCGCCAGAAGGTTTGGGTCAGTTTTAAAAATCCTGACCCCACCGGGACTTGAACCCTCGACCTTCCGACTTGTAGCGCAGTGCCTTAACCACTACGCTACGGTGTGCCCCACATCATACGACATCAGAAATGAATTAATATACAGTTTGATGTGTTTCATTTTTTCTCCACTAAGAGCATTCTTACAATATTGCGTTCCTTTGGCAATAAATACTATGATCTGGTTGCAGTGATAAACAAAAAAAGCATATGAAGCGTACCTATCGCTTCTCATTTGTTTTCAAACATCGCCGTTTACATTAAATATATAAATATTTTAAAATAACTATAGTTAAATAATGATTTGTGAGTAAACTGCTTAATTTTATTCGTTAAATAGTCCTAACAAGTGCTACTCTTGATTTCCAAATTCTCTAGATAAATTCACTCCTCACTTGGTGAGTCGTGAATTTATCGATAATTTGGAAATCACTCGTGGCATTACTTATGATAACTCTAGTTTTATTCTATGTGTTGGAGATGATTTTTTTTTTGTTGACCACTTTAATTTTATCCCAAGCGTGTTGGAAATTAAAATTATTTTTCATTTTTTAGTCCGGTTTTCTAATAAAGCGTGTTGTTTTAGTTTTTTAAAACTATTATTTATTTTAATCAATATCGTACTAAAAGTAAGTTCAGTATTTGCTATGAGAAAGTGTTACTGATGTAGTCTGTGGGAAGTTACAAGTTGAACTGGAAGTAATTAATAACGGGCAGCTTTGATCAGCGGATGTTAGTCCGTACTACCACGAACTGCAGGTGACAAGTTATCTCTACAGGAAGTAGCTTATAAAACTGAATTTGTTTACCACACATCACTTTCTCAGGAATGTAACTCGAGTGCAATAGTTTTGGACTCGTGTTTTCGCCGCCCCATGAAATATATTCCGTGTTTTTGTATTCTGTGAACCATATTCTGCAAAAAGGAACCAACCCTCCAATCTTAAATATATGAGTTAATGTTAAATTATTGTTCTGAAGTATCACTTCAATTTCCTGCAAAAAAATATCCAATCCAATTACAAACAACAACAAAGAATTACTCGCAGGCTCAACATGTATCAGTAAATATGTTTTCGGACTCGCAGAAGACGAAAATGATATTAGTTTTTTCCAATCACCTAACCGGAGTCAGATATTTCGATGACAACCTTTGGCAGAAGTGATCGTTTCCGTGAGAGTCGCAGGCGCTATTGTCTCTCAAACTGGTCACCCTTCTTTTTCTTTTGCGCGGTTTTATTACTCTTAGGGATTGTTAAACCCTCAGGAATACACAGTATACAAACTTTTCTGATTGCCTCTGTCAAATACGTGAAGTAATGGCTTGTAATACCTCGTTCTGTGCAGTTCGTTTTACATTACATCATTGTGATTGTGAAGTGTCGATATATGCATTATTGTGTATCGTTATAAATAAATTGAATTAAAACAATATACTACAATATATTTTACTACGTAAGTTTTTTTAGTGTTTTTTATAATTTTGCAATGTCTCGCCGCTGTAAGAATTCTCCTATTTATTCTGTTACGTATGTGGAGAGTACTGTACAAAATCTCAGCGCAGAACTAGTTATAAAGGCGTACAATTTATATTTCGGGAACTATAGTAAATTTGGAGATACTGATACATATTGGGCCCCCAATTTTTGCTGTACAAACAGCCAAAGGATTTTAATAGAGTGGTTAAAAGGTTCGCATTCGTGCATGTCATTTGCCATTCCAATGTTGTGGAGGGAACCTACGGACCACATCATTGACTTATTTCTGTATGGGTCAATATATCTGGTTTCACTTAAAAAAAATAAGCATTCTCTTCGCTAGCCAAATTTGCAGTCAGTCATGCGAACTGTTAAACATAGTGATTCTTCACCGAACTTGGATGACGTCAATGATGAACATGGCGAAAGGTTCCATGAAGACATTTTAGAAATGGAAAGGCGTTATAAAGGGAAATCAGTTACCAACATGCTTGCTGATTACTGCTGACAACTTATCACAGACGTTTCGGAGCCATCTTATCAGCGTAAGTCATCCAGGAAGAAGTTTTGAAAGTTGAGATTTTTGCTACAATTTAACCATATGTTGTAACGTAACTACTTATTTATCCGTCTTAGATAAACAATATTTTAAGTTTTTGGATCTTATATTATTTGGTTTTTACATAGATCAATTGCTTCTAGCAATATTATTGCAAAAAAAAATTGAAACTAAGTGCAGATAAGCAATACAATGCGAAAAATAACGAAAAACGTTCAACACGTCCTCGCATAAAACTGTTGGCGATAGAGAAAAACGGACTTCAAATTCGAACTCAGCGCATACCAATTAACTAAAATCACCTATTTTCATTTCTGCGAGCGACAAAGAGTTCAAATTTGTTGTTGTGTGTTATTATGCCATCAAAATAAAATGTAAACTGCCCTGCGATCCGCGTGAGCAGGTGGTCCATAGTAATTCTGCCCGAGGGCAGGTCTTTCACTGCAATCATAGCACTTCCATGCTATGATTTGCAGCTTTATTAGGGAATTGTAAGTGTGGTGGCTTCCCGTTGCTTTCCACACCGGTGAAGGATGATGATGATGATGGCCGGATGATTTTCTGGGACCGTTAGGTCTTAAGCTTCCTGATATTTATCTTACAGGTGAGGAAAATCCCGAAAAAAAAACCACAGCCAGGAGCCTGACCCGACCGGGAATCGAACGCGAGCCCGCTGCGCGACATGGCAGCACGATACCTCGGGACAACATAATAATAATAACAATAATAATAATAATAATAATAATAATAATAATAATAATAATAATAATAATAATAATAATAATAATAATAATAATAATAATAATAGTAATATCAGCACTTTAACTTGAAACAAATACAATAAATGGATAGCTAATGCTCCGGTAACGTTTATTTTCCTACATTTAAGTCTGACTTACTTACTTACTCACTGGCACTATCGAACCCGTAGGTTCATGGCCGCATGGACATAAGCTCTCCATACATCCCTATCCTGAGCTAATGATTTCCAATCATTCCCTGTATAATCTACTTCCCTCAAATCATAGTTAATGTTATTCTCCCACCTCATTCTTGGTCTACCAACTGGGCGTTTTCCCTATGGCTTTCCTACAAGAAGCTTCCATGCAAGTCTTTCATTCCCCATACGTGCAACATGTCCTGCCCATAGCAGTCTACAAGACTTAACTGTTCTTATTATATCTGGCTTCCTATACAGACCATGTAGTTCATTGTTATGTAGTATTCTCCATTCAGCTGTCTGTTCATCTCTCTTTGGTCCAAAAATTTTCCTAAGTACTTTATTCTCAAATACTTGTAATCTCCTTTCCTCCCTTAAAGTAAGAGTCCATGTTTCGCATCCATATAATATAACTGGTAGAATAATAGTTTTATATATTTTCAGTTTAACGTTTTTTGAAACGAGTTGGGACATCAAGAGTCTCTGCAATGCATAATAGCACGCATTTCCAGAATTGAGCCTATGTTTAATTTCTTTGTGCATCTCATTCCTATTTGTGATTATTGTTCCTAGGTATTTGAATTCAGCCACTTCCTCAAAATTTCCCTCATTTGTCATTAGCTTCCATTTCCATTATATAATGTATTTCTACGTGTGACCATATATTTAGTTTTATTGATGTTTACTTCCAGTTCTAATTTCTTAGTGTTACTCAATAGTGTGTGCGTGTTGTCCTTTAGTATCTCCTCGCTATCGGCCAATAATACTACATCATCAGCATGTCTGACAGACAATATTATTTCTCTGTACGTCTCATTAACCAAAAACCCTTAGGCATACAAATTCCGATGATCTTTCATTAACTTCATCTCCTATTTCAAGTAGGTCTACCACTATATTTTGCCACTGATTATACCACTTGCCCAGTCATTCGCTTGTATTATCGGTGGAAGGAGGCACTTTCCCCTCTTCACCACTAGCGCCAATTTGCTTCCCCCCCCGGGGCTAAAAAGTTAATGCGGTCGTGTAATAGCTAAACTTCTCAAGCCATGCCTTAATGGTCTTCCCATCAGATGCATTTCCTCCATATTCTCTCCGGTAATTTCTTTGCACTGTAATTATTGACTTCGTCTCTGCATACCAGAAAACAATTTGTGCTAGTTGCTGAGGAGTCGCCATTTTGATTTATGTAATTATTGTCCAACATGCGACAGATGAATTAACTGAAACAACGAAAACAAAAAAATTCTTTGAGTTTCTCTTTCTTTTAATACCAACCTCATTTCATAATTCCGCATACTTTGAGAGTTATGATTAATTAAAATGTGGGAGGTTTGAATGGGACACGGCGTATATTACACGAAACAACTGAATTTTAAATGAACTGAACATTATTTGAAACAATATAAAACAATAAATACGTACTTTCTGCCATTTTAACACTATTATTGTCTCACAGCCTCCTGTAGTTTCAACTAATAAACATTGCCCACACTGATCCATATTTGGTTCGTCTTCCGGGCTTATAGGCCGTGGTCTGGTTGTCTTCATACTCGACGTTTCGTCTACTGCTGCGGTAGACCTCATCAGGAGATACTGCGTGCTCTCTGTGAACTCCTCAACAGTCGGTAGCCAGTCTGCAGCCGACTGTTGAGGTGTTCACAGAGAGCACGCAGTATCTCCTGATGAGGTCTACCGCAGCAGTAGACGAAACGTCGAGTATGAAGACAACCAGACCACGGTCTATAAGCCCGGAAGACGAACAAAATAATAATAATAATAATAATAATAATAATAATAATAATGCTTTATTTATTCTGGCAGAGGATATGGATCAAGACGCCGGCCGTGAAAGCCTACAATTATATATTGCCCACACTATTAACGCTAGTCAATTGTTTGTAATGAACGCAAATATTTTCAACAAAGATGTTATTATTTTACTATTATTTATTATTTTTAAAACACCATCGTGCAAAAAATAACGTACAAGGCACGTTTGTGAAGTGTTTTATAGAATCTCGGAAATTAAAAGCCTCGCTATCTCTCGGTTTTTAAACATTTTCCTCAATTCTGTAAAAACCACTTCCCAACCTCTCAGTGTAACATACTGTTAGACGATTTGTTACCAATACAGAGTTTAGTAACGAGTTGCTTAAGTTAGAACAAAACCGAACAGAGTGTTCTAAGTGCATCGAGTTACTAAATTAGTAACGTGTTGTACTAGAGCATGCCATTAAATCTTTAGAGAATGAGGAAGGCTTACAACTCAATGGTATTAATGAGCTGTTAGTTTATGCTGATGATGTAGTACTATTGGCCGATAGCGAGGAGATACTAAAGGCCAACACACACACACACTATTGAGTAACTCTAAGAAATTAGGACTGGAAGTAAATATCAATAAAACTAAATATATGGTCACACGTAGAAATACATTATATAATGCAAATGGACAGCTAATGACAAATGAGGGAAATTTTGAGGAAGTGAGTGAATTCAAATACCTGGGAACAATAATCACAAATAGTAATGAGATGCACAAAGAAATTAAACATAGGCTCAATTCTGGAAATGCGTGCTATTATGCATTGCAGAGACTCTTGATGTCCCAACTCCTTTCAAAAAACGTTAAGCTGAAAATATATAAAACTATTATTCTACCAGTTATATTATATGGGTGCGAAACATGGACTCTTACTTTAAGGGAGGAAAGGAGATTACGAGTATTTGAGAATAAAGTTCTTAGGAAAATTTTTGGACCAAAGAGAGATGAACAGACAGGTGAATGGAGAACACTACATAACAATGAACTACATAGTCTTTATAGGAAGCCAGATATAATTAGAACAGTTAAGTCTCGTAGACTGCGATGGGCAGGACATGTTGCGCGTATGGGGAATGAAAGACGTGCATGGAAACTTCTTGTAGGAAAGCCAGAAGAAAAACGCCCAGTTGGTAGACCAAGAATGAGGTGGGAGAACAACATTAACTATGATTTGAGGGAAGCAGATTATACAGGGAATGATTGGAAAGCATTAGCTCAGGATAGGGATGTATGGAGAGCTTATGTACGCGCGGCCATGAACCTACAGGTTCGATAGTGCCAGTGAGTAAGTAAGTAAGTAAGTAAGTAAGTAAGTAAGTAAGTAAGTAAGTTGTCTACAATATTTTATCTACGTTCGGAGTGTTTTAGTACGTTTTTTTTCTCAAGTCTTCTTCTTCTTCTTCCTTTCATGTGATAGACCTAGTGGTCTGTTACGGTTTCAATCCAACGTTTGAAGGGTCTGCCCAAAGATCTCTTGCCTGGTGGCTGGTAATATTTAAGATCTGACGTGGTATTCTTGTTCTGCTCATTCTTCGTACGTGAGATTTCCAGTTGTTTCTGTATTTTTGTACATATTCCTTGACTGATTCTGTGTGTAATTCTTTGAGAATCTCAGAATTCCTTTTATGGTCTGTCCTTGAATAGCCCGCAGTACGTCTCATAAATTTAATTTCTGCCGCAGTTAGTCTTTGTTCATCTACACTGCGAATTGTCCAGGCCTCACTGCCGGAACATAATATGGGTCTGGCCAGTGTTTTATAAATTCTAGTTCGTGTGTGTTGCTGTACTGTCTCAAGTCTATTGGTTAATTAAAATGCATTTATCTACTATTATAACACTCAATGGCGCTTTAGTTCATAGTTACTAGGCAACAAAGACTATACTTTATATTCTAACAAATAATAGTTTATTTCATTTCCAACACTCTTGGGATAAAATTAAAGTGGTCAACAAAAAAATCATCTCCAACACATCTAGAAAAAGCTAGAGTTATATACAAGAAAAATAATTTTACTATCAAAAGCGTGGGGTGCTCTATATCAATTAATATATTTGATAATAAACAGATATTGGTAAAAGTAAAGTCTCTAAGAAGAAAATGTAAAAACCATCCCACGCTTTTGATGGTAAAATCATTTTTTTTGTAGATAACTCTAGTTTTATTCTATATGTGTTGGAGATGACGTTTTGTTGACCACTTTAATTTTATCCCAAGCGTGTCGGAAATAATTTTTTTTTCATTTTTTAGTCTGGTTTTCTAATAAAGCGTGTTGTTTTGGTTTTTTAAAACTATTATTTATTTTTTTATTTTTAGTTTAATTGATTGTCATAAACCGGAATCCCATGAAAATTTAATTGCTTACGATATTTTTAGATACTAGGCACGAATATAATTATATTTTTAAAAATTATTATTATCTAACATTATTATAATATGTTTTAATATTTTAATATAGATAAATAGTTACAGTTAATCGTATCCTTGTCATATTTTTTGGATAAATTACAATGCGGTAAGTTTACAAAATTGTCATTAATATTTTACAGAATAAGATAAAAATGAAAATATCTTTAAATTCGATACGATTGTAGTATGAACTAAAAGTAATACTCTTCTAAAAAAAAATCCTTCGGGCCGGATTTGAACCAGCGACCTGTGAATTACAGAAATTATATACCACTACAGTCCAACGCTCTACCAACTCAGCTACCAGACGATCTAATGTTAATTTCTTACTTCGATGGACTAAAAAGACTATAAGTCCGCAACCTTTTATACCGGTCTTTATTTTTTCATGTCCTGATGATCCTGGCCAGGATCTCAGAAAAAATGTATGAAATTATTGTATTGTCATTAGCCCTTTGCAAGTATACAAAGTTTCAATTGGATTCAATGTTTTAAGTGGGTGAAAATTTGTTTAAAGACCGTTACATTGACAGATACAGATCAAGCTAATATAAAGCATGTATTGAGCGGAGATGGCGATATTCACAGTTCTTAAGGAACAATGTTTTAAAGAAGTCCAAGATGCAACAATTACTATACTTCCAGAAAAATCAAGGAAAGTTTATTTATGCAGTTATACGAAATCATCATTAAAGGGTATCTTACGTTTTGTTGAACCTGCATTTTATGTTTTGATAGCGTGTTTTGTTAGATATATAGTTTTGTTGCCTAGTATTATTGCCTCACTCTGACGGTTAACCGTTTATACAAAAGCGGGTGCCGCGCGGCAATGCTTGACACGCGGTGTTGTCACGTTTCTCATAGCGATATGTGTATATTATCCAAAGGCAGAAGACATTGATCGTATTTATGTTATTATTTAATTTTTATGTTATTATTTGGTATTGTTTAACTTTCAAAATTAAAATTATATATGTATTTATTAATTAAATAATTTAAATTCTATATTACATAGCTTATAGGTCTACATAAATTTAATATTTATACATCATGATGAAAATAATAATAACAATAATATTATTATTAGGCCCTGTTATTATTATTATTTTTTATTGTTAATTGTTGGATCTGAAATATTTTTGCATGGCCACCACATGTTGAAATCTCTTATATATTAAACTAATATGTAGATATTGTACTATTATTCGAGCTAATATCACAATAAATCACTGATAATCATAATATTAATTACAGTATCCAATTTTATAACTGGATCGACTGCTCCACGTTCTGAGTTTTGCATGGCCACCACACGTAAAAATATCTTATATATTAAACTAATATGTAGATACTGTACTATTATTCGAGCTAATATCACAATAAATCACTGATAATCATAATATTAATTACAGTATCCAATTTTATAACTGGATCGACTGCTCCACGTTCTGAGTTTTGCATGGCCACCACACGTAGAAATCTCTTATATATTAAACTAATATGTAGATATTGTACTATTATTCGAGCTAATATCACAATAAATCACTGATAATCATAATATTAATTACAGTATCCAATTTTATAACTGGATCGACTGCTCCACGTTCTGAGTTTTAATTGAAACTGAGGGAAGAATAGCAATGTGGCAACATCGTGGTAGTCGCGGCAGTCCAGATCTTTGTATTTTAATAACATATAACAGCTGCGGGGAAACAAAGCGAGCCGCTCGTTAAGCATCATAGTGAGGCGATAATAACTACGAACTAAAGCGTCACTGTTTGTTTTAATAGTAAATAAAATTCTTTCGAGAATTTCCTCATGCGTATTTAGGATTGAAGATTTGTATTTCAGAATTCAATCAAATCTTTAGAGGATAAAGAGGACGTTGAACCGCGTGTTATTAATCGGGTGTTCCTATTTATACGGATGAAGTAGTATTATTAAAGGATAGTGAAGATACACTAAATCCTAACGCACACATTTTATTAGATAACATTAAAAAAACTGGGACTGGAAGTCAATATTTATTTTGCTTATTTTGCTAGAGGCAGACACATTGATAAAAATAACTCATCAGGATTAGGGAGCGGATTAATAATAATAATAATAATCATCATCATCATCATCGTCCTTTCAAGTATTAGGCCCAGTGGCCCGTTACGGTCTCCCGCCATCTCCGAAAAGGTCGACCCACAGATCTTCTGTCTCGAGGAATGTAGTGAAGAATTTGTTTTGGTATTCTGTGACGATCCATGCGCTGAATACGGGCTAGCCAATTGTTTCTATATTCTTGGAGGTATTCAGATATAGGTACGATGTTTAACTCTCTGGCTATTGTTGAATTTCTTTGGTGGTCTAGAAGGCTATAACCTGCAGTTCGTCGCAGAAATTTCATCTCCGTGCCTGTAATATGACGATCATCCTGAGTTCTCATGGTCCAAGCTTCACTGCCATAACAGATTATGGGTCTAGCGAGAATTTGATAGATTTTCATTTTTGTGTGTCTCTGCACTTTTGATGGTTTGAAAACTTGGTTGATAATTCTTAAAGCTTTATTATAGTTTTGTATTTTAAAGGATATATCACATTCCTCATTATAAGTTAGATTATATCCTAAGTATTTAAATGAATTAACTTGCTCTAATATTGAATTCTGAATAAAAATTTTACTTCTTACTGGGAATTTCCCTTGAAAGGCCATAACTTTAGATTTTGTTGTTGATATTTCCATGTTAAATCGTTGGGCTATTATATTAAGATGATGAGTGGAATATTGTAATTCATCTTCATTATTGCCGAAAAGAGCCTGATCATCTGCATATAAGAGTGTGTCTAAAATTGTGTGTCTTGAGAGTGGAATATTACCATGAACTGTCAATCTCCAGTGTCTGATGATAGCATTAATGTATACATTAAATAGAAGTGGTGATAGAGGGCATCCTTGTCTGACTCCGCAATTTATTTGTTTCCAATCTGACAATTCTGTTCCTATTTGTACTGCTACGATGTTATTTTTATGCAGATTAAAAATTGTTTGGATCAGTTGATTTGGTGTTCCATCATCAGTTAAGATATCTAAAAGTCTTTGTCTGTCAACTCTATCAAATGCTTTGATAAAATCTATAAACGCTATATGTAGTTCTTTATTGAATTCTTTGTGCTTTTCGATAAGAAGTTTTGGGGTGAAATAACCATCGGCACAGGATCTTCCCTTACGAAAACCATAATAATAATAATAATAATAATAATAATAATAATAATAATAATAATAACAATAATAATAATAACAATAATAATAATAATAATAATAATAATAATAATAATAATAATAATAATAATAATAATAATAATAATAATAATAATAGCTTTATTTTACCTGGCAGAGTTAAGGCCTTGTCTGCCACTCAACCAGTTTAAAAAAATAGTTTTACATCTAAATTACAATATACATAAACGATTACATGTTATAAATACAATACAATTAATATTTATAATGTATTTTGATTTACTCTAAATTTAACGAATTAAATATATAATATGTACAAGATATATAAAAAACGAGAAAAAGATTATTAATGACATAGTATAAATTTAAATAAATAGAGAAAAAATTAATTATTAGACAACAGGTGCCTGTATAAGCGTGACTTAAAGGTGCCAAGTGTGCGGCAAACCCTGGTATCTTGAGGAAGGAGATTCCAGGAGCGGGCAGAGGCTACTGTGAAGGAAGTAGAATAAGAGGAAGTGCTATGAAGAGGAACTGTTAGCAGACTGTTATCTTGTGACCTAGTGTCAATATTGTGGTAAGAGGACAACTTCTCAAATCTGGACGCCAGGTAACTAGGAGTGTAGGAATTCAGGCTTTGTCGCAGTTCGATATAACCATATTATAGGCTATTATTGTTAATATTAATATTACTATTATTACTAACTATCTAACTCACTGGCACTATCGAACCCGTAGGTTCATGGCCTCGCGGACATACGCTCTTCATACATCCCTATCCTGAGATAATGTTTTTCAATCATTCCCTGTATAATATACTTCCCTCAAACCATAGTTAATGTTATACTCCCACCTCATTCTTTGTCTACAAACTGGGCGTTTTTCCTTCTGGTTTTCCTACAAGAAGTTTCCATGCACGTCTTTCATTCCCCGTTCGTGCCCCATGTCCTGGCCATCGCAGTCTACGAGACATAGCTATTCTTATTACATCTAGCTTCCTATAAAGACCACTGTTGTGTAGTCTATCCGAACTCTGGAAAAAAGCTATAGTCAGACCAATCCCTAAAATGAAATTACCTGTAACACCAAACTTATGTGTTCTCGTTATATCTGGCTTCCTATAAAGACAATGTAGTTCATTGTTAAGTAGTATTCTCCATTCACCTGTCTATTCATCTCTCTTTGGTCCAAAATTACTATTATTACTATCATTATTATTTCTTAGAATTTTTTGGACCAAATAGCGATGAACAGAGAGGTTGAATGAATAATACTACATAACAGTGAACTACATGATCTTTATAGGAAACCAATTAAGTCTCGTAGACTGCGATAGGCAGGACATGTGGCACGAATGGGGAATAAAAGATGCGTATGGAAGCTACTTGTAGTAAAGTTGAGTTGGTAGACCGAGAATAAAGTGGGAGAATAACTTTAACAGTGATTTGAGGGAAGTAGATTATACAAGGATCATCATCATCATCATAGTACATTCACGAATCTAGGCCATTTGTTGACCTGTTTCGGCCTCAAGAGAAACACCATCCAGAAGTCTTTTGAGTGGACGTCCTGGTCTTCTTCTTCCTGCAGGTTGATATCTTAACATTAGTTTGGGTATTCTGTGATCTTCCATTCGATGAACATGTTGTATCCATCTTGACTTATAATCAGAAATTTTGTTTTCTAAAGATTCCATGTGTAATTCTTCTAAGATGTCTTCATTTTTTTTGTGATCTAGTAGTGTGTATCCTGCAGTCCTCCGAAGATATCTCATTTCAGCAGATCTAAGTCTCTGTATATCCTTCTGTTTCAACGTCCATACTTCGCTACCATACAAAAGAGTTGGAAGAGCCAGTGTTTTGTACACTTTCAGTCTTGAATGCTTTTGGACTAACTGTGGCTTGAAGATAGAATTTATTAACCCTAAAATTCTTAAAAATTTAGATATTTTTGCATTTACATCCTTTTCTTCTTCATATGAGATATTGCATCCTAGATATGTAAAATTATTCACCTGCTCCAAAATTTTATTGTCCAGTACAATTTTACTTCTGACAGGATCTACAACTTGAAATGCCATAATTTTTGTTTTTTCTGTAGATATCTTTAATCCATATTCTTCTGTAATTTTGTTAAGTTCATACAGACCTTTCTGTAGATTATCTTCGGAATTTGCTATTATTATTTGGTCATCTGCAAACAATAGGGTGTTTAATTTTCTATTTTCTGATATTCTTATTCCAAATTTATATGTTTTGTTCCAGCAACATATTATTATACAAGGAATGATTGGAAAATATTTGCTCAGGATAGGGATGTATGGAGAGCTTATGTCCACGTGGCCATGAACCTACGGGTTCCATAGTGTCATTGAGAGAATGACCTCATCAGTAGTTCAGAATTCATTTTAAAAATACAGAGAGCACATGCTGATAAACATTTTTATTAAGTAACTGAACAAAACAATCTTTTGAAACAAATGAAATTAATATTCTGAGGAAGATAGTACGTAAATCAAGGAAAGATCCGATTGAGGGTCTTTCCACTTTTCAGCGGTTGCCCTTTTACCAGCCGGCTGCTGGCCCTTCACATCCACATGTGTCAATCACAGAGGTAGATGATCAACAGCCAGTATAGGGGTGACATGTGGTTAGCATGTCGAGTCCCCCAGCCGTTATAGCTGGTTCCTCAACCTGGAGCCGCTACTTATTGTAGCTACCCAATTGCCTCACGATGCTGGGTGGGCACCGGTCCCATACTGGCCGAAATACCATGAGAAAATTTCTTCCCCCATGGAGACTCGAACCAGCGCAAGTCCCGTAGCTCTGCGCCAAGGCTTCCTACCTTAACCGCTCGGCTACGGCGCGGGACAAGGAAAGATCAGATTAAAAATAAGAAATAAGAAGTCAGCTGAATATTCAATCAATATATGTATATATACATTTTTTTTTAATGGAATCAACATATTACCCATCCAAGTGTTTTGTGCAGGAGGAAAATATGTTAACTAACAAACTATCTTTCTCTTTCTATTCCTTACTATGTTGCCACTTCCTGTCCTTTGTATTATGTTGCTTGATTGGCAGGTAGAGAGCTGACAAATACTTACTTACTTACTCACTGGCACTATCGAACCCGTAGGTTCATGGCCGCACGGACATAAGCTCTCCATACATCCCTATTCTGAGCTAATGCTTTCCAATCATTCCCTGTATAATCCTTTGGCATGGGTTCCCTGAAGTAGTCCCCGCCCGGAGAACCCAATGGGGGACTATTTGACCTCCAGAAAATTTTACCCCAGTTGAACCCATGTCCGCATTTCTTGACGGTTCTATTTTTACGGTGAAAGATCGTCACTCTTTCGACCAAGGTACTTTTTTCGTCTGGCTTATCACCTTCGACCAGTCCGGCATGGGTAACCCTATCGGCAGCAATGCTACCGCCGGCATAGCTCTCAGGATCATTTAAGCACGCAAGCCACTCCACCACGACAAGGTAAAGATACCATGGAGGGAGAGAGCTGACAAATACTGTGTATTTTAATGATCCGTCGTTCTGCGCGGTCAGTGGCAGAATGACTAACTTGACAACCCTGTTACTTTTGGGGTGACGCCTAGGAATGAGCTGTCCCTTCCTTGCCCTTCTCATTACATGTTGTCACTTGTGATTTATTGTGAGGCTGGTAACAGAGAGACGACAAATACTGTGATTTTAATTGATCCGACCGCTTGAGCGTTCCGTGCTTAAATGACTAATTTGACATCCATGTTAAGATCTTTCACACGTGTTTAGAGATTCTCCGCCACATTTGAAGTTGAAAAAATTCAATACGTGATTGGATGTACAGTTTTCTCCTACATCCCTTCCACAGATTCGGTAGATCGGCGACACTAGCGCTAAAACTCTTCCCCTCCGCCCGTGCACAGTTAACTTGGATGTGTAATACATCCCGCATGCCAACAGATTGAATTATTATTTATTTATTTATTTATTTAGCCTTTTGGAGTTAAGGCCATGTGACATCTTCCACTCACCAGGACAAATTTATGTTACATCAGAATATATTTTTTTTGTAAGCCCACGTTTTCCCTTTATAGAGATTTAGGCGCTCTCCCCCTACAGGGAAGAATTTGAACCACACTAATTTAGTTACACTTGTTTTCGTATATATGTCATGTTTTAGTGGCCCGTGGTCAGCGTTCCGCCTCATACTGACATCTAGGAAACCAAGGTAGTACAAGGACGGGACAATTCGGTAAATTTTGCTTAGAGGCCTTTTCATTCAGGCTTAAGGATTTTTTACGAGCCTGAAAATCTTCAGACTCGGGACCCACGGCTTAAAGTCCCTCCCGGAGGACTTGCTCCTTGGATTTTTCCGTCATAAAAAATCCATCGACCCCGGCCGGGTTTGAACCCGGGACCAAAGGCAAGGAGCATAACCACTAGTCCACCGCGGCCGATTTCCATCAGAATATAACAATCGTAACACTGGTCAACATGATTTTTGTCTCATGAGTACCAATAGTTGTACTTAATGCAGTTTTTTTATCGTCTTTTCAATTATGTATTCGGAATCTCTCAATCACCCATAGTTTTGTATTTCAGTTTAAATTAAAGAATTTAAATAATTATTTTTTAATAAACTTTTTTCGTCTATTTGTTCATTGTAAAATAAAACAAAATGAGCTAACTCGATAGATTTCAGCTATGGAAAAGCGATATCAAAGCAAATAGAATCCTAATATGCTGGCCGATTATTGTTGGACCATCAAGAGGGATACTCCACAGGCGAAATATAGCAGAAAATAGTCATTTTTTACTTTCTAGGTGAGTCCGAATGTTCGAATATTGTGTAGTTACGAATGTAGAAAATATTAAAGTGTTTGAAATTATAAATGTCTGTCTCTCGGAAACCTTGTGCGATGGAAAAAAAACCGATATATTTGAATTCAGGAGAAAAAAAAAACATATTATCAGAATCACATATTTTTCTATCTGAGACAAAAAAAAAGTTTTTTTTGCTAAGTGTAATTAACTCTAATATTAAATACTAAATGAAGATTTGACCAATAAGTTCTCCGATTGATGGTCTTTCCACTTTTCAGCGGTTGCCCTTTTACCAGCCGGCTGCTGGCCCTTCACATCCACATGTGTCAATCACAGAGGTAGATGATCAACAGCCAGTGTAGGGGTGACATGTGGTTAGCATGTCGAGTCCCCCAGCCGTTATAGCTGGTTCCTCAACCTGGAGCCGCTACTTATTGTAGCTACCCAATTGCCTCACGATGCTGGGTGGGCACCGGTCCCATACTGGCCGAAATACCATGAGAAAATTTCTTCCCCCATGGAGACTCGAACCAGCGCAAGTCCCGTAGCTCTGCGCCAAGGCTTCCTACCTTAACCGCTCGGCTACGGCGCGGGACACCAATAAGTTAATATCTATTATATTATGATCTATAATACAGGGAATTCATTTTAAGAGGAAACCTCACATCATTCTGCCGCCGCGACCAGACTGCTGAAATTTCTCAAATACATTTCAAATAAAATCTCAAATAAATGGTGAGTAATGGTGAGTAATGAGCCTCTATGTGTAGGCCTATTTTTTATAATAATCTAATTAGTTGAGCTATTTGTATTTTGTCGCTCTCTGAATATCATATGGCAAGGAGAAAATCCACCTCAAGTTTGGTCAAAATCATTAGTAATTCCAATATTTAAAAAATGAGATAAGACCAATTGTGATAATTACAGAGGGATCAGCTTATTAAACTCTGGTTACAAAATGTATTCCACTATTATTAAGAATAAATTATATAAATATTATGAAGATATACTTGGAGAAGAACAAAATGGCTTCCGGAAGGGTAGATCATGCTCTGATGGATATTTCACAATGCAAATTTTGATTGAAAAACATCGTAAATTTAATATAGAAACACACTTGGCATTTATTGACTTTAAAAAAGCCTTTGATAAAGTGAACAGAAGTCTGTTATTTGAAATTTTGATGAAAGATCAGATCCCAATGCAGATCATATATAATATTTATAACATTTATAAGTCAACTCTCATTGCAATAAAAATAAAAGAAAAAAATAACTCAATGGAAAGAAATAAACTCAGGAGTGAGACAAGGTTGTGGCCTCTCCCCTCTGCTTTTTAACATATATATGAATGCCATTGTAAAAGACTTTAGAGAAACAAAACATGGAAGTATCACTATCAATAGAAATTTAAAATTAGATATAATAATGTTTGCAGATGATCTTGTTTTATACTAACAACATCTGAAGATGATTTACAATGGTCAGTACATAATTTAAATTTGATAGCCAAGAAATATTCAATGGAAATATCTACCAATAAAACCAAAAATAATGGTATTTTGTGGAAAATCCCCAATACCAAGCAAAATTTGTTTAAATAACAAAGTTTTAGAGAGAGTTAATGAGTTTACTTATTTAGGATATAAACTCTCTTTTGTTGAAAATTTGGATTTATCAGAGAAAATTGTGAAATTCAACAAATCAATGGGAATCATTAATAGAGTTTTAAAACCTTCATTAGTGGCAAAAAATCAACTCGTACTCGTCTTTATCAAATAATGGCTCGACCAGTCCTATGTTATGGGAGTGAAGCGTGGACTATAAGGACGAGAGATGAAAGCAGACTAACAGCTTGTGAGATGAAATTTATGCGCCGAACAGGTGGCTACACCAAATGGGATCGAAAGAAAAATGTAGAAATTCTTCAAGAACTTAATGTGTCACCAATACTGGATTATATCTCCAGATATCAGCTAAACTGGAAGGGAGATGTCTCAAGAATGGCTAGATCCAGGATCCCCAAGGCAATAATGAACTACTGTCCAAGTGGGAAACGGTCACTTGGTCGACCTATGAAAAGATGGCACGAAAACCGCTTTCTCAGGCCGTAACAGTTCTTCTAGGACTAATACCTGGCAGGATGATGATGATGATGTATTTTGTAGCTTCTATCTTCATTTGCCGGTAGTAACGGAACAAGCACCCCGCCGATGCAAGCGCAATAGCGTGCAAAGTGAGAGCCGCTGCAACGCTGTAAAAAGGTTTCCACTTAAAATGGATTCCCTCTACAGCCAGTTAATGAGAATTGTACACATAGTAACATCATCACTTTTAAAATTCATATTAAAGCACCGTTGAGGTTATGCAATAAGATGTTAAATATAAAATTGGTACCTGGTAAGTCAGTCATCCTCAATTAATTGAAGATGAGATACATATATTAGGAAAATGTAATGATTTAGAATATTGGAGACGTCAGTTATTACCGGAAAGATTTCTAAATTCAAATCGGGAAAGATTGGCATGCTACGAGTTATTGGCAAATCCAGAAAATTGGATAAACTTGGGTAGATTTCTGGACAAAACGCGGAAAATAAAAACAACACTCATTCATGAATAAATATAGCCTATGTTATCAAAATGCGATACCATTAATTCTTAACTAATATATATAAATTAATTAGTGTATAATGCTATTGTGTTATTATTCTTCTTCTTCTTCCTTCCAAGTATTAGGCCAAGGCCTGTTACGATCCTATAGAAAATTTTCCCTCCAGCGTTTCATAGGACAGCCCAGTAATCTTCGTCCTATTGGTATATAATTATAAACAGCTTTGGGGATCCGATTTGAGCTCATTCTTTCAAGATGATGTTTCCAATTTAGTTGGTACTGTTTAATATATTCCAAAATTGGCGTAGTCTTCAATTCTTTTAAGATATCGGTGTTCCTTTTCCGATCCCATCTGGTGTAACCCGCTGTTCTGCGCATGAATCTCATTTCACAAGCCGTTATTCTGCTTTCATATTGTTTTTTTAGTGTCCATGCTTCACTACCATAGGTCAACACTGGTCTAGCCAAAGTGTTATATAAACGTAATCTGGTGTATCTAAGAGATACAAGGGATGGTTTCATAACTTGATTAATAATTCCTAAACTTTTATTATAACTAGTAACTTTTTCAGGGATATCCTTTTCATCCCAGATAGAGAGATTATTTAATTGTAATATTATTGTGTTTTCTTTATGTAATTGTAATGTTATTGCTTTTTTTGTTATTTTTCTTTACACTAGTAGCAATTATTACTTTATTGTAACGGACTGTCAACAGCACGTACGGCTTACTGCCCGTGCGACCCATATTTGTAAATAATATTGTAAATATCTTACTTTTTGTCTAATAAAGTCCTCCTACTACTACTACTACTAAAAACTAAATAATTAAATAGTTTAAATAACATCTTAATATTTTTTAAAAATAATTTACTTAAGGATGACTGACTCACCAGGCACCATTTTACATCTTATTACATAGTATCCACCGCTGTGGTCTCGAGGTAGCGTGCTGTCTCTTCACGCAGCGGGCCCGGGTTCGATCCCCGGTCGGGGCAGTTTTTCTGGGTGAAGTTTTTATTGGGGTTTTTCCTCGCCTGTAAGACAAATGTGAGAAAAACTTTAAGGCCCAAACAGTCCCCGAAATCATATGGCCATCATCATCATCCTTATCATTATCATCATCATCATCCTTCACCGGTGTGGAAAGCAACGGAAAACTACCACACCTACACAATTCCCTAGTAAAGCTGCAAGCATAGCATGAAAATGCTATGATTGCAGTGAAGGACCTGCCTTCGGGCAGAATAACTATGGATGGAATACACAGTAAGAGATAAGTTACCAGAGGATGAGAGAAGGCACCTGGAAGACCAAAAAAAAAAAGAAAAAAAGATAAAGGAACTCTTAATTATGAATGGAACAGGCCATGGACCTAAACAAAGAGGAGAATACTAATAATAATAATAATAATAATAATAATAATAATAATAATAATAAGAAGACTGAGTGTTATGGACCCAACGTTACCGTTGTAGGGGATTAATTTAATATGAAGTGTTTAAATATATAGTAGCCTGGGTTCCTCTCAGAAAAGTGGAGGTGTTGGATTCAATTGAAATTGTTGCTTGGTAGAGCAAGATGGGATTAGTAACCCAAGCAGAAATAAACTCCCTTCGAAAAGGAGAGAAAGTTAGAGAATTCTGTAGATTTAAGAGAAGTGAAAAGAACTCTCAAACCTGAAATAAGGAGTGTAAGCAAAATTTCTTGTCCATTTAAGTAAAACGAAGCAACTTAAATCACCAGAGGTTTTAACGCATTTCATAAACCTTTCGAATAGCTAAAAAAAAAGTTCAGGGAGTAACAGATAAAGTCGTTCTCCTTTCAGAATCCGAAGATAATTTACACAAAGACTATTTAACTCATGCCCCAAATGGGAGTCAATGACCAATCACGTTTCAATGATTTCTGTTTTACAACCAATCAGAGTCGTGTTTCACCAAATATTTACCAGTGTTATAATTACCATATTAAAGAAAGCTCCTCCTTACAATATTGCGTTCCTTTGGCAATAAATAGTATGATCTGGTTGCAGTGATAAACAAATGAAGCAGTAGAAGCGTACCTATCGTTTCTCATTTGTTTTCAAACATCGCCGTTTACATTAAATATATAAATATTTTAAAATAACTATAGTTAAATAATGATTTGTGAGTAAACAGCTTAATTTTATTCGTTAAATAGTCCTAACAAATGCCACTCTTGATTTCCAAATTCTCTAGATAAATTGGAAATCACTCGTGGCATTACTTATGACTATTTAGCTCATGCCCCAAATGGGAGTCAATGACCAATCACGTTTCAATGATTTCTGTTTTACAACCAATCAGAGTCGTGTTTCACGAAATATTTATCAGAGTTATAATTACCATATTAAAGAAAGCTCCTCCTTTTTAATATTCTGAATTAGTATGATCTAGTTGCAGTGATAAACAAAAGAAGCAGATGAAGCATACCTATCGTTTCTCATTTGTTTTCAAACATCGCCGTTTACATTAGATATATAAATATTTTAAAATAACTACAGTTAAATAATGATTTGTGAGTAAACAGCTTAATTTTATTCGTTAAATAGTCCTAACATTACTTATGATCATTACATCAATTTAATATACATGCCAGAAATTACAATATGGAAATTAATACAGGATGCGGCAGAAACAGTGACAAATTTTTAACATGTTATGTTGGCATAAAGAAATATAACTACACATTATTAGTGTACATTGTTCGAAGGAACACATCCTACCATTAATTACACATGTCACTTTTTGTCAGTTATGTTCTTTAGGAGGAAACTAAAATGGAAATTTATAAGAGCATAATACAGAATATTTTGTCATATGGAAGTGAAACCCGTGAGGGGTTGCTGATCCCCCAACGGGCGCCTCCCCAGGTGGTGGATAGGGGAATGCCTCCTAAATATAGGTGGTACCGGGGAAATGAAATACCCGGGGTGAACCAAAATCAGCATAGCGTCTGTTCCAGATTGGACGGCTATAATGGGCAGGTAGAGCTCAGAGCCGAAGAGAAGGCAATCTACCTAAGGGAAGACACCCTAAAAACAAAGCTGAAGCAAGTTGGGAGGCTGTAAGGTGGCAATCCCACCACCCAACTATATCTGCGCAGCCCTTGTAAGGCGGCCAGATGAATTTTCTATTACTAAAAAGCGAAGGAGAAAGCCTGACGGAAAAAATAAAAAGAACCTTAGGTTGGAAAACAAGGAAAGATACGAAACTTAAATTATATAAAACAATGGCTGTTCCTTTGTTGTTGTATGGAAGTGAAAATTGGATAATGAAATCAAGGGATAAAAGCAGGATACAGACTGCGAAAATGCTGTTTTTACGTAATGTGAAAGGATGCACAAGAGCGGATAGAATAAGGAATGAAACTATACGAGAAGAATTAAATATATATAAAATTGAACATAAAATCAGCGAAAATAATAAGAAATGGACAGAACACTTAATGAGAATGAACAACGAAAGAATACCAAAAAGAACCTTCCTGTATAATCCCAGAGGAACAAGAGATTATGGCCGACCACGTAGAAGATGGACTCCACTTTTAACTTCGCCGGAACAGGCTGCATAGCCTAAACGTTGTAGTAGAAGAAGAAGAATAAGAACTTGGTCTTTGACGGAATTACAAAAGAATAAAATTAGAACAGTTGAATTTGATTATTTTAGAAGCCTCCAAAATGCAAGACAAGATAAAATGAGAAATGCATTCCTTTTGAGAGAAATGAATGTCATCACATGTTGTTAAAATTATTGAAAATCAAACGCTTAAATGGTATGGTCATGTACAAAGAACGGAAAATGAAAGATGGCAAAAAAATATATACCAGTGGTCACCCCTGGAAGAAATAAACGTGGCAGACCAAGATGGAAATGGAAAACCTACGTCAGAACCATAATGGATGATAGGAATTTGGAAGAGGGAGATTGGAATGATAGAGATAAATGGAAACTGAAGATGGCAAACCTATAAGTGGGGGAAAGTCGAAGAAGAAGAATAATGATCTTTAGGTGTCCACAGTTATTGGCGATGCAATCTTCAGCACGAACACGCACATTCTTCACAACCTTACGAAGAGTGTCACCTGTTATGACCTCGATTTCGGCGTGAATGTTGTTTTCCAAGTCTTCAAGATGTGTTGGCTTGTTAGCATACACTTTGGATTTTACGAATCCCCACAGAAAAAAATCAGAAGCCGATAAATCGGGCGAACAGGGTGGCCAGTTGACATTACCAAAGCAGCTCCTACTCTTACAATGTTGTTCGGGGTTCGAACCGTACGTGGCCCTACCAGGTGGCTTATTGTTTGTCGCAGATGCTGTTGCTCTGAACTGCTGGACCCATCTCCTAATCGACTTCCGAGACGGAATTTGATCATTCCGACCAATGTTAAAGTGTTGCCGAAATAAACGCTGTGTCCGTACGACACTGTCACCACATTTGAAAAACGTTTCTATTGCAAATGCACGGTGTTCGTTTGACCAACGCTCCATACTGACTGGCAATGCTTTGAACTGCACTACGCATTGGTACCAATATCAATTCTGTAGGAAGCCGTGTTCAATAATGGCGGGCAATTTAAAATGAGTCATTCTTTCTACTGCATCTATACGAATAAAACTAAATGCTTAACAATGTCAATAGAACCAGTAAGATGCAAATTAAAAGTTGGAAGAAAAATTATAGAACAAGTATTTACTTACACATAGTTAATTCCCTAAGCCCAAATGCTACGAACCGTTGCTACGATTTTTACAAATGGCGGCTTCTTTATTAAGAAGACTTTTATTGGGAATTTAAACATTACTTATAAAGCCAGTAGTGCTTCTTACAATGTTAATATTATTCATTTTTAAACATCTTAATGATAAACAAATTATATTTGAAAGGAAAAGATGTTTAAAAACGAATAATATTAACATTGAAAGAAGCACTACTGGCTTTATAAGTAATGTTTAAATTCCCAATAAAAAGTCTTCTTAATAAAGAAGCCGCCATTTGCAAAAATCGTAGCAACGGCTCCTAGCATTTAGGGTTAGGGAATTAACTATGTGTAAGAGAAAAATACGCGTTTAGATTGGAGGCCTAGGCAGCTCAGATGGAAGAGCATTGACATAGAGAGTCAAAGGTCTGGGTTCAAACCCCAGTCTAGGCGTATATTTTTCTTTTCAAATATAATTTGTCCATCATTAAGATGTTTAAAACGAATAATATTAACAAGTACTTACTTACTCACTGGCACTATCGAACCCGTAGTTTTATGGCAGCGCGGACATAAGCTCTCCATACATCCCTATCCTGAGCTAATCCTTTCTAAACACTCCTTGTATAATGTACTTCCCTCAAATCATGGTTAATATTATTCTCCCACCTCATTCTTGGTCTACCAATTGCTCATTTTCCCTCTGGTTTTCCTACAAGAAGCTTCCATGTACGTCTTTCATTCCCCATTCGTGCCACATGTCCTGCCCATCGCAGTCTACGAGACATAACTATTCTTCATATTTGAAGAGAAAAATTATACGCTCAGACCGGGACTTGAACCCGGGACCCTTGGTTCTCTAGACCAAGTGCTCTACCAACTGAGCTACCTGAGCAAGTATCGATCTAAACGCAAATCTTTCTCTATATACATTGTAATTCCCGTCCAAATAATTTTTCTCTTCAAATGTGATTTATCCATCATTGAGATGTACGAAATCAATAATAAAAACATGGAAAAAGCCGTACTGGCTGTAATGTATAATTCCCAAATATGTCTTCTTAATAAAGGAGCCGCCATTTGCAAGATAGAAGCATGGCTTCATAGCATTTGGTGGACGGGAATTACAATGTATATAGAGAAAGATTTGCGTTTAGATCGGTACTTGCTCAGGTAGCTCAGTTGGTAGAGCACTTGGTCTAGAGAACCAAGGGTCCCGGGTTCAAGTCCCGGTCTGAGCGTATAATTTTTCTCTTCAAATATGATTTATCCATCATTGAGATGTACGAAATCAATAATAAAAAAATAACTATTCTTATTTTATCTGGCTTCCTATAAAGACCACTGTTGTGAAGACTTCTCCATTCACCTGTGTGTTCATCTCTCTTTTGTCCAAAAATTTTCCTAAGAACTTTATTCTCAAATACTCGTAAACTCCTTTCCTCCCTTAAAGTACTTGTATGCGCATACAAACCATTTATTTTAATATTGTCTATCAACCGATGCATATTTCTGGCTCTAACTTTCTTTCCGTTGACCATTCCTTTTAGGGCATGTCGATTGACTAGAAAAAGTGGGAGCCTTAGTGGTTATGCTCCTTGTCTCTGATCCCGAGGGTCGCGGGTTCAAACCCGGTCGGGGTCGATGGATTTTTTAGGATGGAAAAGCCCAAGGAGGAAGTCTTCAGGGAGGGACTTTAAGCCGTGGGTCCCGAGTCTGAAGATTTTCAGGCTCGTAAAAGATCCTTAAGCCTGAATGAAAAGGCCTCTAAGCAAAATTTACCGAATTTTTCCGACCTAGTACTACCTTGGTTTCCTAGATGTCAGTATGAGGCGGAACGCTTACCACGGACCACTCAAATGACATCTATACGAAAACAAGTGTAACTAAATTAGTATGAAATAATCAATTGGAGTTGGTGTTTACTTGATGAAAATCCGTATTAATTTTGAAATTTTACATGTTTGTGATAAGAGTAAGAAGTTAGATCTTTTGGAGGCCGTAGAAATAAATAAATTCAAAAGTAGTAACAAACTGTTAAATTCTCAACTTGATTTGAATGAATCCCCTTTGTTAAATTTAAAAATTTAAATAAATATTGTTGTATTGTTGCTTAGATCAGTTGGAACACAATTCATAATTTGTTAACATGTCTGAAGAAGGTACAGTGTACCGAAACAGCTGTCACTGAATTATATAATAAATATGAAAATCAAATAAAAATAAATTAGTATGGTTCAAATTCTTCCCTGTAGGGAGAGAGCGCCTAAATCTCTGTTGAGGGAAATATGGGCTTACAAGAAGAAGAAGAAGAAGAAGAAGAAGGAATATTCCACAATACAGCGTTTCTCCTTCAACCCAAAGTGATTTGTCACCAGAGGTTCCTGTCTAAAGCATTTTCTTCCCCCAAATTTCTAGCTTCCATACTTCTCTTCACTCCATCCATCCATCGTTCTCTAGGCCTGCCTCTTCCACTTCTTACATTAGCTTTCCAATTAAGGATCTTCTTTGGTATTCTGTCTTCTTCCATTCTTATGAGGTGTCCATACCATTCCAAACGTTTTTCTTCTATTTTTCAAATATGTTTTTTTTTCTCAACTTGCATAATTTCCTTTATTGTGCTGTTTCTGACCTTATCCCTTCTTGAAATTCTTGTCGACCCCCTCCAAATAAAATAAATAAATAAATAAAACACTGCCTACATTTGGGTGGCTTTAAATAAAATATCATCTAAAGTTTCAGTTTTTTTAACTTTCCCAAATTCAGAGCGTTTCTAGAATAAAAATTGCCTAAATTATGTGTTTAAAATAAATGCTATATTTCAACGATTGGCCACTCTGTGTAATTGCATTTCAAACAAGAAGCGCGCACTTTGTCGCCGGGTGGGGGACATAAATGGAGCGGCTACTATATTTGATATGAAATTACTGGCCATCTCAGATGACAAGGTAATGGGTTGTCCGTTATTGGATTAGGTACTTGGGTGTGAGAATTGCAGAGACGTGCAATGTTTTTTGATACTGCGGCTAGACTGTCATCACCTGCTAACAACACCTGTACGTAATAAAAGTAGGTAGAACAATGGGATGCAGTGGGTGGCGATATCTAGTGGGTGTTTATAGATATCACGTGCGAATATGACACTGGAGTTCACATTCCAACAGCTGCATATATTTCTTCCTGATTTCCTTACGACACGTAACACATTGCGTGTTAATTAATTATAATTTCCAATGACGTCACTTTAGTGGTTTTCCCACTGAATCAAGCATTATTTATATCTAACTAGCTGATACCCCTTCTACTCCATAAAAGAAAAGATATTTAACAACAAGATACAGTGGAAAGAACATGTAGAAAGAATGGAAAAAAGAAGATTACCAAATAAAATCTTCCATTATTTTCCAAGAGGAAGAAGAGATGTCGGACGTCCTCGGAAGAGATGGTCTTAGATCTATTAGTGAAGACGGAACTGGCAACTCTTGTCTAAACCAGGAAGTGAAGAAGAAGAAGAAGAAGAAGAAGCTGATACCCTTCAAAGAACGAGTTACAATACTCAGCTATTCAAAAAGAAGGAACAGATTTCATCATCATCATCATCAACAGCAAGGATTAAGCCCAATGGCTTGTTCCGATCTCATTATAGGTCGAATTGGTCCTTCCATCTCTTCAATGGTCTTCCCAACATTCTTTTCCCTTTTGGATTATAAAATTATACATTCTTCTTGGTATGCGCTGTTAATTCATTCGTAATACGTGCTGAAGATAAGCATTTTGATAATATTTTATTCTTTCACAGAGATTAAATATATTAAGTTCTGTTCTTATATCTTCGTTTTTCTTTTTATCTGTTCTTTGGTATCCTGCTACTGCTCTCAACATCTTCATTTCAGCAGCCTCTATTTCTTTACTATCTGCCTTTGTTAATGTCCAGGTTTCACATCCTCATTTGTCATTAACTGTCATCATCATCATCACTCCAGGTATTAGGCAATTGCCCGTTCCGACTTCATAATGCATCAGCCCAACGTCTTCTAGGTCTTCCAACATCACGCCTTCCTCTTGCTTGATAATTTCTTGCTAACAATGGATATCTCTCCTTTCTCATTCCATCCATGTGATCAATCCATTTCTGTCTGTAATTCGTGAATTCATCCAATAAAGGCTGTACTTTCAATTCTTCTCTTATATCCTCATTTCTTATTCTATCAAGTCTTGTACATCCTTTTACTTGTCTTAGGAACCTCATCTCCGCCGTCTGTATTCTATCCTCCTGTCTTTTCACTGGAGCCCAAGTTTCACATCCATACAATATTGTGGGAACCGCCATAACAATTATACATTTTTATCTTGGTTTATTTCCTAATTTTATTTTTGAATGTTCTCTGTATTGTTCCACACACCATCTGAAATGTATTTATTTTGGAGGCAATATCTCTTTCCACATTGTAGCCAACATCACAGCCCAAATATTTGAAACTAGGCACCTGTTCTATACTTTGATTTGCAATAGATGTTTTTATATGAGAATATATTTAGTTTCATTGATGTTTACGTGCAGTCCTAGTTTCTTAGTGTTACTAAATTTTATTTAATATATCTCAAATTGGGAAATTGAAATAGAAGTTGGCAACACAATCATGCATATGAGTAAGTTGATCAGGAAACATATCGTGATGCAAAGAGGAAGTATTAACTCACATTATTTGGTTATGAGAGGTAATTCCACAGTTTGTCGCGTGTGTTGTATCGATAAATATTGTTAAACAGAAATTCATGACCGCAAAACATTACAATTTGTAGCAATCAGCAGTTGACTGCGATTATTGATAAAGATAATAGTTTTAACTTATTGAATAATTCACTTTCTACCAGAACAGTGTGACAATACGGCCCGGAATGTCGCCCTCTTGTAACAAAATGAAAAGTCCTGCACTCAATTTTCCTACACAATAGACTGTTGAATGCCCACCCTCTGCCGATACAGGCAGCGCAAAAACACACGCACAAGCACACTACCAACATATTATCATAAGTAATGCCACGAGTGATTTCCAAATTATCGATAAATTCACGACTCACGAAGTGAATTTATCTATAGAATTTGGAAACCAAGAGTGGCATTTGTTAGGACTATTTAACGAATAAAATTAAGCTGTTTACTCACAAATCATTACTTAACTATAGTTATTTTAAAATATTTATATATTTAATGTAAACGGCGACGTTTGAAAACAAATGTTCGCTTCATTGCTTCTTTTGTTTATCACTGCAACCTGATCATACTATTTATTGCCAAAGGAACGCAATATTGTAAGAATGTTCTCTAGTGGAGAAAAAATGAAACACATCAAACTGTATATTAATTCATTTCTGATGTCGTATGATGTAAATATGACAATTATATTTTTCTGGATTGTTACCTGGGAAAAAATACATTTAATAAAGTGCAAACAGTGGTTTCTTTTTTTGGTGGTATAATCAATTGCTATAAATGTTTTTATATTAACTCCCGCATGCGGCATGTGTTGACATTCATGCACTATATATACAATCTGGTAGCCGTATTTCTATGGGCTCAGTCACTGCAAAATAATGGTCAGACCTGTTCAGAATATTAAAAAGGAGGAGCTTTCTTTAATATGGTAATTATAACACTGATAAATATTTCGTGAAACACGACTCTAATTGGTTGTAAAACAGAAATCATTGAAACGTGATTGGTCATCGAGTCCTATTTGGGGCATGAGTTAAATAGTCTATAGAAAACTAGAAATCATTTTTACACGCTTTATATTAGCTTGACCTGTATCTATGTAACTGAATCTTTTAACGCGATTTTCACCCACTTAAAATCATTGGATCGACTTGAAGCTTTGCATGCTTGTAAAAGATCCGTGACAATATAACAATTTCATATTTTGTTTCTAAAATCATGGCCAGAATCATCAGAAAATCAAAAAAAGTTTCTTTGTATCTATGTAACGGTATTTTTGAACACGATTTTCACCCACTTAGAAACATTGAATCGACTTGAAACTTTGTATACGTGTAAATGACCCCTGACAATACAATAATTTCATATTTTGTTTCTAGAATCCTGGCCAGAATCACCAGAAATAAAAAAAATGAAAAACTGGTATAATAGGTTGCGGACTTGTCGACCTTTTAGTAAATCGTTGTAAGAGCTCAGTTGGTAGAGCGGTGAACTCTAGTGGTATATAATTTCTGTAATCCATAGGTCGCTGATTCAAATCCGGCTGGGAGGTTTTTTTTAGAAGAGTATTACTTTCAGCTCATACTACAATAGAATCGAATTTAAAGATATTTACATTTTTATCTTATTCTGTAAAATATTAAAACTAAAAAATAGTTTTAAAAAACTAAAACAACACGCTTTATTAGAAAACCGAACTAAAAAAATGAAAAATAATTTTAATTTCCAACATGCTTGGGATAAATAATTTTACCATCAAAAGCGAGGGGTGCTTTTTATGATTTTTACATTTTCTTCTTAGAGACTTTACTTTTACCAATATCTGTTTATTATCAAATATATTAATTGATAAAGACCCCACGCTTTTGATGGTAAAATTATTTATCCCAAGCATGTTCGAAATTAAAATTATTTTTCATTTTTTTAGTTCGGTTTTCTAATAAAGCGTGTTGTTTTAGTTTTTTAAAACTATTATTTATTTACAAACATGCCTTCCTTCTCTATGCACTCCTCATAGTTCCCACGCTTTGTGTCATTGCCGTCTAGTTTTTCGGAGCTTCCGAAAGAAAAAAAAAAGACTCATTGACATAATCAACAACAAGGATTAAGCCCAATGGCCTGTTCCGATCTCATTATAGGTCGGATTGGTCCTTCCATCTCTTCAATGGTCTTCCCAACGTTATTCTCCCTTTTGGTTTATAATTATACATTCTTCTTGGTATGCGCTGTTAATTCATTCGTAATACGTGCTGAAGATAAGCATTTTGATAGTATTTTATTCTTTCATAGAGATTAAATATATTAAGTTCTGTTCTTATATCTTCGTTTTTCTTTTTGTCGGTTCTTTGGTATCCTGCTATTGCTCTCAACATCTTCATTTCAGCAGCCTCTATTTGTTTACTTACTATCTGCCTTTGTTAATGTCCAGGTTTCACAGCCATAGATAAGAGATGGAACTGCCAATACTTTGTAAAACTTCAAAATAGTTTATTTTTTAGTCTTATTAAATAAAGTGCGTTTAATTGTGCCACATAGATAAATTGAATCGTTGTATTTTAGTGCGTTTATCTACATTTGTGTCATTGCCTAAATGACATCCCAAATAAATAAAATTCTGAATTTGGTCTATAATTACATTGTTTATCAGTATTTTTTTCTTATTGCATATTTTCTTTCAGAGCTAATATTTTTGTTTTAGATGTAGATATTCTTAAATTGTATTTTAGAGAGATATTATTTAAAGTATAAAGGAATTGTTGTAAATCATTTTCTGATGCTGTCATTATTACTTGATCGTCTGCAAAAAGCAGAGTTGTCAATACACTATTTATATTAATTTGTTCTTGCCATTCATTTATGACATGGTACAGGTGTAAATTAAATAATAGTGATGAAAATTGACATCCTTGTCTTACTCCCTGGTTTATTTCCATGTTTTGTTTACTAATTTTATCTCCGCAGTCTATTTTGAAATTTGTTTCTATATATAAACTCTGAATGACTCTTATAAGTTGACAAGGCAACTCTGATTAAATATTACACATTCTTTGTTTGCTATAAAAACAAACAAAGTTAGTTTCGTTAGTAATCTCAACAGCATATCTATTAATTTTGTTCGTTTGTTCAGCAACCGACATATATGACTGAACAGTTATTTATGCTATAAGGAAGTATGATGAACTTAGAAGAATTTGCCCGTAGCGTCAGCTAGGGGAGGTAATGAAGGCCAATCATCTGCAAATAACAAATTATAAACAATTCAAGAACGACAATAATGATAGTAATAGTAGTAATAACAATAATAATAATAATAATAATAATAATAATAATAATAATAATAATAATAATAATAATACTAAATTAAATAGTATTAATATATACATTTAATATATTTATATATATATATTAATATATTTAATATATATATATATATATAAACATAAGAGTGCAAGAATGGAAACTAACAGTAAATAGTGCAATTTCAATAACTAGGAATAAAATAATTCAAACAATATTATATGCTGATGATCAAATAATATTATCAGATTCCGAAGATAGCTTACAAATAGCAGCGTATCAATTATTCAAAATTGCCAGCAAATATAATGAAAGTTTCCACTTCAAAATCCAAAACAATGGCAATGTGTGGAAAAAACATACAACGGGTGAAAATTGAGATTGATGGAAAAATTATAGAACAAGTGTCAGATTTCTCTTGCTTAGGAAGTGTATTTGCAGAGTATAAGAGTGACATTGATTCAAAATTACAAAAATATAATAAAATGAAAGGGGTAATACGAAGACATTTTGGTAAACAGATGAGGACAGAGACAAAACTAAGATTACATAACATCACATCAAAAGCTGCTCTAAAATACGGAAGTGAAATTTGGATTTTAAATAAAAGAAACTCTCATAAACTTCAAGTCAGCCAAATGCGCTTCTTACGATCATTGTTAGGAGTTAATAGACTGGATCACCAAAGGAACACTATTATCAGAGGAAAACTTGGAGTAACAAGTTTAAATGAAGATATACAATGATACCAACAAGAATGGAAAAATCATCTGAGGAGAATGGCAAGAAATAGACTTCCAAAATTGGCATTCCAATATACCCCAACTGGACATAGGGACCAAGGAAGACCAAAACATCGGTGGAAAGATCAAGACCATCTTCGCTAGGTTTACCGTACAGGCCACATGGCCTAAAACGAATTTGTTCATGATGATGATGATGATGATAATACTTACTTACTCACTGGCACTATCGAACCCGTAGGTTCATGGCCGCAAGGACATAAGCTCTCCATACATCCCTATCCTGAGCTAATGCTTTCCAATCATTCCCTGTATAATCTACTTCCCTCAAATCATAGTTAATGTTATTCTCCCACCTCATTCTTTGTCTACCAACTGGGCGTTTTCCCTCTGGCTTTCCTACAATAAGTTTCCATGCAAGTCTTTCATTCCCCATACATACAACATGTCCTGCCCGCAGTCTACGAGACTTAACTGTTCTTATTATATCTGGCTTCCTATAAAGACCATGTAATAATGATAATAATAAATAATAATAACAATAATAATAATACTCTTGACGTCCCAACTCCTTTCAAAAAACGTTAAACTGAAAATATATAAAACTATTATTCTACCAGTTATATTATATGGATGCGAAACATGGACTCTTACTTTAAGTGAGGAAAGGAGATTGCGAGTATTTGAGAATAAAGTTCTTAGGAAGATTTTTGGAGCAAAGAGAGATGAACAGACAGGTGAATGGAGAAGACTACATAACAGTGAACTACGTGGTCTTCACAGGAAGCCAGATATAATAAGAACAGTTAAGTCTCATAGAATGCGATGGGCAGGACATGTGGCACGAATGGGGAATGAAAGACGTACATGGAAGCTTCTTGTAGGAAAGCCAGAGGGAAAACGCCCAGTTGGTACCAAGAATGAGGTGGGAGAATAATATTAACTATGATTTGAGGGAAGTAGATTATACAGGGAATAATTGGAAAACATTAGCTCAGGATATGGATGTATGGAGAGCTTATGTCCGAGCGGCCATGGAACTACGGGTTCCATAGTGCCAGTGAGTTAGTTAATAATAATAATAATAATAATAATAATAATAATAATAATAATAATAATAATAATAATTTTACGGCCATATTAAACGAATGAACTCAAATAGGCTTACAAAACAGATAATGGAATTCTACGAAAACAGAAGTAAAGCTCCAGTGGAAACTATGAAGTGGATTGATAAAGTCGAAAAGGACCTAAAATTGGCAGGAATTACTAAAGAAGATATCCCAAACAGAGATATATTTAGAATTACGGTGCATGAGTGGCAAGTTGAACAAGAGGACAAACCGAAGAAAAAAACTGGAACAACTTGGACAGATGATAGAAAACAAGCCTCATAGCAAAATAATGAAAGAAATTTGGGCTCAAAGGAAACGCCTCTAAGTATAGGTCGCGCAAGGGATTTTGAACAATGTCCTTGACCGTAAATCCAATGGGAGAGCCTATCCAGACTGCTGATCTGTGAATTTCCTGTCTGCCACGTGAACAAACAAAACAGTTCCTATGTACAGTCCATAGAGAATTATAGTGAGACGCGGATGTGTTGATTTTAGATTTAAAACCGTAGACTTTAATTATAATATTTTGTACACTTGCTGCCTCAAGTCTTAAAATTATAGTGCAATGTGAATGTGTATTTAGTTAATTACTTAACAGTTGTGATTTTTTTATTTACACAATGCCTCCTAACTAACTAACTCACTGACACTATCGAACCCGTAGGTTCATGGTCGCGCGGTCATAAGCTCTCCATATATCCCCATCCTGAGCCAATGTTTTCCAATCAACCCCTGTATAATCTACTTCCCTCAAATCATAGTTAATGTTATTCTCCCACCTCATTCTTGGTCTACCAACAGGGCGTTTTCCCTCTGGTTTTCCTACAAAAAGCTTCCATGCACGTCTTTCATTTCCCATTCGTGCCACATGTCCTGCCCATCGCAGTCTACGATAAAGATTACGTATATTAATTAATCTTTGTAGTGAGATTTTAAAAATGTTTAGCAGTGACTGTATTTGATATTCGCTAGCGAGGGAGTTAGCAATGACGTGTGGTCATACTTCCTATTGGCTGAGACCTACATCTGGTTAGTACAGGACTCGCATCTAAGCTCCCATTACAAATTTCATTGTTCAGGAACTATTGCTAGGGTTATACTTTGCGTATTCCTACATGGGCTCATCCGCAATTAAAAAATAAATAAATAAAACATCTTTAGCAAGTAAAATGTATGGTCCGAATATCCTGGTTTTGCGGCAAATACATATATTTTGTTAATTAAACCGTATCCAGTTACAGATTCTGTATATATAAATTTGAGACACACTGTATTCTAAGAAAAACAACCACAAAATGGAATTTTATTGTATTTACGTCTAATGTATTATTCCTGTAGTTATTTACATAACATTATTGAAATTGATAGTTTTTCATATACGTAGAAGTTGGTACCACTGCCGCAGTATTATGGGTGTAGTCATTTTTTTCCCCGCTAAACCCATCGTTTGATTCCCTGAACACCGATTGCGAAAGATAGCCTTATCGTTCAAATATCTCATCCACACATAGAAGTGTTTCCAGGAACTGGCTCTGCCCGGACATTACAGTTCATAGAGTTTCCTTTCTCTTATCGCTTACACTACATCACCAGACATTCTTTCTGCGACATGACATCCTCTAACCCATTTCTTTATCGTCATCAAAATTATGCATATGCAAATTGCTGAAAAATATAATATAATAACAACTACAATGTTATAGGGAAGTTCGAGTAATGTGGACCCATCTGTTTGAATGGACCCTGTTTTCATTCATGGTGTTCTGCTCAAGAGCAGGTCTTTCACTGCTAACTCAGCATTCTCCACTCTTTCCTTAACTCAGCTTTCCTTTTTGTATCTGCATACAAACCATTTATTTTAATATTGTCCATTATCTGGTGTCTTTTTCTGCCTCTAACTTTTTTTCCGTTGACCATTCCTTCTACAGTATCCTTCAGCAGGCAGTTTCTTCTTAGCCAGTGGCCAATCCAATTTCTTTTCCTCTACTTTATGAGTTCCAGCATTGTTCTTCTTTCACCCACTCTGTCTAGCACATCTTTATTTCATACTTTGTCAGTCCATTTTATACGTTCTATTCTTCTCCATATCCACATCTCAGAAGCTTCCAGTCGCTTTTCCTCATTCCGTCGTAATGTCCAAGTCTCTGCACCATATAATACTACACTCCACACAAAGCACTTCACTAGCCTCTTCCTTAATTATTTTGCCAAAGATCGGCAGAAAATGCTTCTCTTCTTGTTGAAAGCTTCTTTTGCCATTGCTATCCTCTGCTTTACTTCTTGACCGCAGTTCATGTTACTACTGATAGTACAACCCAAGTATTTGAAGCTCTCCACTTGCTCAATGGCCTCATCTTTAATCCTCATGTTTATCTTCCTTGGTTTCTTTCCTATAATCATGAACTTCGTCTTATTTATATTCATCTTCACCCCATAATCCTCGCCCTTATCATTTAGCTCCATCAGCATGTTCCTCAATGTCATTGCATCTTCTGCTAGCAAAACCATAACAACAGCAAATCTCATGCACTTTATTCTTCTTACCCCCATGTTCACGCCTCCCGTATTACTGAAGCAGTTCTTCATTAGGTCTTCCACGTAGATGTTGAAAAGGGTAGGTGATGAGGACAATCCTTGCCTTACCCCCCTTCCAATTTCTCTTCCCTCTGACATTTCTTCTCCTATCTTCACTTTTATTCGCTGTTTCATATAAATACTACTTATGAACCTCCTCTCCTCCCAGTTCACTGGACCCTGTTAATATCTTCCTTAATTGGTGCTGCCCTCGAACAGAAAATATGTTAACTTCTTCCTCTCATCAACTTTAACGTGTTCAAGACCAGTTTCTTTCATTCTTTGTGCGAAGAAGGGCTTATTTGTGATATTTATGAAAATTACTACTTAAAATTGATTCAAGCTAAGAATCAATTCTTAATTTCTGCTGTTGAATATTACAAATATTGAAAAAAACTTCTAAATATATTATATTATGTAGAATTAACTCACTGGCATTATCGAACCCGTAGGTTCATGGCCGCACGGACATAAACTCTCCATATATCCCTATCCTGAGACAATGCTTTCCAATCATCCCCTGTATAATCTACTTCCCACAAATCATATTTAATGTTTGAAGAGAAAAATTATACGCTCAGACCGGGACTTGAACCCGGGACCCTTGGTTCTCTAGAGCAAGTGCTCTACCAACTGAGCTACCTGAGCAAGTACCGATCTAAACGCAAATCTTTCTCTATGTACATTGTAATTCCCGTCCACCAAATGCTATGAAACCATGCTTCTACCTTGCAAATGGCGGCTCCTTAATTAAGAAGACATATTTGGGAATTATACATTACAGCCAGTACGGCTTTTTCCATGTTATTATATATAAGTCCCGGTCTGAGCGTATAATTTTTCTCTTCAAATATGATTTATCCATCAATGAGATGCACGAAATCAATAATAATAATAATATTTAATGTTATTCTTCCACCTCATTCTTGGTCTACCAACTGGGCGTTTTCCCTCTGGTTTTCCTACAAGAAGCTTCCATGCACGTCTTTCATTCCCCATTCGTGCCACATGTCCTGCCCATCTCAGTCTACGAAACTTAACTGTTCTCATTATATCTGGCTTTGGTATGGGTTCCCTGAAATAGTCCCCGCCCGGAGAACCGAATGGGGGACTATTTGACATCCGGAAAATTTTACCCCAGTTGAACCCATGTCCGCATTTCTTGACGGTTGTATTTTTACGCTGAAAGATCGTCACTCTTTCGACCAAGGTACTTTTTTCGTCTGGCTTATCACCTTCGACCAGTCCTACATGGGTAACCCTATCGGCAGCAATGCTACCGCCGGCATAGCTCTCAGGATCAATTATGCACGCAAACCACTCCACCACGACAAGGTAAAGATACCATGGAGAGAACAAACTCTCTATCACTATAACAAATTATTTCTATAAACCCATCATTCCCTTCCACCGACCGATTATACCACTAGAATCCACTATCCTTCCCTCTAAATCAACAAACACTCTCACGACAGCCTTATATTATGTAGATGCTGTTTTAATATACTGACGGATTTGGTTTGATATTATGTGACATGGTGGCTGTATAAAATAATTAAACATAACAAACGAATTCGGTTAATGTGGACCCTCCACGAGGACTGGGCCCACTTTACACAAATACGTATATTTTATCAATGAGGATGCTATCTCTAAAAACCATTCACTTAATTAATTTTATTTAATATCCTTGTAATTTTACTGAACCCAAAGACCGTCGCTTTCAGCAGTTGAATGACGTGTGAATGTTATAATCAACAATAATTTTTCAAAACATTAAATTAATATCAACGCTTTTTGATTATGATCAATAGGGAGCGGATTTTTATCTTCTAAAAGTTAAGATTGCAACATAGTATAGCGATAAATTTAATTTAGTAAGTCTTTATATCCAATCACCTGATTTTTTATAATAATAATAATAATCATCATCATCATCATCACTCCAGGGATTAGGAAATTGCCCGTTCCGACTTCATAATGCATCAGCCCAACGTCTTCTAGGTCTTCCAACATCACGTCTTCCTCTTGCTTGATAATTTCTTGCTAATAATGGATATCTCTCCTTACTCATTCCATCCATGTGATCAATCCATTTCTGTCTGTAATTCGTGACCTTATCCAATAAAGGCTGTACTTTCAATTCTTCTCTTATATCCTCATTTCTTATTCTATCAAGTCTTGTACATCCTTTTACTTGTCTTAGGAACCTCATCTCTGCCGTCTGTATTCTATCCTTCTGTTTTTACATTGGAGCCCAAGTTCCACATCCATACAATATTGTGGGAACCGCCATAACATTATACATTTTTATCTTGGTTTCTTTTCTAATTTTATTTTTGAATGTTCTCTGTATTGTTCCACACACCGTCTGAAATTTATTTATTTTGGAGTCAATATCTCTTTCCACATTGTAGCCAACATCACAGCCCAAATATTTGAAACTAGACACCTGTTCTATACTTTGATTTTCTAAAATAATTTTGGATCTCACTGGATCTCTTCCTCTAAACGCCATGGTCTTCGTTTTCCTTACAGAAATCTTTAGATCACCCGATTTTTTATAATATAACCTATAAAACCGTTTCTCAATAATTTTTGTGTGGTATGTAGCAATATTACATTTACATTTTAAGTCTTACTTTTAAATTTAAAAAGAAATAATGTAAATAGAACACTATTTCTTTTTAATTTATAAGTAAAATATGTAATATGAATGTAATAATGCTAGATTCCAAACAAAAATATTATTAATAAACGTTTTTGTAAGTTAAAAAATCAGTTGATTGGATATAGAGAGCTTATTAAATTGATTTTATCACTATACCATGTTGCAATCTTAACTTTTAGATCTAAAAATCCGCTCCATAATGATCAGTCATAAATATTTTTAGATTAATCTGTGCCTGTATGTATAAATTAATAGAGTAAATAAACTTAAAAATAGAGTAAAAGCTAAGGTGGACTCTGCAGTCAACTTTATCCGAATATGGAGGTTAAAGTGGACCTTTCTTGTAATGTAAAAAAGTTTATAAATTATAAAGATGCTTCCATATTTGAATAAAATAACAATGCTATTTTATAGTTACAACACTAATGATAATCATAAGTAATGCCACGAGTGATTTCCAAATTATCGATAAATTCACGACTCACCAAGTGAGGAATAAAATTAAGCTGTTTACTCACAAATCATTACTTAACTATTAAAATATATATACAGTCAATATGCCCATTTCACCAATAAATATTTAAAATGGTCAACTAGTTTCTACAGCCAAGCTGTCATTCTCAAGACCAGATATTGACCAGTCAATATCTGGTCTTGAGAATGACAGCTTGGCTGTAGAAACTAGTTGACCATTTTAAATATTTATTGGTGAAATGGGCATATTGACTGTATATATATTTTAATATTGTATCACCAAGAAGATCAATTGTGTACTAAATTACTTAACTATAGTTATTTTAAAATATTTATATATTTAATGTAAACGGGATGTTTGAAAACAAATGAGAAACGATAGGTTCGCTTCATCTGCTTCTTTTGTTTATCACTGCAACCAGATCATACTATTTATTGCCAAAGGAACGCAATATTGTAAGAATGCTCTCTAGTGGAGAAAAAATGAAACACATCAAACTGTATATTAATTCATTTCTGATGTCGTATGATGTAAATATAACAATTATATTTTTCTGGATTGTTACCTGGGAAAAAATACATTTAAGAAAGTGCAAACAGTGGTTTATTTTTTTGGTGGTATAATCAATTGCTACAAATGTTTTTATATTAACTCCCGCATGCTGCATGTGTTGACATTCATACACTATATATCAATCTAGTAGCCGTATTTCTTGTGGGCTCAGTCACTGCAAAAAAAATTGTCAGACGTGTTCAGAATATTAAAAAGGAGGAGCTTTCTTTAATATGGTAATTATAACACTGATAAATATTTCGTGAAACTCGACTCTGATTGGTTGTAAAACAGAAATCATTGAAACGTGATTGGTCATTGACTCCCATTTGGGGCATGAGTTAAATAGTCACTGTAATTAAACAAAATTTAAATCCCTTAATTAAAAGAAGAAAAGCAAATTCAAAACAGGGGTCCAAAGTACCCGAAGTTCCTCTATATTAAAGAACAGAACTGTGTAAGTGATTTGCCTCTGTGCGAACAGTTCATATCGTGGTAGGCATCACACGGTTCCCCACGTCTCTCGCGTACACAATCAGGTCCAGGTTGGTGGTATCCCTTTCTTCTACATATTCGGTGATGGAACCCATGCACAGCAAATCTTATAAATTTCAGTTTATTCACACACACGCACAATGCCATTTCATCTCTTGAGGGGTCTGCCCACTTCTCTTTTTCCTCTTGGACGTAGGTTCTTCGCTGCCTTAATAAACCTCGTATCATCAGCTCTGTCCACATGTGATTTCCATTCCCTTTTCCTTGTTGTCACAAATGTCTCAACACTTATGATATTGCATGAATACCTCACATCCTGGTTGCTGACACTGTCAAATCTTGTTTTGTTTACTGTGGCTCCCAAAGTATTCATTCCTGAAGTTCACACGAGTTGTTTCGTTTGGATAGTATCTGCTCTTGTAAACGCACCATTATTGGTCGTACATAACTAACTCACTGACACTATCGAACCCGTAAGTTCATGGCCGCGCGGACATAAGCTCTCCATACATCCCTAATCTTAGCTAATGTTTTCCAATCATTCTTTGTATAATCTACTTCCCTCAAATCATGGTTAATGTTATTCTCCCACCCTATTCTTGGTCTACCAACTGGGCGTTTTCCCTTTGGTTTTCCAACAAGAATCTTCCATGCAAGTCTTTAATTCCCCATTCGTGCCACATGCCCTGCCCACCACAGTCTACGAGGCTTAACTGTTCTTATTATATCTGGCTTCCTATAAAGTACAAGTAGTTCACTGTTATGCAGTCTTCTTCATTCATCTGTCAGTTCATCTCTCTTTGGTCCAAACATTTTCCTAAGTACTTTATTCTCAAATACTCGTAATCTCCTTTCCTCCCTTAAAGTAAGAGTCCATGTTTCGCATCCATATAATATAACTGGTAGAATAATAGTTTTATATATTTTCAGTTTAACGTTTTTTGTAAGGAGTTAGGATGTCAGGAGTGTCTGTAATGCATAATAGCACGCATTTCCAGAATTCAGCCTATGTTTAATTTCCTTGTGTACCTCATTCCCATTTACATATGTTTTATAAACTTTTACTTTATTTTCTGTATTTAATACACAAGTGATCTTCTTGGTGATAAAATATTAAAATATATATGCAGTCAATATGCCCATTTCACCAATTAATGTTTTAAAATGGTCAACAAGTTTCTACAGCCAAGCTGTCATTCTCAAGACCAGATATTGACCAGTCAATATCTGGTCTTGAGAATGACAGCTTGGCTGTTGAAACTTGTTGACCATTTTAAAACATTAATTGGTGAAATGGGCATATTGACCAGTCAATATCTGGTCTTGAGAATGACAGCTTGGCTGTTGAAACTTGTTGACCATTTTAAAACATTAATTGGTGAAATGGGCATATTGACTGCATACATATTTTTTTATTTTCTGTGTTTAAATATTTGTTTTTCCATATGACATCTCGTAAGTATCCTGATATTTTCGATGCTTTAAAAACCTGAGCACCGAATGAGCCAGACAACTATGCATGTGGGCGAAAGCTATATGCCGGTAAGAGGTGAGGGAGGCAAGAAGCAATCCACAACGGGCAGAAGACGCTCGAAGTTAAAGCTAAGACAGCTCTTCTAGGGTTCCCAGCACCCAAAACATATTAAGTGGATGGACAAAACTCTATAGCTTAGGAAGGCAACTTGTCTAGGGAAAGGAAAATCCCAAAATCGAATCCTACTAAGACCGGCTTAGCAAGCCACCTGAGATATAATTCTGAAGCTCAGAGGAACACAGATGGGAATATTCATTAAATCCCACTTGTTGTGAAAACAGGCCAAAAGGCCTAATTAAATGAAGTAGAAGAAGAAGAAAAATACACATATAACAGTCGGATTTAACTTACTTAAGTTGTGTACATCCTTTAACTTGTCTAAGGAATCTCATCTCCACTGTCTGTATTCTATCTTTCTGTTGTTTTGTTAGATCCTAAGTTCTACATCCATACAATATTGTGGGAATTGTCATAACTTTATACGTTTTTATTTTCGTTTCTTTTTTTAACTTTATTTTTTAACGTTCTCTGCATTGTTTCACATACCGTCTGGAATTTATTTATTTTGCAATCAATATCTCTTTCCATATTGAAACAAATGTCGCAGCACAAATGTTTGAAACTAGACACCTGTTCTATACCTACTTCGATTTTCTAAAATAATTTTAGATCTTACTGGAGCTTTTCCTCTAAATGCCATGATTTATGTTTGTCTTACTAACATCTTTAAATATTTAAAACAATAATCAGATGTTTAGTATAAGACAGATTTTAGAAAAGAAATGGGAATATAATGGTACTGTACATCAACTACATGTAGACTTCAAAAAAGCATATGATTCAATTAAGAGGGAGAAGTTATATAGTATCCTGCTGGAGTTCGGAATTCCTAAAAAGTTAGTTAGACTTATACGAATGTGTCTAAATGGCACAAAGAGTAGGGCGCGTGTAGGCAAACGGTTTTCGGACACTTTTGAAATCCAGAATGGGTTGAAGCAAGGAGATGCACTATCTCCTCTACTATTTAATTTTGTACTAGAGCATGCCATTAAATCTTTAGAGAATGAGGAAGGCTTACAACTCAATGGTATTAATAAGCTGTTAGTTTATGCTGATGATGTAGTATTATTGGCCGATAGCGAGGAGATGCTAAAGGACAACACGCACTCACTATTGAGTAACACTAAGAAATTAAGGACTGGAAGTAAATATCAATAAAAATAAATATATGGTCACACGTAGAAATTCATTAAATAATGGAAATGGACAGCTAATGACAAATGAGGGAAATTTTGAGGAAGTGGCTGAATTCAAATACCTAGGAACAATAATCACAAATAGGAATGAGATGCACAAAGAAATTAAACATAGGCTCAATTCTGGAAATGCGTGCTATTATGCATTGCAGAGACTCTTGATGTCCCAACTCCTTTCAAAAAACGTTAAACTGAAAATATATAAAACTATTATTCTACCAGTTATATTATATGGGTGCGAAACATGGACTCTTACTTTAAGGCAGGAAAGGAGATTACAAGTATTTGAGAATAAAGTACTTAGGAAATTTTTTTGGACCAAAGAGAGATGAACAGACAGGTGAATGGAGAAGACTACATAACAATGAACTACATGGTCTTTATAGGAAGCCAGATATAATAAGAACAGTTAAGTCTCGTAGACTGCGATGGGCAGGACATGTTGCACGTATGGGGAATGAAAGACTTGCATGGAAGCTTCTTGTAGGTAAGCCAGAGGGAAAGCGCCCAGTTGGTAGACCAAGAATGAGGTGGGAGAATAACATTAACTATGATTTGAGGGAAGTAGATTATACAGGGAATGATTGGAAAGCATTAGCTCAGGATAGGGATGTATGGAGAGCTTATGTCCGCGCGGCATGAACCTACGGGTTCGATAGTGCCAGTGTGTAAGTAAGTACATTTGTAACTGTTTTTTGCAGTCGTCCTCAGCAAATTAGATTTGTATAAAATATTTAGCTAGGCCTTTCGAAACCGGCTCCATTTCCAAGGCTGCTCATCGAGTACTGGTTGTTTTCAACGAATATATTATACAGTGGGTTGATCTGATAGGGCGTGTTCTCGTTCAGCACGTTATCGTTTCTTGTTTGCTTCATAATTTGTTTTATTCTAAAATCTTTCTAAATATATCATCTTTATTAAAAGTACTAATAACTTTAGATCGTATAATGTACATATTTTAATTAATTCAGGCAAAGATTTCTGTAAGTCATTATCATTTTTCTGCATCACAATTAAATAGTCTGTAAACAAACAAACAAATATTTATATTCTAGCTAATACCAAACATGCGCTGCTACGTAAATGAAAATTAATGTGTTTTTATGTTTAGTTGAATAAGTAAAAGGACAAATAATTATAAATTTATATTTTTTAGATACCCCGTGCTGATTACCCGGCGTTGCCCGGGATTCTACTTATCCCGATCTTCTTGACATAAATGAGCTGAAGTACGAAAATTAATGTGTTTTATGTTTAGTTAAATAAGTGGAACGAAAAGTATATCGTAATTATTTTTTAGATATCCCGTGCTGCTTACCCGGCGTTGTCCGGGAATCTACTCATACCGATCTTCTTGGTATAAATTATCTGAAAGACGAAAATTAGTGAACTTTTTATGATTAGTTGAATAAGTCAGATGAAAGATAATTATAAATGTATATCGTAATTATTTTTAGATTCCCCGTGCTGATTACACGGTGTTGCCCGGAAATCACCTTATCTCGATCTTCTTGGCATAAATGAGCTAAAAGACAATTTTCGTTATTGTGAGTTATGCGTATGCGTGCTATTATGCATTGCAGAGACTCTTGATGTCCCAACTCCTTTCAAAAAACGTTAAACTGAAAAAATATAAAACTATTATTCTACCAGTTATATTATATGGGTGCGAAACATGGACTCTTATTTTAAGGGAGGAAAGGAGATTACAAGTATTTAAGAATAAAGTTCTTAGGAAAATGTTTGGACCAAAGAGAGATGAACAGAGAGGTGAATGGAGAAGACTACTTAACAATGAACTACGTGGTCTTTATGGGAAGCCAGATATAATAAGAACAGTTAAGTCTCGTAGACTGCGATGGGCAGGACATGTTGCGCCTATGGGGAATGAAAGAGTTGCATGGAAGTTCCTTGTAGGAAAGCCAGAGGGAAAACGCCCAGTTGGTAGACCAAGAATGAGGTGGGAGAACAACATTAACTATGATTTAAGGGAAGTGGATTGTACAGGGAATGATTGGAAAGCATTGGCTCAGGATAGGAATGTATGGAGAGCTTGTGTCCGCGCGGCCATGAACCTACGGGTTCGATAGTGCCAGTGAGTAAGTAAGTAAGTAAGTAAGTAAGTAAGTAAGTGAGTTATCCGTAAAAGAATACCCGCCATGTGCTGCTATGCTTGCACGGGAATATACGTACTTGTCTCGATCTTCTCGGCATCAATGAAAGACAAAAATGGTTATTGTGAGTTATCCGTAAGAGATAAACATATGCTGTCGCGGACTTTTTTGTAGAGCTTTTTGAGATATTCAATTCTGTGTACATTAATGTTGTGTATTTATTTTGGTTTAGGCAGCGGAAGCCAGTTAACCGTCCAAAGAGCTACTTTTCTCTAGTCTTCCACTACAAAGGGCTATTTTAAGGATGTAGGAGTTGAGTATCACAACTCTCTTATAGCCTATGTTCATCCCGGGAATCTCATGAACATTTTACAAAAAGCCCCAACACAATCGGATCAACGGTATGGCCGCCCGCGCATAAAGTACGAACAAACAAACAAACAAACAAACACTCATTTTTATATATTAGATTAAAACACTAATAAAAAAGGGGCATTGTAGCGTGAATTAAACACTTCATAAACACAACTCTACTGAAACACGTGCTTTGAAAATAAATAGGCTATTATGTAGACGTGAGTATTAAATCAACTTAGCGCATGTGGCTATAAATTAATTGGCACTAAAGTAAAGGGACAATAACAGTTTATTAATATCGTCACATACTGTATCTACAATTCCCCTCCGATGGTATCTTAATTTGTTGGTGGTGGAGGAACTTGCGTGTTTAAATGACCGCGTTACTCATCAATATATAATTTCAGCAATTTCTCTGCCCAAGCCTTCAGCTCAAACAAAACCAAACTGCTGGGTTCATAACTACAGCGAGGAAGTATACAAAAAGTTTATCAAAATATGGGTTAAACATTACAACCCGTGACACGACTTTTTAAATCCTTCATAAACTCCTGTAAAATTTTATTCTTAGGTTTTCATTTTTCAAAGTATTTCACACCATTTACAATGACTTTTACATTTTTCTAACCATTATTTCACTATATTTTTCATAAGTAATGTCACGAGTAATTTCCAAATTATCGATAAATTCACGACTCACGACTATTTAACTCATGTCATAAATGCTAGTCAATGACCAATCACGTTTCAATGAAGTTTGTTTTACAACCAATGACAGTCGTGTTTCACCTCGCTCTTTATCGATTTCTCTTTATCAGCTCCTGCTTTTGTGATAAAGAAAGCTCCTCCTTTTTAATGTTCTGAACAGATCAAATCATTATTTTTCTCCAACAAATACATTGAATATAATAAATAATGAAAAGATTCCTTGATTTTACTGAGTTGTTTACTAAAAAATAAATGAATAACCCGTAATGTTGATTATGATATATAGTTTGATGTGTTTCATTATTTCTCCACTTGGGTGCACTCTTACAATATTGCGATCTTATTTGGGAATAAATAATATGATCAAGCAGCAGTGAATGAACATAACCTCACATTTCTGATTTGTTTTCAAACATCGCCGTTTACATTAAATATATAAATATTTTAAAATAACTATAGTTAAACAATGATTTGTGAGTAAACAGCTTAATTTCCCTCATTTGTCATCAGCTGTCCATTTCCATTATATAATGCCTTTCTATGTGCGACTATATATTTACTTCCAGTCCAATTTCTTACTGTTACTCAATAGTGTGCGCGTGTTGGCCTTTAGTATCTCCTCGCTACCGCCCAATGATACTACATCATCAGCATTAACTAACAGCTTATTAATTACCTTGACTGTAGGCCTTGTCATCCTCTTAAATATTTCTAAATTAAATAAAAATATTGATTTCATCAAAAACAACAACTCAATGATTACTCTAAGATTTGATGCATGCTCTGATAATAATATAATATAATAATATTAAAATAATAATATAATAATAATAATAATAATAATAATAATAATAATATAATAGTAATAATAATAATAATAGGAATAATAATTGATATAGTAATAATAAT